>QRDG01001820.1:0-113637 GCA_012064385.1 Puccinellia tenuiflora | reverse complement strand
TAGCTCATCGTGTCTGCCACGTCCCGCCATACAAGGTGTATGCGAAGTTGACACCGACCATAGCCTGTCCTTTGCTCATGCTAGTATAGGACCCTACCCTTACGAATTCATCATTCCTCCGACACCTAGTACAGGATCCCCGTCGAGGAACCTAGATGTGAGGACTCGTAGTTTTCTCCGGCGACCCAAAGGTGGCGTCTTCAATCCCTCTCCATCAGATTGCCGAGACCCGGGTCAGGGGTTAGGTCGCAATGACCCTCCCCTCATGCATAACGGAGTCATCTCCGTCGATGAGGTATCCCATACTAATATGAGCAAACTATATGACTACGCCCGTTCCCATATTTGGGTAGATGTGGTCGCACAGATTATCGGCTGGCGACGTAAGTACTAGGACACAATGTGCATTTTCATAAACTCACCATTTATCACTTCTCCACTCCATACCGACCATTCGGCATGTCATCATCAACTAGGTACTTTAAAAAGGAGTTTGGAATAAACCATAATTTTTTTTTCCCATACTATAGTTTGAAAAGGAATTTTTCCACCCAATACTTCCATATAGGGTGTCGAAGTAATATACTTGTATTTTTGGAAAAGGGTTTTCGAAATCATAGCTTTGGTGGCAAAAACCACTTAAGTCATTTATGCTCTTTATGGGTAAAACATGTAAATCAAAATAGACGTATACAAATGCAAGCTCAGCGAAGTAGCTTGCCTGTTTCCAGCATAATGTCCCTGGACTTCTCCTACTGATCAAAGAAATAACTTCTGATTCTTCTCCAATAAATCCTTCCCAAGGATCATCCGGTAGCGTTTATATCTAGCGTCGCAAAAGGAAAGAACACAATCAACACACAGTAGGACACTCCAACAACAAACATCAAGCAACACTAACAAACAACAATCACTGAGAGGATTATTATTAACAAACAAGTTTGGCAATCACAACCACTACTCATATTTAAAAGTTATGTTTAAAGTTGTGATTAAGCATCTTCATTTAAACAGGAAATACTTCAGACAAAAGTTAAGCTACCAACTCTTTTATTTAATTCAACATTCTACCAAGCTAAGGTAGAGATTAACTGATACTCAAGCTAGTACTCAACTTAAGACAACCAAGTTTAACAAGCAAGGCAGTATATTAACCACATAAGATAACCTAATTATCAAAACAAGCAATACATACCATTTCTAAACTACTCATCAAGCATCTAACAAATCTCATGCGCACATAGCTACTGCACTCACAAAGCAACACAATTTGATTTCAATTTAATTTAATTATCATTATTTAATTAGGTCTTAATAGGCAGAAACTAGTGGTGCATGTTTAATTGCATAACTTGAGTTCTGTTGTCACAAAAATGTGAACTAAAATTCTATGGATAGCTACTGATTTTTAGAAGACAACCCAATTGGATTTAATTCAATTAAGGTTATTAAACTCCCTATAAATTTTTATCCAGAAGTTGGTTTTCTTGTTTTTGCTACAACTCAAGTTAATTGTACTCAAAAGTTAAATCCTCTTAGGGATAACTAGTATGCTTAAATGTGAGCTAACAAAATTGGTTTGACCTCATTTGGATTAGTAGAGTATCAGAAACAAACAAGTTTAGGTTTTATACCTTCTGTTGCATTTTGATTACCATTATTTATTTATTAATCTAAATGGGGTGAAACCACTTTAGTTGAGTTAGATAATTTCATAAGCTTTCCAGAACATTTTCATTTGCTATTTTAGATTCCTAGATCTCAAGTTATTGGTTTTCAAATTCTAATCAAATTTCTGACAGAAGTTTTTATCATTTTAAGTGTTAACAACTAGCTGATTTGATAATTTCATTCTGACTTGACCACAACATCAAATGGATTCAAACAGTGGCATTGGGTTCACTAGTTGATATACTTTTAATAAATTTAGTTTGATAATTTTGGTTAAACCAATCTCTGGGAAGCATCTCCCAAAGTTGGTATCAAAATAACTCTTCTGAGTTTTTCAGTAAAACTAACACATTTGTCATTTTTGTTTCTAATGGGAAATATGTCCAACAAGGATCATGGCCTGCATCTATGTGAAGATGGCATGTTATATTAGCTACAACATTTTAGTTTGCTATTTTTAGGCCTCTGGTTGAATAGGAATTTGCATGGGAAAAGGGCTATGTTCTGTTATTTCATGTGGCTGAAATATTGTATAGCCAATTTCCTCAGATTATATCTTCTGATAAAATTTTATTTTGAGGTCACACCACTTGGTCATGCCAGTACTCTAACAATACTAACATCACATGCCAATGCTAACATCTAAATAAATCTAGAATAATTGCTATGATCAGATCAAAATCCTAAGCAGTAATCTGTTTTCAGAAGTTTCTGAAAACAGACAGAACATAGCTACTTTGCCTCATGTTTCCATCAAGCTAGACTAATTATTTTGGAAATCTAAAAGTTGCATCTGAATCTTGTGACTTGCTCTTTCTAACCATGCAAATATTTAACATTGGTGGGGAGATTTCTCACAAAATGCATGCAAAGGTGGCTACTCTAAACTGGTTCCAGCACTTAGCAGATTTTCCAGAAATCGAATCTGGGCGGGAAACAACTGTGGCCGTTGATCAACAGATCGACGGCTCACAGCCGTCTTCTCCAGCCCGACGGGGCAAGGAACAGGGGGGAGAGAGAGAGGGCCAGGGGAGGCACCTGCCGGCGGCGAGGGACTCCGGGGCGGCTTGGGGTTGAGGGAGGGTGCTCGGGGAGGCTCCTAGGTGGCGGTGGCGTCGCCGGAGACGCACCACGGCGGGCTCGTCACGGCGCGGCGGCCGAGCTGCTCAAAGTGGAGCACCGAGCTTCCTCTTCGGGCGGCTCCTGGGCGTTGAGGGTGGGGAGAGGGAGCGGTGAGGTGGGAGGGAGGGAGCTTGGTGGAGGTGGTGTGTGCTGAGGGAGAGCCGGGGGGTGGCTTTTATAGGCCGGGGGAGAGCTCGGGCAGTGGGGGGGCACGGGGTGGCGCGGCATGGACGCGGGCGACACGGTGGCGTGCTTGTGGTGCCTGTCCGGGGCGAGGGAGGGCAAGGGCGAGGGTGCAGCAGGTCGGCGGCGTGTGGCGTGTCCGGGGGGGGTCGGCTCCGTCTCGGGCGCACGCTGGTCGGGCGGGGGGTGGTCGCGGTAAGATGCGCACGCAGGGTGTTCGACACGGTGTCGGCCGACAGGGCACCGGCGAGTGCGGGCAGGAGGAGGGGCCTGGTGCCATGGGGTTGGCATGGGAGCATCAGGGTGGCACGGGCAAGCTCCTAGACATGGTGGGGTGCTGCTTTGCTGCCGGTTGGGACAAGTTGGCATGGTGGTGGCATGCTCATGCCATTGCTAGTTCTAGCTAGGGTTTAGGGTATGGGGTGCGGGCTTGTGTCCAGAACGTGCAGGGGGTGCTGTGTGAGGTGCTGGACATATTGGGGACAGCAAGGGAGCAAGTTTGGGCTGCCATTTGGATATAGGGTATAGGTACCATTTTCAACTATGTGCCACTAGATGGCATATTAGGTTTTAAGTGCTAAAGAGAAAAGTGAGATGCGGGGGTGCAAATGCTGGGGAAATAAATATAGGTGTTGGTGATCTTTTTGGTGCTATGATGGAAATTATTGATAAGTGCATCATAGCACATTATGTGATTGGTAAATTAAAGAGAGAAATAGAAATGTAAATTTTAAATTTTGAAACTATAATTTGAAGAGGGAAGAAATATTAGAGCAAAGTGGGAGTGAGCACTATGTCACCCCACTGATTTTCGGTTTTAAAAGAAAATAATAATTTCTCACTTTAGAGAAATTTGGGTGGCACTTGTCCCATCATTTTATGTGTTGATGCTGTGCTTTTGTTTCCTTTCTTCTCCTCATAATTTTATTTAGCAAAACACCACATCAAGCAACAAAACACAACAATATTCACATCACACCCATGACCACACAATTCAAACAACATGAATTAATATCACCATCAATTCCATAATTCACAATACTATATTATAAAATGATCACACTCAATTATGACAAGATGTGTTTTAGAAATGTCTCAACTCAAAACTTAATTGTTTTCGAAAAGGTTTGAGAAAGGAAATAGGTGGGTAATATATTTCCCACTAGTGTTATTTCAAAAGGAGTGGAAATCAAGGTTTATAAAAGGGAGTGCATATACATGCAAAATATCATGGTTGATAATTGGATAGGAGATATATATATGCCTCCCTATTTTGGGGAACACATAGTTTTGGAAATATTTTACTTTCTCAACAAAGGGATTTTATTTGCTGAAATCAAACATCATTGAAATAGACTTTGGCCAAAATAAGATTGGAAAAGATATATGGAATTATTCTTGTCATAACATGATCACCAAAGTTTAATATGCTTTTATCTTGGTTGGATTCTTGGGTTGATATTTACCAGTCAAACAAGCATATACATCAAGTCACACAAGGTCAAACAGAACAATATAAGAAAACACAATCATATGAAGTATTTCAAAAAGTTTTTGTTGGTTCTGAATTTTGGGTCTTGTTAATTCTTATTATAAATTTGGGATGTTACAAATCCTTCCCCCCTTAAAATAAATCTCGTCCCGAGATTTGCCCGGGGGTACAGGGGAGTACGAGGGCACGGGGGCTGGCTATTAACTTCCGAGGTTGTTGCTTCTTCAGTGAGGTCGCCAGGTGAGATCTTGACAAATTGATGTTGCGAGGTCGTTCCTTGTCGATAATTTTCTCTGATGGGTTCAGATCCTGGATGATAGGGTTGACTTGACGATCGATGATGTTGGATAGTTTGGTTAGCTGTTTCCAGTTTCTACGAGGCTAAGCGCAAGAACTAATTATTACCACGTTCTTGTATACCCATTGCAGGCCTTCCCCCCATAAAAAGGGGTTTTTAATCGGTCTTACGAAGTTTGCAGCTGGAGTTGACTTGGAGGCATTGTTCTTCTTGATGATCTTCGTCTAGTTGTCACTCCTTGGTGCTTGGGGTCGGTGCAGATATCACTTCTACTATTTTTTTTTCTTTACGGGGTCGCAGATGGGGACGCGTGGTTTTCAGGATGCGTCGAGTCTGCGTACTCAACTATCTCCGGTTTCTAATGAGTAGAAGAACACTAAAACTCCTATTCGATTCCCAGCTTGTTGGGTAGTTGGTGTTGTCAACTGCAGGTAGTTTCGACGTTTGGGGCCTTCTTGTAGATCGACTTCGGCCTTGATGATGGCGATCTTTTACTACCAACTATATGTGATTCTTTCTATAACACCTCTCTTTTGTCAAAATTTGTGGTTAGATAAGGCCAGTTAGTACCGTCAAAACTGGGTTAGATGTTAATCTAGAATTTGGTAAGTTTGTTCAAAAGTCACGGCTTAATGGACTTAGAAAAATTAGTGAAGAATCTTCACACCAGTTTTTTCCAAACAGGTACCTTTGTCTTTTTGTTTCGATTAGTTGAGCCGGGTTGAACTAGGATTGTGTTCGGCAGATGACGTCGATGGCGTCCTTTTCCTGGGGTAACTTCATGTTGACGATCTTTGAAGTTGGTTTCCTTCGAGTTGGTTGGTGACGATCTCCCTTGGATGAGTCTTGTGCTTGAGGCTTCATATAATCTTCAGAAAATCAGCGGCAGGCTAGGGTTCTCATCATCTTTCCAAGTTTGCGGTGATAGGTAGGAGTTAGTCGAGGTTTTTCTTTGGTTTATTTCACGAGACAAATTTGGGTGGGTCAAACCTAGCAAGGTTAGCGCAAGGGATTAAGGTGCCACTAACTGCTCGTCAAGCGGGTAGGTACATGATCCTCTTTGAAACCCATCATTACCGTCGGTCTCTGAGCTCGAATCTTCATAGCAACTCTTATGCACTCCTTGAGTTCCTCTAGTTACCAATTCTAAATGAGTCTCCTTATGTCCTCGTTTCATGTCAAGGTTTGTGGTCCTAGAAGATTAGTTGGTACTATCGTGGACTTGAGTCAGTTGTTAACCTAAAGTTAGATACGATAAGTTGTGTAGTATCCTTGTAATTTCACAAGTTAATTTTGTGAGGGCTCGTGTCTTCACGAGGTTGGCGTACAATTGCAGTTTCCTTCAAGATCTTGACGCACTTGCTCCAGATGGTGCATGAAGTCCATTGTCTGACTTGCCGGTTAGGTTACAAAATTTCCGGCTATTTGGCTAAGGATCAGGGGTCTTTTGTATCTTGCGGAACTGTCAGATCTTAACGGGAGATGGTTTAGATGAGAGGGAAAACATTTTAGAAAGATTTCCTTGGCGGGTTTACATCCGCAACAAGGTGCAACTATGGGAAGAGTTAAAAATTGTTTTTTTTTTGTAGGTGGCAAAAGGAAACTAACTTTCCTTTTTATCAAAACTCCTTTTCCATCTCACAAACAACACACAAGCAGAGTTCACACAAGCAAGGTGCACACAAGGTACGTCTAGTACCAACGGACGCCTAATACTCGTGGTAGTCGGGGTAACCAAGTTCCTATCATGAGTTTTTCCTAGGGGTCTTTGTCGAACATGGTTGGTGAAGTCTTCATTTTATCGCCTTAGTCTTCGCTGGAGAAATTGAGTCGTCGAGTTGCAACTTGAGTAGAATTGTTGATGTTGAGCTGAGGTCTTCGGAGTTTTTGCTTTGTTGACATTGACGATCTTGGCATTTGCAAATCAACCACCTTGATGTTGAATGTCGAGGATTTGGGATGGAACCTTCTTCTCCTCTCTGACTAGTGCAGTTAGGTCTCACTTGGGTTCATCGTCGAGTATATGTAGGTTTTGAATGAAGGTAAGATAATAGAAGAATGCCTTTGAAAATCTTAAAATAGAGGGGTAAGACGTTGAAATATTTGAGAAGATGAGAAGAGCGAAGCCATTTTTAGGACTTCTCTAGATAAAAATATATTTTGGTAGAAATATTTTTTAACAAAATATTTGCTTTCCTAACTAACGTCCATGCTAACTAAGGTCTCCTACAGTCAGGATTGCTCTGATACCAAGTGTGGGGGACCCCGGACTAGCTGTCCGAAATACCCTTGTGCCTACATCAGCGATCCCATGATCAGTGTGTCGCTGAGCACAATCAAACTGGTAATCAAGGAACATCCATAATTACCGAAGGAATTACTTACTTGATTGCAGTCATACTCTTCAATAGGTACTTGCAGCGGAAAACCACCATACAGCGTGGAGCCCAAGTCATTCGCCTTAACCCTACAGGCAACTGACTGGGAAGCGCCCTAGTTCGCATTGACGTCAGTTCCGTCTCCTTCTTCAAGCTGCTCTTCTTAAAAATCTGGCTAAGACATAGCCAGGGACGAAACCATTATGAGTACAATGGGAATTGTACTCGCAAACTACTCCTCTACTGAGTATGCACCAGTTTTAAGTTGTTTCTATAGCACTTTTAGTTATTACTCTATCTCTATATCTCTGTTGAAAAAGACCTCTATATCTTTGTTGAAACGAGAAGGATAGACTTTTGTTTAATAAAACTTTGTCTGAAACTCTATAACTTTGGTTGAAGTAAAATAAGAGAAATTTTATAACTTTTCATAAACCTTGTATATTTTCAAAATATCTATAGCCTTTGTTAAAGAAAACGAAAAGAAGGCTTTAGATTCTTTTTTTTTCCATAAAACTGTCTTTGTAAGGAGTTTTCTTTTAAACATTTTCTCCCAAAAAAAATAGCTGTTGTTAAAATAAGAAGTCCTTTTTAAAAAATGTTTTTCTTGGAAAATCACCATTTTGTTTATTTATCCAAAACTCCTCCTTTTTCCCGACCATGTCTCATCATGGTCCAATTATTTCCAACAACTCATACCAGCACATTGGCATAGTTGCATAAAACATCCATCACATCATTTTCTCTTTCAAGTCTCAAACATTTTTCCAAACTTGCACATCTTTGTAAAACTTTGCACATGGTCTAGTAGGGCCTCCCAACTGTCCATATCCGAGGACTCGGCTATTCGAATAGTTTTTACCCTCTGCAGAGGTAGCACGCTTTTCCCACACCCATCCGGTAGCTCATCGTGTCTGCCACGTCCCGCCATACAAGGTGTCTGCGAAGTTGAACTACCGACCATAGCCTGTCCTTTGCTCATGCTAGTATAGGACCCTACCCTTACGAATTCATCATTCCTCCGACACCTAGTACAGGATCCCCCGTCGAGGAACCTAGATGTGAGGACTCGTAGTTTTCTCCGGCGACCCAAAGGTGGCGTCTTCAATCCCTCAATCATCAGATTGCCGAGACCCGGGTCAGGGGTTAGGTCGCAATGACCCTCCCCTCATGCATAACGGAGTCATCTCCGTCGATGAGGTGTCCCATACTAATATGAGCAACTATATGACTACGCCCGTTCCCATATTTGGGTAGATGGGTCGCACAGATTATCGGCTGGTCGACGTAAGTACTAGGACACAATGTGCATTTTTCATAAACGTCACCATTTATCACTTCTCCACTTCCATACCGACCATTCGGCATGTCATCATCACTAGGTACTTAAAAAGGAGTTTGGAATAAACCATAATTTTTTTTTCCCATACTATAGTTTGAAAAGGAATTTTTCCACCCAATACTTCCATATAGGGTGTCGAAGTAATATACTTGTATTTTTGGAAAGGGTTTCGAAATCATAGCTTTGGTGGCAAAACCACTTAAGTCATTTATGCTCTTTATGGGTAAAACATGTAAATCAAAATAGACGTATACAAATGCAAGCTCAGCGAAGTAGCTTGCCTGTTTCCAGCATAATGTCCCTGGACTTCTCCTTACTGATCAAAGAAATAACTTCTGATTCTTCTCCAATAAATCCTTCCCAAGGATCACTCCGGTAGCGTTTATATCTAGCGTCGCAAAAAGGAAAGAACACAATCAACACACAGTAGGACACTCCAACAACAAACATCAAGCAACACTAACAGACAACAATCATGAGAGAAGATTATTATCTACCAAACAAGTTTGGGCAATCACCAACCCTACTCATATTTAAAAGTTATGTTTAAAGTTGTGATTAAGCATCTTCATTTAAACAGGAAATACTTCAGACAAAAGTTAAGCTACCAACTCTTTTATTTAATTCACAACATTCTACCAAGCTAAGGTAGAGACCTTAACATGATACTCAAGCTAGCACTCAACTTGAATATAAGCAAGTTTTAACAAGCAAGGCTAGTATATTAACCACATAAAGATAACCTAATTATCAACCTAAACAAGCAATACATACCATTTCTAAACTACTCCATCAAGCATCATAACAATCTCATGCATCACACATAGCTACTGCACTCACAAAGCAACACAAGTTGATTTCAATTTAATTTAATTATCTATTATTTAATTAGGTCTTAAATAAGGCAGAAACTAGTGGTGCATGGTTAATTGCATAACTTAAGTTCTGTTGATCACAAAAATGTGAACTAAAATTCTATGGATAGCTACTGATTTTTAGAAGACAACCCAATTGGATTTAATTCAATTAAGGTTATTAAACTCCCTATATAAATGTTTTTATCCAGAATGTTGGTTTTCTTGTTTTTGCTACAACTCAAGTTAATTGTACTCAAAGTTAAATCCTCTTAGGGATAACTAGTATTGCTTAAATGTGAGCTAACAAAATTGGTTTGACCTCATTTGGATTAGTAGAGTATCAGAAACAAACAAGTTTAGGTTTTATACCTTCTGTTGCATTTTGATTACCATTATTTATTTATTAATCTAAATGGGGTGAAACCACTTTAGTGAGTTAGATAATTTCATAAGCTTTCCAGAACATTTTCATTTGCTATTTTTAGATTCCTAGATCTCAAGTTATTGGTTTTCAAATTCTAATCAAATTTCTGACAGAAGTTTTTATCATTTTAAGTGTTAACAACTAGCTGATTTGATAATTTCATTCTGACTTGACCACAACATCAAATGGATTCAAACTAGTGGCATTGGGTTCACTAGTTGATATACTTTTAATAAAATTTTAGTTTGATAATTTTGGTTAAACCAATCTCTGGGAAGCATCTCCCAAAGTTGGTACCAAAATAACTTTTCTGTGTTTTTCAGTTAAAACTAACACATTTGTCATTTTTGTTTCTAATGGGAAATGTGTCCAACAAGGATCATGGCCTGCATCTATGTGAAGATGGCATGTTATATTAGCTACAACATTTTAGTTTGCTATTTTTAGGCCTCTGGTTGAATAGGAATTTGCATGGGAAAAGGGCTATGTTCTGTTATTTCATGTGGCTGAAATATTGTATAGCCAATTTCCTCAGACTATATCTTCTGTATAAAATTTTATTTTGAGGTCACACCACTTG
This sequence comes from Puccinellia tenuiflora, assembly GCA_012064385.1. NCBI lineage: Eukaryota > Viridiplantae > Streptophyta > Magnoliopsida > Poales > Poaceae > Puccinellia > Puccinellia tenuiflora. The sequence continues at coordinate 103,290 of QRDG01001820.1, read as the reverse complement.
GTCATGCCAGTACTCTAACAATACTAACATCACATGCCAATGCTAACATCTAAATAAATCTAGAATAATTGCTATGATCAGATCAAAATCCTAAGCAGTAATCTGTTTTCAGAAGTTTCTGAAAACAGACAGAACATAGCTACTTTGCCTCATGTTTCCATCAAGCTAGACTAATTATTTTGGAAATCTAAAAGTTGCATCTGAATCTATGTGATTTGCTCTTTCTAACCATGCAAATATTTAAAATCTTGGTGGGGCAGATTTCTCACAAAATGCATGCAAAGGTGGCTACTCTAAACTGGTTCCAGCACTTAGCAGATTTTCCAGAAATCGAATCTGGGCGGGAAACAACTGTGGCCGTTGATCAACAGATCGACGGCTCACAGCCGTCTTCTCCAGCCCGACGGGGCAAGGAACAGGGAGAGGGAGAGAGGGCCAGGGGAGGCACCTGCCGGCGGCGAGGGACTCCGGGGCGGCTTGGGGTTGAGGGAGGGTGCTCGGGGAGGCTCCTAGGTGGCGGTGGCGTCGCCGGAGACGCACCACGGCGGCGTCACGGCGCGGCGGCCGAGCTGCTCAAAGTGGAGCACCGAGCTCCTCTTCGGGCGGCTCCTGGGCGTTGAGGTGGGGGAGAGGGGGTGGTGGAGGTGGGGTGTGCTGAGGAAGAGCCGGGGGTGGGCTTTTATAGCTCGGGGCGAGCTCGGGCAGTGGGGGGGCACGGGGTGGCGCGGCATGGACGCGGGCGACACGGTGGCGTGCTTGTGGTGCCTGTCCGGGGCGAGGGAGGGCAAGGGCGAGGGTGCAGCAGGTCGGCGGCGTTGTGGCGTGTCCGGGGGTGGTCGGCTCCGTCTCGGGCGCACGCTGGTCGGGCGGGGGTGGTCGCGGTAAGATGCGCACGCAGGGTGTTCGACACGGTGTCGGCCGACAGGGCACCGGCGAGTGCGGGCAGGAGGAGGGGCCTGGTGCCATGGGGTTGGCATGGGGAGCATCAGGGTGGCACGGGCAAGCTCCTAGACATGGTGGGGTGCTGCTTTGCTGCCGGTTGGGACAAGTTGGCATGGTGGTGGCATGCTCATGCCATTGCTAGTTCTAGCTAGGGTTTAGGGTATGGGGGTGCTGGGCTTGTGTCCAGAACGTGCAGGGGGTGCTGGGTGAGGTGCTGGACATATTGGGGACAGCAAGGGAGCAAGTTTGGGCTGCCATTTGGATATAGGGTATAGGTACCATTTTCAACTATGTGCCACTAGATGGCACTATTAGGTTTTAAGTGCTAAAGAGAAAAGTGAGATGCGGGGGTGCAAATGCTGTGGGAAATAAATATAGGTGTTGGTGATCTTTGGGTGCTATGATGGAGTTTATTTGATAAGTGCATCATAGCACATTATGTGATTTGGTAAAATTAAAGAGAGAAATAGAAATGTAAATTTTAAATTTTGAAACTATAATTTGAAGAGGGAAGAAATATTAGAGCAAAGTGGGAGTGAGCACTATGTCACCCCACTGATTTTCGGTTTTAAAAGAAAATATTAATTTCTCACTTTAGAGAAATTTGGGTGGCACTTGTCCCATCATTTTATGTGTTGATGCTGTGCTTTTGTTTCCTTTCTTCTCCTCATAATTTTATTTAGCAAACACACACATCAAGCAACAAAACACAACAATATTCACATCACACCCATGACCACACAATTCAAACAACATGAATTAATATCACCATCAATTCCATAATTCACAATACTATATTATAAAAATGATCACACTCAATTATGACAAGATGTTGTTTTAGAGAAATGTCTCAACTCAAAACTTAATTGTTTTCGAAAAGGTTTGAGAAAGGAAATAGGTGGGGTAATATATTTCCCACTAGTGTTATTTTCAAAAGGAGTGGAAATCAAGGTTTATAAAATGGGAGTGCATATACATGCAAAATATCATGGTTGATAATTGGATAGGAGATATATATATGCCTCCATATTTTTGGGGAACACATAGTTTTGGAAATAATTTTACTTTCTCAACCAAAGGGAATTTTATTTGCTGAAATCAAACATCATTGAAATAGACTTTGGCCAAAATAAGATTGGAAAAGATATATGGAATATATTCTTGTCATAACATGATCACCAAAGTTTAATATGCTTTTATCTTGGTTGGATTCTTGGGTTGATATTTACCAGTCAAACAAGCATATACATCAAGTCACACAAGGTCAAACAGAACAATATACAGAAAAACACAACCAATAATGAAGTATTTCAAAAAGTTTTGTTGGTTCTGAATTTTGGGTCTTGTTAAATTCTTATTATAAATTTGGGATGTTACAAATCCTTCCCCCCTTAAAATAAATCTCGTCCCGAGATTTGCCCGGGGGTACAGGGGAGTACGAGGGCACGGGTTTTGGGCTGATTAACTTCCGAGGTTGTTGCTTCTTCAGTGAGATCGTCAGGTGAGATATTGACAAATTGATGTTGCGAGGTCGTTTCTTGTCGATAATTTTCTCTGATGGGTTCAGATCCTGGATGATAGGGTTGACTTGACGATCGATGATGTTGGATAGTCTTGGTTAGCTGTTTCCAGTTTCTACGAGGCTAAGTCGCAAGTAACTAATTATTACCACGTTCTTGTATACCCATTGCAGGCCTTCCCCCTTAAAAGGGGTTTTTAATCGGTCTTGCTGAAGTTTGCAGCTGGAGTTTACTTGGAGGCATTGTTCTTCTTGACGATCTTCGTCTTAGTTGTCACTCCTTGGTGCTTGGGGTCGGTGCAGATATCACTTCCTACTATTTTCTCCTTATGAGGGTCGCAGATGGGGACGCGTGGTTTTCAGGATGCGTCGAGTCTGCGTACTCAACTATCTCCGGTTTCTAATGAGTAGAAGAACACTAAAACTCCTATTCGATTCCCAGCTTGTTGGGTAGTTGGTGTTGTCAACTGCAGGTAGTTTCGACGTTTGGGGCCTTCTTGTAGATCGACTTCGGCCTTGATGATGGCGATCTTCTTACTACCAACTATATGTGATTCTTTCTATAACACCTCTCTTTTTGTCAAAATATGTGGTCAGATAAGGCCAGTTAGTACCGTCATAAACTGGGTTAGATGTTAATCTAGAATTTGGTAAGTTTGTTCAAAAGTCACGACTTAATGGACCTTAGAAAAATTAGTGAAGAACCTTCGCACCAGTTATTTTCCAAACAGGTACTTTGTCTTAATTGTTTCGATTAGTTGAGCCGGGTTGAACTAGGATTGCTGTTCGGCAGATGCCGTCGATGGCGTCCATTTCCTGGGATAACTCCATGTTGACGATCTTTGAAGTTGGTTTCCTTCGGGTTGGTTGGTGACGATCTCCCTTGGATGAGTCTTGTGCTTGAGGCTTCATATAATCTTCAGAAAATCAGCGGCATGCTAGGGTTCCCATTCATCTTTCCCAAGTTTGCGGTGATAGGTAGGAGTTAGTCGAGGTTTTTCTTTGGTTTCATTTCACGGGACAATTTAGGTGGGTCAAACCTAGCAAGGTTAGCGCAAGGGATTAAGGTGCCAGTAACTGCTCATCAAGCGGGTAGGTACATGATCCTCTTTGAAACACATCATTACCGTCGGTCTCTGAGCTCGAATCTTCATAGCAACTCTTAGGCACTCCTTGAATTCCTCTAGTTACCAATTCTAAATGAGTCTCCTTATGTCCTCGTTTCATGTCAAGGTTTGTGGTCCTACAAGATTACTTGATACCATCGTGGACTTGAGTTAGTTGTTAACCTAAAGTTAGATACGATAAGTTAGTGTAGTATCCTTGTAATCTCACAAGTAAATTTTGCGAAGTGAGCCTCGCGTCTTCACGAGGTTGGTGTACAATTGAAGTTTCCTTAAGATCTTGACGCACTTGCTCCAGATGGTGTATGAAGTCCCTTGTCTGACTTGCCAGTTAGGTTACAAAAATTTCCGGCTATTTGGCTAAGGATCGGGGGTCTTTTGTATCTTGCGGAACGGTCAGATCTTTAACGGGAGATGGTTTAGATGAGAGGGAAAACATTTTAGAAAGATTTCCCTTGGCGGGTTTACATCCGCAACAAGGTGCAACTATGGGGAAGAGTTAAAAATTGTTCTTTTTTTTTGTTAGGTGGCAAAAGGGAAACTAGACTTTCCTTTTTATCAAAACTCCTTTTTCCATCTCACAAACAACACACAAGCAGAGTTCACACAAGCAAGGTGCACACAAGGTACGTCTAGTACCAACGGACGCCTAATACTCGTGGTAGTCGGGGTAACCAAGGTTCCTATCATGAGTTTTTCCTAGGGGTCTTTGTCGAACATGGTTGGTGAAGTCTTCATTTTATCGCCTTAGTCTTCCGCTGGAGAAATTGAGATCGTCGAGGTTGCAACTTGAGTAGAATTGTTGATGTTGAGCTGATGTCTTCGGAAGTCTTTTGCTTTGTTGACATTGACGGTCTTGGCATTTGCAAATCAACCACCTTGATGTTGAATGTCGAGGATTTGGGATGGAACCTTCTTCTCCTTCTGACTAGTAGCCAGTTAGGTCTCACTTGGGTTCATCGTCGAGTATATATGTAGGTTTTGAATGAAGGTAAGATAATAGAAGAATGCCTTTGAAAATTTTAAAATAGAGGGGTAAGACGTTGAAATATTTGAGAAGATGAGAAGAGCGAAGCCGTTTTCGGACTTCTCTAGATAAAATATATTTTGGTAGAAATATTTTTTTTTAACAAAAGTATTTGCTTCCCTAACTAACGTCCATGCTAACTAAGGTCTCCTACAGTCAGGATTGCTCTGATACCAAGTCTGTGGGGACCCCGGACTAGCTGTCCGAAATACCCTTGTGCCTACATCAGCGATCCCATGATCAGTGTGTCGCTGAGCACAATCAAACTGGTAATCAAGGAACATCCATAATTACCGAAGGAATATACTTACTTGATTGAAGTCATACTCTTCAATAGGTACTTGCAGCGGAAAACCACCATACAGCGTGGAGCCCAAGTCATTCGCCTTAACCCTACAGGCAACTGACTGGGAAGCGCCCTAGTTCGCATTGACGTCAGTTCCGTCTCCTTCTTCAAGCTGCTCTTCTTAAAAATCTGGCTAAGACAATAGCCAGGGACGAAACCATTATGAGTACAATGGGAATTGTACTCGCAAACTACTCCTCTACTGAGTATGCACCAGTTTTAAGTTGTTTTCTATAGCACTTTTAGTTATTACTCTATCTCTATATCTCTGTTGAAAAAGACCTCTATATCTTTGTTGAAACGAGAAGGATAGACTTTTGTTTAATAAAACTTTGTCTGAAAACTCTATAACTTTGGTTGAAGTAAAATAAGAGAAATTTTATAACTTTTCATAAACCTTGTATATTTTTCAAAATATCTATAGCCTTTGTTAAAGAAACCGAAAAGAAGGCTTTAGATTCTTTTTTTTTTCCATAAAACTGTCTTTGTAAGGAGTTTTCTTTTAAAACATTTTTCCCAAAAAAAATAGCTGTTTGTTAAAATAAGAAGTCCTTTTTTTAAAAAAATGTTTTTCTTGGAAAATCACCATTTTGTTTATTTATCCAAAACTCCTCCTTTTTCCCGACCATGTCTCATCATGGTCCAATTATTTCCAACAACTCATACCAGCACATTGGCATAGTTGCATAAAACATCCATCACATCATTTTCTCTTTCAAGTCTCAAACATTTTTCCAAAACTTGCACATCTTTGTAAAACTTTGCACATGGTCTAGTAGGGCCTCCCAACTGTCCATATCCGAGGACTCGGCTATTCGAATAGTTTTTACCCTCTGCAGAGGTAGCACGCTTTTCCCACACCCATCCGGTAGCTCATCGTGTCTGCCACGTCCCGCCATACAAGGTGTATGCGAAGTTGAACTACCGACCATAGCCTGTCCTTTGCTCATGCTAGTATAGGACCCTACCCTTACGAATTCATCATTCCTCCGACACCTAGTACAGGATCCCCCGTCGAGGAACCTAGATGTGAGGACTCGTAGTTTTCTCCGGCGACCCAAAGGTGGCGTCTTCAATCCCTCAATCCATCAGATTGCCGAGACCCGGGTCAGGGGTTAGGTCGCAATGACCCTCCCCTCATGCATAACGGAGTCATCTCCGTCGATGAGGTGTCCCATACTAATATGAGCAACTATATGACTACGCCCGTTCCCATATTTGGGTAGATGTGGTCGCACAGATTATCGGCTGGTCGACGTAAGTACTAGGACACAATGTGCATTTTTCATAAACGTCACCATTTATCACTTCTCCACTTCCATACCGTCCATTCGGCATGTCATCTTCAACTAGGTACTTTAAAAAGGAGTTTGGAATAACCATAATTTTTTTTTCCCATACTATAGTTTGAAAAGGAATTTTTCCACCCAATACTTCCATATAGGGTGTCGAAGTAATATACTTGTATTTTTGGAAAAGGGTTTTCGAAATCATAGCTTTGGTGGCAAAAACCACTTAAGTCATTTATGCTCTTTAGGGGTAAAACATGTAAATCAAAGTAGACGTATATAAATGCAAGCTCAGCGAAGTAGCTTGCCTGTTTCCAGCATAATGTCCCTGGACTTCTCCTTACTGATCAAAGAAATAACTTCTGATTCTTCTCCAATAAATCCTTCCCAAGGATCACTCCGGTAGCGTTTATATCTAGCGTCGCAAAAAGGAAAGAACACAATCAACACACAGTAGGACACTCCAACAACAAACACCAAGCAACACTAACAGACAACAATCATGAGAGAAGATTATTATCTACCAAACAAGTTTGGGCAATCACCAACCCTACTCATATTTAAAGGTTATGTTTAAAGTTGTGATTAAGCATCTTTATCCAATTAGGAAATACTTCAGACAAAAGTTAAGCTACCAACTCTTTTATTTAATTCACAACATTCTACCAAGCTAAGGTAGAGACCTTAACATGATACTCAAGCTAGCACTCAACTTGAATATAAGCAAGTTTTAACAAGCAAGGCTAGTATATTAACCACATAAAGATAACCTAATTATCAACCTAAACAAGCAATACATACCATTTCTAAACTACTCCATCAAGCATCATAACAATCTCATGCATCGCACATAGCTACTGCACTCACAAAGCAACACAAGTTGATTTCAATTTAATTTAATTATCTATTATTTAATTAGGTCTTAAATAAGGCAGAAACTAGTGGTGCATGGTTAATTGCATAACTTAAGTTCTGTTGATCACAAAAATGTGAACTAAAATTCTATGGATAGCTACTGATTTTTAGAAGACAACCCAATTGGATTTAATTCAATTAAGGTTATTAAACTCCCTATATAAATGTTTTTATCCAGAATGTTGGTTTTCTTGTTTTTGCTACAACTCAAGTTAATTGTACTCAAAAGTTAAATCCTCTTAGGGATAACTAGTATTGTTTAAATGTGAGCTAACAAAATTGGTTTGACCTCATTTGGATTAGTAGAGTATCAGAAACAAACAAGTTTAGGTTTTATACCTTCTGTTGCATTTTGATTACCATTATTTATTTATTAATCTAAATGGGGTGAAACCACTTTAGTGAGTTAGATAATTTCATAAGCTTTCCAGAACATTTTCATTTGCTATTTTTAGATTCCTAGATCTCAAGTTATTGGTTTTCAAATTCTAATCAAATTTCTGACAGAAGTTTTTATCATTTTAAGTGTTAACAACTAGCTGATTTGATAATTTCATTCTGACTTGACCACAACATCAAATGGATTCAAACTAGTGGCATTGGGTTCACTAGTTGATATACTTTTAATAAAATTTTAGTTTGATAATTTTGGTTAAACCAATCTCTGGGAAGCATCTCCCAAAGTTGGTACCAAAATAACTTTTCTGTGTTTTTCAGTTAAAACTAACACATTTGTCATTTTTGTTTCTAATGGGAAATGTGTCCAACAAGGATCATGGCCTGCATCTATGTGAAGATGGCATGTTATATTAGCTACAACATTTTAGTTTGCTATTTTTAGGCCTCTGGTTGAATAGGAATTTGCATGGGAAAAGGGCTATGTTCTGTTATTTCATGTGGCTGAAATATTGTATAGCCAATTTCCTCAGACTATATCTTCTGTATAAAATTTTATTTTGAGGTCACACCACTTGGTCATGCCAGTACTCTAACAATACTAACATCACATGCCAATGCTAACATCTAAATAAATCTAGAATAATTTCTATGATCAGATCAAAATCCTAAGCAGTAATCTGTTTTTCAGAAGTTTCTGAAAACAGACAGAACATAGCTACTTTGCCTCATGTTTCCATCAAGCTAGACTAATTATTTTGGAAATCTAAAAGTTGCATCTGAATCTATGTGATTTGCTCTTTCTAACCATGCAAATATTTAAAATCTTGGTGGGGCAGATTTCTCACAAAATGCATGCAAAGGTGGCTACTCTAAACTGGTTCCAGCACTTAGCAGATTTTCCAGAAATCGAATCTGGGCGGGAAACAACTGTGGCCGTTGATCAACAGATCGACGGCTCACAGCCGTCTTCTCCAGCCCGACGGGGCAAGGAACAGGGAGAGGGAGAGAGGGCCAGGGGAGGCACCTGCCGGCGGCGAGGGACTCCGGGGCGGCTTGGGGTTGAGGGAGGGTGCTCGGGGAGGCTCCTAGGTGGCGGTGGCGTCGCCGGAGACGCACCACGGCGGCGTCACGGCGCGGCGGCCGAGCTGCTCAAAGTGGAGCACCGAGCTCCTCTTCGGGCGGCTCCTGGGCGTTGAGGTGGGGGAGAGGGAGCGGTGGAGGTGGTGTGTGCTGAGGGAGAGCCGGGGGGTGGCTTTTATAGGCCGGGGAGAGCTCGGGCAGTGGGGGGCACGGGGTGGCGCGGCATGGACGCGGGCGACACGGTGGCGTGCTTGTGGTGCCTGTCCGGGGCGAGGGAGGGCAAGGGCGAGGGTGCAGCAGGTCGGCGGCGTTGTGGCGTGTCCGGGGGTGGTCGGCTCCGTCTCGGGCGCACGCTGGTCGGGCGGGGGTGGTCGCGGTAAGATGCGCACGCAGGGTGTTCGACACGGTGTCGGCCGACAGGGCACCGGCGAGTGCGGGCAGGAGGAGGGGCCTGGTGCCATGGGGTTGGCATGGGGAGCATCAGGGTGGCACGGGCAAGCTCCTAGACATGGTGGGGTGCTGCTTTGCTGCCGGTTTGGGACAAGTTGGCATGGTGGTGGCATGCTCATGCCATTGCTAGTTCTAGCTAGGGTTTAGGGTATGGGGGTGCTGGCTTGTGTCCAGAACGTGCAGGGGGTGCTGGGTGAGGTGCTGGACATATTGGGGACAGCAAGGGAGCAAGTTTGGGCTGCCATTTGGATATAGGGTATAGGTACCATTTTCAACTATGTGCCACTAGATGGCACTATTAGGTTTTAAGTGCTAAAGAGAAAAGTGAGATGCGGGGGTGCAAATGCTGTGGGAAATAAATATAGGTGTTGGTGATCTTTGGGTGCTATGATGGAAATTATTTGATAAGTGCATCATAGCACATTATGTGATTTGGTAAAATTAAAGAGAGAAATAGAAATGTAAATTTTAAATTTGAAACTATAATTTGAAGAGGGAAGAAATATTAGAGCAAAGTGGGAGTGAGCACTATGTCACCCCACTGATTTTCGGTTTTAAAAGAAATAATAATTTCTCACTTTAGAGAAATTTGGGTGGCACTTGTCCCATCATTTTATGTGTTGATGCTGTGCTTTTGTTTCCTTTCTTCTCCTCATAATTTTATTTAGCAAACACACACATCAAGCAACAAAACACAACAATATTCACATCACACCCATGACCACACAATTCAAACAACATGAATTAATCTCACCATCAATTCCATAATTCACAATACTATATTATAAAAATGATCACACTCAATTATGACAAGATGTTGTTTTAGAGAAATGTCTCAACTCAAAACTTAATTGTTTTCGAAAAGGTTTGAGAAAGGAAATAGGTGGGGGTAATATATTTCCCACTAGTGTTATTTTCAAAAGGAGTGGAAATCAAGGTTTATAAAATGGGAGTGCATATACATGCAAAATATCATGGTTGATAATTGGATAGGAGATATATATATGCCTCCATATTTTTGGGGAACACATAGTTTTGGAAATAATTTTACTTTCTCAACCAAAGGGAATTTTATTTGCTGAAATCAAACATCATTGAAATAGACTTTGGCCAAAATAAGATTGGAAAAGATATATGGAATATATTCTTGTCATAACATGATCACCAAAGTTTAATAGGCTTTTATCTTGGTTGGATTCTTGGGTTGATATTTACCAGTCAAACAAGCATATACATCAAGTCACACAAGGTCAAACAGAACAATATACAGAAAAACACAACCAATAATGAAGTATTTCAAAAGTTTTTGTTGGTTCTGAATTTTGGGTCTTGTTAAATTCTTATTATAAATTTGGGATGTTACACCACTCCCGAGCTGATGTTGCGAGGCCGCTGCAACCGGAAGGGAGCTGTAGCGGACAAGGCATTGGCGAGGATGGAACAAGGCAGCGCCGAGCAATGGACTTAACTAGGGGTGCGGGGTGGGACGCCAGAGCCGGGAGAAGAAGGATGTGTGTGTGTGTGGCGGGGGGGAGGGGGAAGGGGGTTAGAGAGATGGTCGGGACGACGGCGGACCGACAGAGGGGGTGACTCGAGGAGGACGGGGCGGTGAGGCGGCCGCGGGTGGTGGTGGCAGGCAGTTCGGCCGGTGTTGGATGCGAGGGTGGAGATGACCCTCTTTGCCAACCCGACCTTGTCGCTTTGCTGTCCGAAAATCGTGCGCGCAGAAATTAACATCGCCCTATTGGAACCCATGTACATAATTAGCAAGGCGTAAAGAATACGCTAATGATCCAATTTCACGTGATTAAGATAAATGGTTGGATCGGATAGGATAACTCTCTCTTCATATCCTTTACCACAGGGCGGACCCATGTTGGGCTGAGTGGGGGCAGTGGCCCCCACTCATTTTTCTGAATTCAGTGTAATCTGCTCAAATCTAAATAAAATGGTTAAAAAAATCTTTTTTACACTATAAATGCCCTCACACGTGTGATGTGCCCGCAGTAAAAATATTGTCTGGGTCCGCCCCTGCTTTATCATATATTTTTCTCAGATTCGGAGCGGATCGGATAATGATCGGATGCGAATTCTGATGCGGATTATATCGTACTACAGATTTAGAGTGGAAACATATCGGACTCGGATCAGAAACGAACAAAAATATTTGGATAATTATACGCAAATGGATTAATATTATTTTCGCCATAAAAAACACTTGAACCACTTTTTAAATCTAGTGCATTGCATTAGACAACAGCAAAGCTGAGTGTATTATTAATTTATTACTCCCTCCGTTTCATAATATAAGACTTTTAAGCAACCTAGTTTAGCTCGTTAAAAAAGGCTTACTTTGTGAAAGGTAGTATGTGTGTACTGTCATGTAGCGATAAAAATAGCTGAGTTGTTACAACGTGCAAGTGCAAGACCAAGCTAGCTTACCACTCACTCACCTGGTACTAGCAAGCTACGGATACAGAGTTACAGATGCAAACTTCGAAAAAGAACACTTCGAAGCATCCGACCAATAATTACATGCGTGGGTTAGAGCTTAATTACGATAAGCCTATATTTATTATATTACATACAAAAAGATTGTCATTTGGGTATGGACTAAATGAAAATTTGCGTCGATATGTTTGACTAATATTACCGGATAATCCTAATTGAGAAAATCTGTAAAAATGGCAAATAATCCGCAATTATTGAATAATAATAATATCATATCCGTCACCATATCCAATGGATATCTCAACCAATATCTTTATATAATTGCGTATCATAGTTTTAAAAACGTGGATACGGATTCGATTCGGAAATTATCCGCCCGCACACACACGCGGAAGCAAAGGAGCAGGAGAGCACCGTTGGCCCAGCTGCTTCCCGCATCCGGCCCAGGAATACGAAACCCTCGTCTGATCCACCAGACCCCCGAAGTCCCCATAAATCGATCGATCAGGAATTGAGCCAACGCCTACTCCCCATTCGCTCTCGCTCGCTCCCACCGTCGTCGCCGTCGGCGGCGCCATGGGGAGGATCGATGACATCATAGATAGAGTCTACTCCTGCCTCCCGAAAACGCCGTTGCCCACCGACCCCTCCCTCTCCGCCACCATCTCCAACGGCGGCGAGGACCGCGTCAGCACCCTCCCCGACGACCTCCTGCGCATCGTCGTCTCGCACCTCCCGCTCAGGGACGCCGCCCGCACATCCGTGCTCTCCCCCCGCTGGCGTGATCTCTGGCGCACCACCCCGCTCGTCCTCCAAGATCGCCACCTCATCCGCTCGGCCGACCTGCGAGACGGCGGCGGCCTCGCCGCGCTCGTCTCGCGCGTCCTCGCCCAGCACCAGGGCCCCTTCCGCTGGGTCCACCTCTCCTGGAACTTCCTGGGCAACCACCAGGGAGAGCTCGAAAAGTGGCTCCGCCTCTCCGCCGACAAGGGCGTCGAGACCCTCGTCCTCGTCAACCGCCCCTGGCCCCTCGACGTGCTCCTACCAGCATCCATCCTCCGCTGCTCCTCGCTCCAACGCCTCTACCTCGGCCTCTGGGAATTCCCCGACACCACGGGACACCCTCGCGGCCCCGACGTCTTCCCCCAACTCCAAGAGCTCGGCATCTGCCACGCAATCTTGCAGGAGCGCGACCTCGAGTACCTGCTCGCCTGCAGCCCCGAGCTCAAGATCTTGGGCCTCATCGAGAGCTACGGCTTCCCCTCGCGCGTCCGTATCAGCAGCGATAGCCTCCGCTGCGTGCTCCTCTGGTTCTCTACGGCTGAGGAGCTCGCCGTGGTGACGGCCACACGTCTGCAGCGGCTCATCCTGTACCGCGGTAAACCTGGACCAGCCGGCATCACCACTGTCAAGATTGGGTATGCTCCTGAACTCACCGTGCTCGGCTACTTGGACACGGGGAGCCACGTGCTTGAGATCGGCAACACCGTCATCACGGTACTGCCCTCGAATTTCCTCTTCTAATTGCTGTCTGGACAAATCATGCATGATCGAACCGCTGCAGGTTTCAATTTCACACTGTTTATGCTGATTTGCAGGCCGGGGTGAAGAACGTGAGCCCGGATGCTATGGTTCCGAGTGTCAGGGTGTTAGCGCTGAATGTGTGTTTCGAAGTAGCAGAGGAAGTGAAGACGTTGCTCACTTTCCTGAGATGCTTTCCCCATGTCGAGACGCTACACGTTATGGTCGAGAGGAGGATGATGGTGAGTTTCTGAAACCTGATCACTGCTAATTTGCCTATCACAAGCACCGCAAGTAAATTTTCTTTGCTACACATTCCAATACCTTTCACTGAATCACACACGCTTGCTTTAAACTTTGCCTTTTCAGTCATCCGTCGAAGACGCGAGTGAAGCCAGTGGCGATCTCGGTTCCATGTTCTGGGAGGAGGTCGGTCGGATCGAGTGCGTGGCGTCGCACGTGACGAAGGTATTGCTGGATAATTTCAGCTGGGGTGTCAACGAGCTTGGATTCCTCGAGTGGGTGCTCGGGAGAGCAGAGATGCTGGAGAGGGCGGTGCTTGCGCTCAACAGTTCGATGACTTCCGGGGAGGTTACTTTTTCCATGCGCAAACTGGCGTCGCTGCAGGCTTCCGCAAAGTTTGCCAGCGACGAGTGTGAGTTGATGATGTTTGCACCTCCAATAGGTTCTTGGAGCTACGGCAGAGCGTCTGATCTTTCTCTGAGTGACCCGTTTTCCGTAGAGGCAAGGCAGAGATGGAGAGTGAGTTTGTCTGAAAAATTTACTAGGAGATCGGCGCTGAAGTAGCAGTATGCAAAGAAAACTCTGCGTGACTCGTCTATATTTTTTCTAGTGGGGAAACTCGTGTATGTGTGTTGTCATCTGCAATTCTGCATAGATGGAATTTCCTTAGCTAGCCTTTTTTTGGCTGTGACTCAATTGCACATATTGTCCTCTAGCTGTGGCCCGGTTCGTTTTATCTGTTAAACAGCTGGCGGCTAGCCGAAAGTCCCTCGTAAATACTCCCTCCGTTCCACAATATAAGATGTTTTAGCATTTCTCTTTCCATCCGTATATCGACATGTTTTAGTGTAAAGTTCAAATGAATCTTGCACTAAAACATGTCTAGATACGGATGAAAAGAGAAATGGTAAAACATCTTATATTTAGAAACAGAGGGAGTACTAAATAGATTTACTATGTATTGCTACAATTGGTATTGTCTAATTGGTCAGATACTTGACCTTGAGGTCAACAATTGATCGATTTAATTCGTCACTAATTAGATGCTAGAAGTATTTCCACAAAGTGCATTGGTTTGTCAAGAAATACAATTGTATGAGACAAATTGAAGTCGGATGCAAGACCATGTATAGACTTCCATACTAATCTATGTATGGACTTTCATACTAACATTTTCACCAATAGGATTTTGCGAAATTTCTCGCTAAGTCTATAAACCCAAAACCTCCATGACTTGATTCTATTATTCCACCAAAGTGATCACCGGTCGCATTCTCATTTGTTTTTCTTGATCAATATGCTGCCTACGGTTATTGTCTATCTCAGCTGGCTCATCTGATGTAGTGCAATATTTAGGGGATGCAGTTTTCGCTCCCAAACTCATATGCTCAAGGCTTAGTAGTTTTTTTTAATAATAATAATAATAAAACGAAAATCCTACACCTACGGACTGCCAGCCTACGGACGAAGAATTACGGACCTAGGTGTCCATGCGTGATTCATCTCCACCCTCCCACCGCCCCCCTGATTTCACCGGAGGACGACCCCCTGATTTCACCCACCTATTTCCGTAAGAGATGCCCGTAACATGAGTCCGTAGGTGTAGCATTGCTCATAATAAAACATGTCAATAAATTCTGAAAAAAGTGGCATTAAACATATGTAAATTTTCAATGTGCAAATTTCCGTGATGAGATGATATGTTGGTTTTCTGTGCTAAAACAAAATCAGCGCTCTAAAAAAATATAATTTTAGGTCCAATATTAGACATTGATTAGAACCCATATAATTCAAGATCTCCTATTAAGGAGATGTAGGTTGAGTCCATATTGTCGACGGACGTGTCCGTAGACATATAGATTTCCAAATTAGCTCTGGGCTGGTCCCAAGTCTTCGAGGGCCCGAGACGAAACTATAACCTGCTAAGCAAAAGTGCCGCATTAAAATCCTTCCCGTGTGGCCACAATTTGCATGCACTTTTCCCCTATAGGAGAGAGACACGTCTGAAATCTATCACCTCATCGTGATGTCATCCTATTGAATACAAAATTCGAAAATTTAAATTGATTTTTCTTCTAAACCGTTTGTCCGATTAGTGATCCGTTTATACAGTTAAATTCGTCTTGCTCAGGGCTTCAAAACTAGATCCATTGTTGATATGTTTTGACGAACTTTTTTTTCCGTACCAGCTACCAGATTACTGTACTATGGCTATCAAATTAGTACCAAACAGTTACCTGGATAATTTTACATGGTTACCATATATATTTCTTTAGACGTTTCTAGACATTTGCATCACATCTTCATATCTAGTTTGACGAACTTTTTCTGTCACGCCCGTTACCAGATTAAAACACTATGGTTACCGGATTATCATCGAACAGTTACCATGATAATTATACATGGTTATTGGATGATTTTTAAAACTTTTTTTAACATTGCAATGAGATATCTATACCTAATAATAAAAGCATTAAGCCTTCTTCCGGTCCGTCGTGAAATTTACCGTTTTACCCTTCCACCCTGATACATTTTGAAAGAACAAGCTATGCCCGGATGTCGCCTAGAGGGGGGGGGGTGAATAGGCGATTTAAAACTTTTTCTATTTAGAGTCTTGATAATTGCGGAATAAAACTAGGTGTTTAAATTAACAAGCCAACAACCTAATTACTAGGCTCACCTATGTGCACCAACAACTTATGCTAAGCAATACAAACAACAAGGTGATAGCAAGATATAAACTTCAAGCACGAAGACTATCACAATGTAAATTGCATAAGTAAAGCTCGGGTATAGAAATAACCGAGGCACGCGGAGACGAGGATGTATTCCCGAGTTCCTCCTTATTAAGGGAGTACGTCTCGTTGGAGGGGTGTGAGCTCGCCACAAGAGGCCTACTCAAGATGCCACAAAGGCCTCACCCTATTCTCCGATGAACCTCACCCAAGGGATTGGTTCACCTTCCACTATCGGAATCCTTCGGGGCGGATTCCGGAGCCCTTTTACAACTTCCCTTGGGGCACACACCCACAACTCAATTGGGGGCTCCCAAACTCGTGCCGAAGCTTCACAAGCGAAGACTTCGCGGCACCTCCAACCGTTTAGGGTACACAATGCACCCAAGAGGCAACAAGCTCTTGCGAACACAATGCACCCAAGAGAAACAAGCTTCTCAACCTTCAATCCCACGTATCACCGTGGGGAACTCAAACCTATGCACCAAATGCAAAAGGCAAGAACACACTAAGTGGTCAAGTCCTTCACCCCAAAATCCAACCAAAGCAACTAATGCTACGGAGGGATTTAGGAGGAAGAACAAAGGAGAAACACTAAGAACTCCAAAATCTAGATCCAACGAGTTCCCCTCACTTAGAGGAGATTTTGTTTGGTGGAAGAGTAGATCTAGACCTTCTCCTTCAATCCTCCAAAAATCAACGAGTTTGGGTGGAGGGATTGAGAGATCTATGCGATTTGAGCTCTTGTAACAATGGAGGAAAGAGAGGAAAAAGAAGCTCAAAAGGTTAGGGAACCATTGGGGAAGAAGGCCCCTTAAATAGGTCAACCAAATATCCAACCGTTATGCCCAGAAACGCGCCCGGGCGGTACTACCGGACTTTTTACCGGTACTACCGCCAAAATGCGCCCAAATACAGTAGCTAAAACCATAAGCGGAAGTAGGGGCGGTACTTCCGCCCATTGAAAAATTGTCGGAACACCGATACCAAAACAAGCATAACTTTTGCTTCCGGACTCCGTTTTTGATGATCTTGGGCTCGTTGGAATCGTAGCAACAAGCTCTACAAGAATATGCAAAGAAACTTCATAGTCCAACAATTTAGGATGAAACCAAATGGGGAAAGTTAAAGCCTCTCTTTTGCAAACCGGAAATGCAATATCTTTTGCAAATGAAGTCCGAATAAAGTGAAACCAATTTTGTTGGAAAGAGGACGACAAGAGGAACCCTTGGAGATAATAAAAACAAGCAAAAGAGATTTTTCAAATAATTGGAAAAGTGATATCTTCCACACAGATGAACTGACAAAATCTCCAATACCGAAAACGCAATGGAAGACGCATATGAGAATCGTTTTCGATGAACTTGGACTTGTCATGACGAGCACGACAAGCACCAAGACCACACCACGATAAGATCCAAATAAGAACCAATAAAGATGATAGCAATGATGCAAAGGTTTGAGCTCTCCACGAACGATACGATCACGATACTCGGTCGAGAGCCCCTCTTGATAGTACGGCTATCTATCCTATAACCCGGTCTCTCACTAACAACATGAGACCGGTAAAATAGAAACCCTATCAAGATCATACCTTTGCCTTGCGCAGAAATCCACTTGAGGTCGAAGAAGAAGATCTTCATCTCCTCAAGACGAACCACCTTTCTTGATCGCGCCTTGCTTGGTGAAGATTCACATGACGCTCCCCCATACACCAAGATGGGGAAAGCACTCTTCGGCATATCTTCACTTGGACTTGAGTGTCGATCAATCCGCACTTAGCCTTGATCAACACAAATCTTTTCTTCCCTTGAGCTTGACTCCAACCAATGGAGACAAGCAAGCTTGGCCTTGATCAACAAATGATCTTGACACAAGCTAAGGGACAACCTACACAAAAAGCTCAATGCAAATCTCCCCCATTTTGGTAATTGATGACAATCCCATTTAAGAGGGTTTATATAAAGAATAAAGCAACCTTGCATGACAAACAAGCAAGGATGCAAAGCGCATTAAAGGCAAATGCAACAAAAGCATAAAACCCAAATTCCCTTAAACCCTCTAAACTTCTCCCCCATTGGCATCGATTGCCGAAATGGGAAGAAAAATTTAGAGAGCCAATATAATAAGAGTTCCTCCATAAAGGTGTGCATTTCTCAAGATATGAGTGAAATCAAATGCACTTATTCATTGACGAATAATTAGAGGAAATCAAACTATATTGAGGATCCAAAGATTGCAAAAAGATGAAATCAATTTAAACATCTCCACAAAGGAACAAAGCAATCGAAAAGATCCAAAGCAAGAGTTTCAAATAAAAATGGAGAAGCTCCCCAATAATCATGCACAAATGAGGAGTGCATAAATATGGTATCCTCACTCCCCCAAAACCATCTAGAACACTCAACAAGTGCAAGAGTGCATAATGCAAAAGCAAATCATAGCACTTGCACCAAAGATGTGGTTGAGCCAAAAGAAGATACCAATTTTCAAAGATTCAACATAAGATAGGCCCAACCGAGATAAGAAGATCTTTTAGAGAAATATGTTCACAAGCTTAGGGATACCAATTGGAAATTAAACCAATTGAAAATGCCAAAAGCTAGTGAGAGCATTTAGCCAATAAAATTCAACATGCTCACCATGGTAGGCATGAAGTCAAAGATTTTCAAAAATACATGAGTGTGCAAAGATACCAATAAACAATAAGACAAGCACTCATGAGGCAAATTTGGAGCCACCAAAGAATTATAGATGAAACACAAGGTGGCTCAAAAAGAAATGGGATACCGACTAAAAGGTGACCTCTCTCATATGTATAGGTTTCTAATTAGACAAACCATAAAGATATACATCCGCAAAGAAACATATACATACGAAATGGTCCGGGGAAAAGATAACAAGGTATCCAAAAGGAAGTCATAAATATACAAATGAGATTGTTGCTTAAAAGCATAGCACATAGCTCAAATTTATCTCATTGTATATAAATGAACTTCAAATATATCAAATGCATCACACATATCACTAAGGGAACAAGAGATAGTGAAGATGCTTTGATCTAGGCAACAAGTATCACAAACAAATAATATCAATTGAAGAAAGGTTTTGCAAATTCAACACACATATCACAAAGATATATTAAGTGAAGGAAAAAGCCAAAACCACAACAATTGCATATAAGAGCTTTCATGCCAAGAGGCAACCTACACAAGGTTGAATACTAGAAAGGTATGCATGGGATAGATACTTGTTACCGAGATGCATTGAAGATGAAGATGATGAGAGTTGGTTTGTCATCAAAGCTTGACTCCGACAATCACACGGTGAGAACACCTTCCTTATGAATGAGGCAAGCATCCAATGCATCTCCATT
Organism: Puccinellia tenuiflora; assembly: GCA_012064385.1. Lineage (NCBI taxonomy): Eukaryota > Viridiplantae > Streptophyta > Magnoliopsida > Poales > Poaceae > Puccinellia > Puccinellia tenuiflora. The sequence goes on along the minus strand of QRDG01001820.1, from coordinate 83,873 downwards.
GTACCTAAAACACAATTTGAGTACAAAATGGTTCCCAAACTCATTGGGTCCCATAGTAGTTAGATCAACTACAATATATAGGAAGCACTCCACAAAAACATGTGCATATAGATATGAAATTGAATTTCATGCACATCTTAGCCGATTTAGGATTCGGTGGAGTATTCCCTATATATTGGAACTAGAAAGACTAGCATGCCATAAAATATATATATTAGTAAATATGCATGCATAGACTTACAAGAACCAAACGAGATGCAATTTGGACAAAAACACCAAGTGAACCAAGAAGAGAGCACACCAAGGTGTGACACTAAAAGGTTGTCCAAATTATATCAAAATCCAAATCAACACATGATTGAGGAAAAATCAAATCAACAAATGATTGATTCCGAAACACATCAACACATGAAGTGTGATATCAAAAGGAATCAAATCAACACAACAAATGATCGATAAGACACCAAATGAAAATAAGATACCAATTAAAACAAAAATATCAACTAGGAGAAAAGATACCAAGAAGAGGGCGATACTTGACCGAAATCAAGTAAAGTTAAAATAAGGCAAAAGGTATCAAGACTCCCACAATAAATATCAATTGGAACAAATATCTATGGAAAGAGATTACATTCCAATTAATACCAATTGAAGGTACCAACACAAGATAAAGAAACAAATGCCAATTGAGAGGATCAATAATTGATAGAAAGAATAGTGTTCTAAATAAAAAGGAATGCTCCCCCAAGATTAATGCATTATCTTAGATATTTGTATTTGAATACAAAATGCATGCACAAGGGATCATTACTCTCCATATTTTATCTAAAACACTAAACACTACCGATTGAAAGATAGGATCCATTCAAAAGGCAAGAAAGGCAATAGATAAAGCAAATCAACGCAAGAGCCAATGTGAAGATGGTCTACAAAATTCACCACAGTTACTAGTATCACTTGTCATGGACAAGGAGTATATAGAGATATTTCTCGGTGGTATAAAGGAATGATGTACAAGACCAACTTCACCACAAACTAGCAAATGGCAAAAGATAGGAATTAAAACACCATTTTTTTTAAAGAGGTTTGTTGGTAGTTTCAATTATTCGAACCAACCGGCAAAGCCATGGTTAGAATAAAAGGAAACAAATGGTTTCTCACATAATATATGGAAATGCATATTAGAGAAAAACCACACCAAGCAAACTCACACAAACAAGAACCAAAGGGTAACCACAAAGGAAAATTGGAACTTGTTTGAGTAAACATGCCACATAGGAAATGGATAATGTACAACATCAACTCTAAGTGGCAAACCTCAAATGTTCACATTTTTATGGGATTGTAATATGCACATAGCTTATTACTCCCCCATAATGTGATAATTCATTTTATTTTTAAACAAGAGGCAAATAAAAGCAACTAGAGAAATTAATGGACAATGTAGAATTTGAATTTCTCATGAATATGACATACCACATAGTAGCTAGATAATATTGAAATATCAATACTAGGTGGTGTGCCTCATGTATTCACATTTTTAGGTTTGTGATGTGCACAAAGCACATCACTCCCCCAAAATGGGATAGTCCATTAATATCTCAAAGAGCCAAATAACATCCACACAAGATTCAATAAAGCTCAACACAAAGTTACAAATACATGATATACAACTATCTAACATAACCTTGAATAACAAGACAAGAAAGATAGACGCATATCATATACAAGCACATGCTAGGAACTAGACTAACACATGCAAGGAAGCAAGCAACTTTCAATGAATATTTGAGTTAAATACAAGTTACCGCAAGGAGGAAGCATTGGATATGAGATAGATATGTGATAATCCAATTGACTTGGCTTGAGAAATAAACCCATGAAGATCCCTTAATTCTTCAAAAATAGCCAAGTCACCAATGTCCTCCACAAACACCTATTGATCAAGTTTGAGCTTGTTGGTCCCCAACCGAGTTGGGTCCTAAGAGGTTAGTCACAATAGGTTGGGAACCCAAATGGTGCTTTTCTTGCCACCACTTTGAGCTCCTACATACTTGGCAAACACATTGCCAACTCTATCCTTCCTAAGAGAATATGCATCATCAATTATGATAGGAGAGGATGGGTTACCGACGGTGCATGAAGAAGCAAAGTGACCCTTGCCACGGCAAAGGTAGCAACACCGACTCTTCTTCTTCTTAATAGGCTCCTCAACTTGAGGAGCAATAACTTGAGTCTTCTTAGGAGGTGGCCTTTGTTCAACTCGTGGTTGAGCACGAGATTGAATCATAGGCCGCTTCCCTAGTTGCTTCTCACTAAGAGGCTTCTTCTTCATTGGGCAATCCCGAACGTGGTGCCCTTCTAGCTTGCACTTGAAGCAAATGATCTTGGCCGGATTCTTGACTTGAACTTGGCCCTTCTTCTTCTTCTCAACCATGGACTTTTTCTTGTTGTTGGAGTTGAATCCAAGTCCACTCTTGTCATTTGGGGATTGTTGCACACTCAACATGTTGTCAAGTGCACGCTTCCCTTCATGACGCTTTTCCAAGCCTTTCTTCAAAGAAGTGGCTTGGGCCTTGAGCTCTCCTCTCTTCTCTACATGGTTAGTGACAACACAAGTACTAGAGGAGGTAGATGCATCATTGTTAGAGCAACAAGGCAAAGCAAGTAATTCATCACATGATGTACCAACATTTTTAGTGGATGAACTACTAGGACTAGCACATGGCAATATAGCATTTTTAATTAAAGTTGTGCTAATATCCACATGAGGCTCACTTGATGTTACCTTTGTAGTGATGCCCTCATGAGCTAACTTAAGACAACCATAGGAAGCAAGAAGTTCATCATTAGACCTAGATAGCTTTTCATGATTTTCTTCCAACTTCCCATAGGATGCTAGAAGATTATCATTAGAGCTAGATAGCTTTTCATGACTTGCTTCCAACTTCTCATACTTGCGAGTTAGCAACTCAAGTTGAGCCCTTAGCTCAACATTCTCCTTCATAATAGATGCTTCACAAGAAGTGGAGTTAGTAGCACAAGCATCATTAACATTAGGAATGGAAGAAGAAATCTTAGCAAGCTCTTCATTTAATTTAGCATTTTCATTTTTCGTGACCTTATATTTAGCAATGGCATGGTCACGTTCTTTAATGATTTTAGCAATTATTTCATTATGAGACTCCTCGATAGAATCTAGTTTCTCCTCAAGAGAAGCACGAGTCTCTTGCTCTTCCTCAAGAGCATCTTCTAACGATGCTTTCTCCATAGCATCATCTCTTTCAATCTTACCCTTTTCTTCAAGGCTTGCTTCCAAGGCCTCAATAGTCTCCCCGCGCTCAATAAGCGTTTTCATAATTTCAAAGAGCATAGCTTGAGCATTTTTATTTTTAGGAAGGTCTTTAAGAATCATAAGACCGTTATTTTGAAGCCTAGCATTAACATTTTCCACATCATCTTCTTCATCATTTTTACCATCATCGTTATTATTATCATTACTAGAAGAAGATTTAGCCATAAGGCAATGAGAGGTGGATGAAGATGAGCAATTAGTTTTTGAGCTACTTAACTTCACATCTTGTTTCACAATTAATTGGGTTTCCTCTACATTGACATTCATGCAAGAGTTAGAGGGAACACAAGCATCTTTATCATTGGAACAAGATAAAGCAAGCACATCATAGAGAGATTTATCCAAGCAACTTTTAGATGATATGCAAGGACTATCAACACTAGCATGTGAATCATTTATAGTGCTATGTGTGTGTAGGTCCAAAGATGAATCATTGCAACTAGATAGAGGTGGAGAATCATCAATAATGAGCTCACTATCCAAATTGCAAAAACCATCACTACTCACCATCACATTGAATTGTGGCTTACCACATGTTGGTGAAGTAGACGAAGACGAGAACTCGTCACGGCCGGAGGTGGAGGGAGAACAATCATCCTCAATAATGTTGGACACTCCATATTTGTCTTGAAGCTTGGTCCAAAGATCATGAGCGTTCCGGAAAGGCATGATTGACTCAAGCACTACATCGCTCAAAACACATGTAAGACCATTAGATGCTAGAGTATCGAGATAAGAGTTTTTCTCATCCTCAAAAGATAAATTTTGGGAATCCTTTGGAGGAGAAAAACCCATATCTACAATACTCTTTAAAATTGGGTCTATGTCCCTAAAGAGATTAAGCATGCGAATTTTCCAAACATCATAATTTGTGCCATCGAATATAAAAGTGGGATCGTGCACTAATTCTCTAAATGACATCTTTACTCTCTAGGCGGTGAAGCCAAACAAGAGAGACGAGGCTCTGATACCAATTGAAAGAACAAGCTATGCCCGGATGTCGCCTAGAGGGGGGGGGGGTGAATAGGCGATTAAAACTTTTTCTATTTAGAGTCTTGATAATTGCGGAATAAAACTAGGTGTTTAAATTAACAAGCCAACAACCTAATTACTAGGCTCACCTATGTGCACCAACAACTTATGCTAAGCAATTCTAACAACAAGGTGATAGCAAGATATAAACTTCAAGCACGAAGACTATCACAATGTAAATTGCATAAGTAAAGCTCGGGTATAGAAATAACCGAGGCACGCGGAGACGAGGATGTATTCCCGAGTTCCTCCTTATTAAGGGAGTACGTCTCGTTGGAGGGGTGTGAGCTCGCCACAAGAGGCCTACTCAAGATGCCACAAAGGCCTCACCCTATTCTCCGATGAACCTCACCCAAGGGATTGGTTCACCTTCCACTATCGGAATCCTTCGGGGCGGATTCCGGAGCCCTTTTACAACTTCCCTTGGGGCACACACCCACAACTCAATTGGGGGCTCCCAAACTCGTGCCGAAGCTTCACAAGCGAAGACTTCGCGGCACCTCCAACCGTCTAGGGTACACAATGCACCCAAGAGGCAACAAGCTCTTGGGAACACAATGCACCCAAGAGAAACAAGCTTCTCAACCTTCAATCCCACGTATCACCGTGGGGAACTCAAACCTATGCACCAAATGCAAAAGGCAAGAACACACTAAGTGGTCAAGTCCTTCATCCCAAAATCCAACCAAAGCAACTAATGCTACGGAGGGATTTAGTAGGAAGAACAAAGGAGAAACACTAAGAACTCCAAAATCTAGATCCAACGAGTTCCCCTCACTTAGAGGAGATTTTGTTTGGTGGAAGAGTAGATCTAGACCATCTCCTTCAATCCTCCAAAAATCAACGAGTTTGGGTGGAGGGATTGAGAGATCTATGCGATTTGAGCTCTTGTAACAATGGAGGAAAGAGAGGAAAAAGAAGCTCAAAAGGTTAGGGAACCATTGGGGAAGAAGGCCCCTTAAATAGGTCAACCAAATATCCAACCGTTATGCCCAGAAACGCGCCCGGGCGGTACTACCGGACTTTTTACCGGTACTACCGCCAAAATGCGCCCAAATACAGTAGCTAAAACCATAAGCGGAAGTAGGGGCGGTACTTCCGCCCATTGAAAAATTGTCGGAACACCGATACCAAAACAAGCATAACTTTTGCTTCCGGACTCCGTTTTGATGATCTTGGGCTCGTTGGAATCGTAGCAACGAGCTCTACAAGAATATGCAAAGAAACTTCATAGTCCAACAATTTAGGATGAAACCAAATGGGGAAAGTTAAAGCCTCTCTTTTGCAAACCGGAAATGCAATATCTTTTGCAAATGAAGTCCGAATGAAGTGAAACCAATTTGTTGGAAAGAGGACGACAAGAGGAACCCTTGGAGATAATAAAAACAAGCAAAAGAGATTTTTCAAATAATTGGAAAAGTGATATCTTCCACACAGATGAACTGACAAAATCTCCAATACCGAAACGCAATGGAAGACGCATATGAGAATCGTTTTCGATGAACTTGGACTTGTCATGACGAGCACGACAAGCACCAAGACCACACCACGATAAGATCCAAATAAGAACCAATAAAGATGATAGCAATGATGCAAAGGTTTGAGCTCTCCACGAACGATACGATCACGATACTCGGTCGAGAGCCCCTCTTGATAGTACGGCTATCTATCCTATAACCCGGTCTCTCACTAACAACATGAGACCGGTAAAATAGAAACCCTATCAAGATCATACCTTTGCCTTGCGCAGAAATCCACTTGAGGTCGAAGAAGAAGATCTTCATCTCCTCAAGACGAACCACCTTTCTTGATCGCGCCTTGCTTGGTGAAGATTCACATGACGCTCCCCCATACACCAAGATGGGGAAAGCACTCTTCGGCATATCTTCACTTGGACTTGAGTGTCGATCAATCCGCACTTAGCCTTGATCAACACAAATCTTTTCTTCCCTTGAGCTTGACTCCAACCAATGGAGACAAGCAAGCTTGGCCTTGATCAACAAATGATCTTGACACAAGCTAAGGGACAACCTACACAAAAAGCTCCATGCAAATATTAGTCCATAGAGATTGTCATTAATTACCAAAACCATGCATGGGATCAACCATGCACTTTCACATTTTACGGGACAATGCCACCGATAAGTGAAACGGTGTTTCAGATGTTTTAGACAGGCGAACAGATCTTCCCCAGTTCCCACGACTCGAGCACCCAGCGCCGCCCCGGCGCAGCTCGGTCCCGACCGCGCGCACGCTGCAGCCCGAGCTCGCCGTCACCGCTATCCTCACGCGTCGTGAACCGTGCTTTTCGCCTCCGCCAACCTCACTCGCCATCGGTCGGGACACGTGGTATCCCCCATCACACGACGTCCTCACGCCGGTCGAGACCCTGTGCACGTCCCATCCTCGCGCGTCGCCGGCAGGAGTCCGGCACCGCCGGAGTGGCCCCGCGCGCCACCCATCCTCACACGCCTCCAGGCACCAGCTACCTCGCCCCCGCGGTCAACTCCAGCTCACCGCTGCCGGCCCCCGGCACCCCCATGGCCGCCAACACCGTCTCCAGCGAAGGACACAGTGCCTAGCCCACTGACGCGGTCGCCTGCCTGGCTATGGTGCTCCAATCGGATTGCGGGCATGGCCTCCTCCGCCACGAGGGCCACAAGATGTGTGCTCACGCCGGCATGGCCTCCTCCGCCACCAGAGCTCTCCCCACCGCTAACCTCGAAGGTCGCGCATGCCGTGGCCTTCTCAGACACCGAATCCACGAGCTTGCGCGCCGCCTCTTTTCTCTACTCGCCCGACGCTAGGGATGTAAACGGATCGGATCGGATCGGATTTTATCATTACCATATCCTATACCATATTTTTTCATCGGATTCAGAGCGGAGCGGATAATGACCGGTTGCGGATTCGGTGTTGGATATATCATATCACGGATTCGGGTGCGGAAACGGAGCGGATTCGGGGCGGAAAAAATATAATCGTATATTTACGCATATAAGTACATCGGCGAACCATACAACCAAAAATAATAGTTCAATATGCTAATAGCCTAACAAAGTTGTACTCCATACTCGTAACAATCACTATGTAAGTGAGTTTTTATTTAATGGACGAAATTTACAAATCACTAACTACTAATTATGTTCTATTAGGTTAGACGTTTCGGTAAAAAATCGGATTATTGAGATTAAAATCATCGGATAATCCTATTTAATTTTCGGATACTCCATATTCAGGGCTATTTTTCATACCATATCCTATACCGTATCCGGTGTCAAATTCGGAATCGGATATCCTTATCCGTCGGATTTCTTCAAACCGGATATGAATTGCTTAAAACGGTTTCGGAATAGGATTCGGTGGGGAAATTATCCTATCCGTTTACACCCCTACCCGACGCCCTCCCTCCCAAATCCAGATCTTGGAAACCCAATGGGGAGGAATGGTAATGCAGGAAGATGTACTTGGGCGGCAGAGGCGCAGGATGGCCTGTACGGGGCTGCAGAATAGGGCGGCAGCGGGTGGCACAGGACGGTGACGGTACATGACGGCAGCAGGAAGCAAGAGATGGGGAGGCGGAAGTGACTGAGCAGGTCGATTTTAGCACGTGATGTGAAGACGATCTGCCGTTGTCGGGCATATGGGTTCCAGCTCCGTGCAACTGCCTCGGAGGAGTTGGAATTGGTGAGGACAGAGTCTTCGAATTTAAAATTGTACACATATTGGGTTGAGAATTGACCATCACCTCGACCATATCCACTTTAAAGAGTCAGGGATGTTATCTCTCTCAAAACAGGCTTTCGCCCCGCTTTATAAATAAAGCAACGACCAACATACAACCAGCTGATACAAACTTTAAAGAGTCAGGGATGTTATCTTGCAGCTGGATTCCTTGGACTTTCTCCCATAGATCAGTGAACTGAAGAATTGCAGCTGGAGAAAGGTTGTGCTTGAAGTGTCTAATGCAAGTTCACTGGTCAGCTCCTCTTTAACCACGAGAGATCGCTTGGTCAGAGGGCGAACAGCTCCGGAAACATATGACAGATAGGTAGGTCATAGAGCCACACATCGTTCAAGCTGGCAGTAGCGCCATAAGCATCAAACAACTAGCGGACATGAGTGTCAAAGGGCAGTGGCAGACCGGTCCAACAATTTGGTGTAAGCAACTAAGCATTCATGGTAACAATTTTTCTTTATTGCTGATGCTTACATTTCGGGAAACTTGGAAAGTTGAAATAGAAAGCACTTCCATAAATCATTCGATTTAATTTGGACTGAAGTTTGGTATAGGAAATATTCAGAGAAAAAATTGTGCAATAAGTCAAACCGGAGGTGGATTCTAATCAGTTGAGAATGTCAACACTACTGAATTAAGCCAAGCATTTCAGAGTTCATTCGACAATTTACATACTGGATAGATGAAAAACTGCACTATAGTTGGTATATTAGATTATTTCTACCAATCAAGTCTTTGATATTAGAGTTATGTTGAGAACACCACAAGCTAGGACGTCGAGGAAGATGCAATGAAGTAGACCTTTGATATTCCACATGTTATGGATAATGAGTAATATGAGACTATTAGTTGAGTAGGCTTGTCAAGCAGCAGATTATGCATAGTAAAGTATACTTTTTGCTAATCATTTTGTTCTCACTTCTCTTATTGTACACTGTATCAAGCTAGGATCTTCATTTTCAGATTCATCAGTGTTTTTTGCACTTGAAAGGACTTCTGTAAATCATTTTTTCAGATTGGCATGGATAAGATGTATGCAAATGTATCCTTATAAAAAACTAACATCAATTTTTCATTTGTTCTCTAGGATCATTCCTTTTTTTACCAAGCTGGACCTGATGTTCAAAGTACCTTAAGTTCTAACCAAAGATGACATTGTGGACACAGTCACATTGCAAAGTGTTTTTTTTCTTGGACAGGCGTCAAGTTGTGTGTGGGTGTGTATTAGAAGAACAATGAAAAGGTGAGAAACAGTACAAACTAGGGACAGAGGATCATGCTTCCAAAGTCTGTTATGCTTTACATTAATCATTTGTATTTCTTGTGTTTTATCATCTTTCTGGACCATATCAACAATAGTTGCGTCGAGCATACCATCAGATGTAAGCTTCTACCTTTTCCGAATGATTTAATAAAGGTGGGATACTGAAAATACGTGATATGGCATGAAACGGGGTCATTAGGTTATGTTGAGGCTTCATGTAAGTAGCAATGACTGATGCTCAGCAAAACAATTTATTTATGCATCTTGAAAATTGTAAATTCATCAGTGAACACAGCAAAACTCAATCTTTCAGGTAACAAACTATAATATTTTTCATACCAAGTTCACAATGCAGTTAGGCCCATAAATTTCAATCAACTTACTGGTTACATCTCTAACATTGTTTGGTTGTCAAGCGTATGTTACCTCTGATATTTTCTCTATTTTAGTATGGACATGCTATTTATCTGTTCTTATGCCAGCTGGTCGAGTAAGGTAAAGTTGCTAAAAAGAAGTAAAAGAATTACATGTTCTCTAAGTTTGACAAAGGTTTGCCCTCCATTTTTGAATCTAGCTATTTTTATTTTTATCATTTAGTGAAACTCGGATAGGCATGATGATAATAACATTAGTTTCACATTGTCCCTAGGGTAACTTAGTTGTGACATTTAAAGTATTTGGATAGAAATTGTGCACAGCACATGGAACAGATTTTATGAAATGAACGATATCTAAAAATTCTCGTTAAATTTTAACACACGTCATTTTTCTCCCGTCGCACCGCACGGACATTTGTGCTAGTACAACTACAAAGTAAGAGTTTAACTATTTTCTAGACCTAAGAGATGCTATTGCTTCACATAAAGTAGTATCATGCAGCCTTATTTCGTGTACAGAAACCTGATAGCTAAGATATTATAATCTGCTAGGTTAGTTATAATAATCTGGTATTTGGCGACGAAAAAAAAGTTTGTCAAAACATGTCAACATGGGATCTAGTTTCGAAGATCTCATCGCGATCAAGTCAACGGTGAAAACGGATTTTCAATCGGATTAACCGTTTGAGAGATAAAACTTTTTTAATTTAATTGTGAGAGAGAATATTTGTGGTCCAACCTAGAAACCCTTTGTATAAATATCAAAATGATAGTTTTACATGTGTATCTCAAATGTTATCATTGAAAACGTTAAGTACACCAAAAAGCCATATTGATGTCAACTAATTTATGCATATTTTTTTCTAATACTTTCTTCTAACATTTCTATACGAGAAGTCACGAGTGAGAGTATGTCAATATTAGTTTTACCGATTATCATCGCCACTCTACCTAGAATAGTTCATTGGCATGGCTGCGGTTCGGTGTCCACTCTCTGGCTTGGCTTGTCGACTATCCGGACGCGTGAAGACTGGTGATGGTCATTTTCAACTCTGTAATTTTCTACTCCCTCCGTATCAAAATATAAGATGTTTTAGCATTTCTCTTTCCATCCGCATATAGACATGTTTTAGTATAATATTCATTTGAACCTTACACTAAAACATGTCAAGATACGAATGAAAAGAGAAATGTTAAAACATCTTATATTTTGATACGGAGGGAGTAACTACCTGTGGTTGGACAGTTCCATTACTTCCGGTTCCATTTTTAACACGTTATCACGCACGTCGCTTTCCAATAGAGCAAAACCTGCCGGTGAACTCGCCAGAACAGAACGTGATCGAGAGGCAAATGTGAGAAAGAATAATGCCTGGGGATCTTTCTTTCCCTGTTTATGCGCCTTCTTCAACTCTGTAACTATCTAGCTACCTGTGGTTGGAGATGCTCGAGTCTACTCGCTAGGTCTTTCATATATTTCCTTTCGTCCGGTTCGTTACAACGTGTTTCTGTCATATATTCTCGTACGTACGTGGAGAAAACACGCTGGTCCATCGATGGCATGCGTGGAGTATGGTGCTTCTGCTTCACGTGTTACACTTGACCATACAACCTTCCGAACGCCATAATAGAAGGAGCGACTCAGAGTGGACAGCACTATATATGCAGCCTGCCAGCCCAGCACTCAGGCTGTGCAGCGGCAAACTTGGCGTTGCGATCGTCAATCCTTAGCTAGCTCGCCATTAATCAAGCTAGCTGCACCGTCCGAAAGGTCAACTGCATCATCTCGGCGACCAAAGATGGAAGATCAGAAGACGAGCATCGACGGCGCGACGGTGAGCGCCCTCTGCGAGCCTCTTCTCCCGGAGAAACGGGTCGACTGCACCGTCGACGATGATCTCGAGGGAGCGGACCTCTTTCCTTACCGCACCACCGGCGCTTCTTTCTCCAAGACATGCCTTAACCTCACCAACGCCGTGTCCGGCATCGGGGTGCTCTCCATGCCGTACGCGGTGTCGCAGGGCGGGTGGCTCAGCCTGGCGCTATTCGCCGTCGTCGGCGCCGTCTTCTACTACACCGGCACCCTCATCGAGCGCTGCATGCGCGCCGACACCTCCATCACCACCTACCCCGACGTGGGCCGGTTCGCCTTCGGCGCCGCGGGCCAGAGAACCATCGCCGTCTTCATGTACGTGGAGCTCTACCTCGTCGCCGTCAGCTTCCTCGTCCTGGAGGGCGACAACCTCGACAAGCTCTTCCCCGGCGCCAGCGTGGAGCTCTACGGCAATCACGGGCTGCACGGGAAGAAGCTCTTCATAGTCCTGGCCGGCGCTGTCATACTGCCTACAACCTGGCTCAAGAACCTCGGCATGCTCGCCTACGTGTCGGTGCTCGGGCTCGTGGGGTCGGCGGCCTTGACGACATCGCTGGTCTGGGCCGTGTTAGACTGTGTATATACGGTAGCCTTTGTATTTGTACGTGTATAATTGTAACTCTGTACACTATATATATAATACCAAAGCCAACCCTAAGGGTGTTGAGCGTTCCCACAATTCATTGTTTTACATGGTATCAGACTAGACGATCTAGGTCATGTCTTCCGCTGCATCGTCGGCCGCCGCCGCCGCGAACTCCTCCGCCGCCGGCGCGTCCGTCTCCCTCTCCTCGACCACCTCTGCGTCACCAGCGATCCCCTCCGCCATGGATCGGCCGCTGGTCTCTCCGTTTCTCGCGGCGATTCTCGCCGGGCAACCGCCGCCGCCACTCGCGCCCCTGCCGATCTCCACGGTCGCGGCGGGTTCCTCTGTCTCGGGCGCCAGCCCGATCGCCCCGGCTATCCCGTGGCTCTCTACCGCGGCGTCGTACCACGCCCCGGTCTCCCACGTCCACACGGGGGCTTCACTTGTCTCGCCCGTGCCGCCCTACTTCGGCCATGGCGAGATCGTGCCTCGCCCTACGACGCCATCGTCCTCTGGCGCTGGCCCGTATGGCCAGCCGCTCTTCTACGGTGCTCCTGCTCGGGCGTATGGGCCGCCTACACCGCCGCCCAATGCTCCGATCGCGCCATCACCTGTGGCGGCCCCTGCTCTTGAGGCTCGTGACGCCTTTGCCGTCCGTGATCCCCCGCCGATTCACCTCGCGCATATGATCACGGTGAAACTAAACCCTGACAACTACCTCCTTTGGCGTGCACAAGTTCTTCCGCTCCTTCGCAGCTACTCCCTCGATGGATATGTGGATGGATCGTCTCCGTGTCCCTCCGCCGTGGTCACTCTGACCACCGCCGATGGTGCACCGCTGCCGGTTGCCAACCCGGCCTTTCGCCAATGGACGGCGCAAGATCAGGCGATTCTCACCGCCATCCAGTCCTCCTTGATGCCCTCTGTCGCGGGCATGGTGATCTTTGCCACCACGTCTCGTGATGCCTGGGGCACACTGGAGTCCAGCTTCTCCTCGCAAACCATGGCGCGCTCCAATGCTATCCGCAACAAACTTGCGGATCTTCAGAAACTGGACAAAACTGTGACTGTGTACTACAATCAGGCTAAGGAATTGGCGGATACTCTCTCCTCCATTGGGCAGCCTCTCAGTGATTCTGAATTCATTGGTTACCTTCTCAAGGGCCTCGGTGAGGAGTTTGACTCTCTCGTCGAAAACGTTGAAGGGCGCGACCAAAACAATCCCATCAGGCCTCATGATTTATATGCTAGGCTCCTCAACACGGAGCAACGCCAGAGTGCTCGTCGTTCTGATGGCATTGATCCCACAGCCAACGCCGCTTACCGTGGTGGCGGGGGTGGTGGTGGCGGACGTGGTCCTCCCCCCGCTCCTCGTCCTTCTGGCGGCGCTCCTCAGCAACCTTCGCAGCCGTCCCGTAACACCTCGGGCGGTCGTGGCCGTGCGTGGGTGTGCACTGCTTGCGGGGCTAAAGCCCCTTGTCAACTCTGTGGCATCGACGGGCACCTTGCTGCCCGCTGTCATCGCCGCTTCAAAGCGGACTTCCTCGGCATTGGCAATGATGGCCGAGGCAATGAGAAGCAAGCCTCCATGGCGACATATGGGGCTACTCACGGGTCTACTTCGACCTACCCCGTTGACCCCACCTGGTACATGGATACTGGGGCGACGGACCATCTGACTCATGAGCTCTCCAAGCTCAACCCGCGGGAGTCCTATTCTGGCCCTGACCAGGTTCGCACTGCCGACGGATCAGGTATGCGCATCTCTCATGTTGGCCAGGCATCTCTCCTTTCTCTCACCTCTAAAAAGATCCATCTGCTTAATGTCCTACGTGTCCCTTCTGTCACTCGTAACCTTTTATCTGTTAAGAAACTTACTCTTGATAATAATGTCTTCGTTGAGTTTCACCCGTTTCATTTTTTTGTTAAGGACCGAGTCACAAGGGACGTTCTACTTAGAGGTCGGGAGTTCCATGGTCTGTACGTGCTTGATGCCCCTGTCACCACCCCTGTCGCCCCCGTCTCCCAGGTGTTCACTGGCGTTCGTGTTGCTCCCTCACAGTGGCACGCTCGTCTTGGGCATCCTGCCACCCCAGTTGTTCGCCATGTTCTTCGCCGCCACGAGTTGCCTTTTGTGTCTGGTAATAAAGAGTTAGCAGTCTGTGATGCCTGTCAACAGGGCAAAAGTCATCAGCTACCCTTTTCTGAGTCTACTCATGTTGTCAAGGCTCCTCTTGAACTTGTGTATTCCGATGTGTGGGGTCACACCCAAACTTCTGTTAGTGGTCATAATTATTATGTCAGTTTCATTGATGCCTATAGCCGTTTTACATGGCTGTATTTACTTAAACGTAAGTCTGATGTGTTTAATGTTTTTCTTCAATTTCAAGCACACGTTGAGCGCATTCTCCCCCACAAAATTATTCACCTTCAGTCCGACTGGGGAGGTGAATACCGTAACCTAAACACCTTCTTCCAAAAACAAGGGATTGTGCATCGTGTCGCTTGTCCACATACACATCAGCAAAACGGTGCCGCTGAACGCAAACACCGTCACATAGTTGAGACTGGTCTCACCCTGCTTGCGCACGCCTCGGTTCCGTTTCGGTTCTGGAGTGATGCGTTCACCACTGCGTGTTTTTTGATTAATCGTTTACCCACACGTCTCCTTCATATGAAAACCCCTGTTGAAATCCTATTCCATGAGCCACCTGATTATACTTTTCTCAAAGTCTTTGGGTGTGCGTGCTGGCCACATCTTCGCCCTTATAACACTCGAAAACTAGAGTTTCGGTCTAAGAAATGTGTGTTCCTAGGCTACAGTGCTTTACACAAAGGTTACAAGTGTCTTCATGTTCCGTCTAACCGTGTTTACATATCCCGTGATGTTGTCTTCGACGAACACTTGTTCCCCTTTTCATCTCTTCCCATAGCCGACCCACATACACCTCCTCCTGTTTCATCTCCTGTTTTGCCTGGTCACTTTGAGGATGTTGCATATTCGCCCGTTTTGTTGCCTAACCATGGTGCAGGTGTCGGACGAGGTGCTCGCCTTGAGTTGTTGGACAGCCCGGATGTTCCTGTTCGCGCTGCTGCTGAAGACGGCGTCCATCCCGTCGCTCACGTCGATCACTGCATGCCCCATGCAGTCATGCTCGATGCTCCCGCGTCGGCCCCTCCTGGGCCGCCTCCACCGGCTTCATCCCAGCCTAGTGCTGGGCCTTCCCCGCCGGCCTCTCCTGCGCCAGCTGCTGGGCTGACGCCCCCGGCGTCTCCGCCTCCTGCAACGCCCACCACGCTGCGTGGACCGTCCGCTCCTGCGTCGCCCGTTCTGCAGTC
The DNA here is from genome assembly GCA_012064385.1 of Puccinellia tenuiflora. Lineage (NCBI taxonomy): Eukaryota > Viridiplantae > Streptophyta > Magnoliopsida > Poales > Poaceae > Puccinellia > Puccinellia tenuiflora. The sequence goes on along the minus strand of QRDG01001820.1, from coordinate 68,308 downwards.
TCCCGCTACATCACCGGCTTCGCCACCACCTGTCCCGCCGGTTGTCAGCTCGTCTGCACCGGCCTCGACGGTTCCTCCGTCCACGACTGTGACTGCCCCGGTGGTCTCTCGCCCTCACACGCGCAGCAAGAGTGGCATTACTTGCCCCCGTCAGCGTACTGATGGCACGGTAGCGTGGCTTGCCGCGTGTCTGTCTCAGGCTGTTGCAGACCCTTCTGCTGAGCCCCGTCACTATACCGCTGCGATGGAGATTCCACATTGGCGGAGTGCTATGGAGCTTGAGTATCAGGCTCTTATCAAGAATGGTACGTGGACTCTAGTACCTCCTCGATCCGGCGTTAATGTTATTGATTGCAAATGGGTTTTCAAGGTGAAGACGCATGCTGATGGTTCCATTGAACGGTATAAAGCGCGTTTGGTTGCTAAGGGCTTCAAACAACGCTATGGTCTTGACTACGAGGATACCTTCAGTCCTGTTGTCAAGCCCACGACTATCCGCATTCTGCTCTCCCTGGCTGTTACCCGTGGTTGGTTCCTTCGTCAGCTGGATGTTCAGAATGCCTTTCTTCATGGGGTTCTTGAAGAGGAGGTCTATATGCGTCAGCCTCCCGGTTTTCTGGATCCGGATCGCCCTGACCATCTGTGTCGATTGGTGAAAGCCTTGTATGGCCTCAAGCAGGCTCCTCGTGCATGGCATGCGCGTCTAGGAGCTGCTCTTCGTGCTCACGGGTTTGTTCCCTCTACAGCGGATACTTCCTTGTTTCTGCTTCAGCGACCAGGCGTCACTATGTATGTTCTGGTTTATGTGGATGATATCATTCTGGTCAGCTCGTCTGTTCGTGCTGCTGATCGCCTGGTGTCTTCGCTTGGTGTGGCGTTTGCTGTGAAGGATCTTGGGAAGCTGCATTATTTCCTTGGTCTTGAGGTGACTCATGATGACACTGGTCTCTCTCTTACTCAGAAGAAGTATTCTCATGATCTTCTGCGACGCGCTGGTATGCTTCTGTGCAAGACTGCTACTACGCCTATGTCTTCTTCTGAGCAGCTCACTTCTGTTGATGGTACCCTATTGTCTTCTGAGGATGCGACAGAGTACCGCAGTCTTGTTGGTGGACTGCAGTACCTCACCATTACTAGACCGGATATATCCTATGCGGTCAACCGTGTCTGTCAGTATCTACATTCTCCTCGTGATGCACACATGACTGCTGTGAAGCGTATTCTGCGGTATGTTCGCCATACAGTGTCCTATGGTCTGCGACTGTGTGCCTCTTCCTCCAGCTTACTATCTGCCTTCTCGGATGCGGATTGGGCTGGAAATCCTGATGATCGGCGATCCACGGGGGGATATGCAGTGTTCTTTGGTCCTAATCTGATCGCCTGGAGTGCTCGTAAGCAGCCTACGGTGTCTCGGAGTAGTACTGAAGCTGAGTACAAAGCGGTAGGTAATGCCACTGCTGAACTGATATGGGTACAGTCGCTGTTACGAGAGTTGCGGGTTCCGCAACCTCAGTCTCCTGTTCTTTGGTGTGACAACATAGGGGCTACATATCTGTCATCTAATCCAGTGTTTCATGCCCGGACCAAGCACATCGAAGTTGATTATCACTTTGTGAGAGAGCGTGTTGCACAGAGGCTACTTCGGATCAAGTTTATCTCTTCTAAGGATCAACTTGCGGACATCTTCACGAAACCACTGCCCTTGCCTTTGTTTCAAGGCTGTCGACACAATCTTAACCTGCTAGATGTTCGATGACACGGTTAAGATTGAGGGAGGGTGTTAGACTGTGTATATACGGTAGCCTTTGTATTTGTACGTGTATAATTGTAACTCTGTACACTATATATATAATACCAAAGCCAACCCTAAGGGTGTTGAGCGTTCCCACAATTCATTGTTTTACAGGCCGGCGTTTCTGAATCCGCCTTCCTAGGCAGGAACAGGAGCGTCCTCAACCTCACCGGCCTGCCAACCTCCCTTGGCCTCTACTTCGTCTGCTTCGCCGGCCATGCGATCTTCCCGACGATATAGTGATATACTCGTCCATGAAGAACAACAAGCATTTCTCCCAGGTCTTGCTCTTCTCTTCGGTGCTCTGCAGTCTCAACTACGGAATCACGGCGGTGCTGGGCTACCTGATATACGGAGACGACGTCCAGTCGCAGGTGACGCTGAACCTGCCGTCCGGGAGGCTCTACACCAAGATCGCCATCGTCATGACCCTGATCAACCCGCTCACCATGTACGCGCTGCTCGTCGCGCCCATCACGTCGGCGATCGAGGAGAGGCTCTTGCTCGTGGGGAGTGGGCCGGCGAGGGTGGCCATCGGCACCACCGTTCTTGTGAGCACGGTGGCAGTGGCGTCCGTGGTGCCCTTCTTCGGCTACCTCATGTCGTTCATCGGCTCCTTCCTGGGCGTCATGGCCACAATCATGTTCCCCTGCTTATGCTACCTCAAGATCTACAAGGCCCGAGGCATACGCCGTATCGAGGTCGCGGGGATCGTCGGCATCATGCTACTCGGGGCGTTTGTTGCCGTCACTGGCACCTACACTTCTTTATTGGACATCATAGGCACTTTCTAAGACTGAATTTTCTTTAGATATAGCGTACAGACAAGCAGTGTGATCTGAATGTATAAGGTCACGACAAATTTTGATAATACGTTAACTCGCGAAAAAAATATTGACGGCTCATTGTTATCTTTGTTTTTAGTCATTGACAAGTCATCTCCGCCGCAGGTGCACAGCACCTAGCTCCCTCTTACAACGTGTCAGCACGCTTCCCTAACATGACGCACCCTAAGAGCAAGTATAATAAAGCCACATAAGCGGGATATAAGGATTTGAATAATATATTGTTACTTAGTTGGATGGGAGAGAAGAGGAGAGAGAAAGGAAGTAGGCTCTCATGCAATAGCCAGCTGCAGCACGTACTCCTAAGCACGTTGTGAGAGTGTAAAGTGGGTCATCCATTAATAAAATAGTACTTTTGTATAGCTAACTATTATATGTGTTGGCTATTAATTTGGCTATAGATGACATGGTACTACCTTATAGCCAACAACCGGCTATACTATTAACCTTGCTCTAATGGCAAGAACAGTGTGGTGGTGCTAAAATATGCCACAAGTGACCGATTTAAAAAAAAAGACAAAACTAGTGTAGCGTCTTTCTTTTTTAGCTCCTACTTTTGGGTCAACTATACATATGTTTTTAATCATTTTTCCATGGTCAACCATGTACTATAAGAACCGGTTACAGAATCTTTTTTGTTAGTACGGAATGTTCCTGTCGGATTTGTGGGTTCCGGCGTACCCGTGTTCTTCCACAGGGTTGAAAACTAGTCTACCGACGAGATCCTTACGAGGGCCAGAGCGAGCAAGGCAAAAGCACACACCAGGTTTATCCAGGTTCGGGCCACCGTAGAGGTGTAACACCCTACTCCTGTTTGTCTGTCTGTATTGCTTGTGAAGATGATCCGAATGTGAACCCTCCTTACAACGAAGGCAGTGGACCACCTTTTATAGTGACCCGGGCCTCTTCCGCTAAGCGGGAAGGTGTAACAACCCATGTTTCTATTAATGTGTAAAATAGTTAATCATGATCATGGCATGCATTAAGAAATTTTTGCTACTTTAAAATAAAAGGGAAACCCTAAAATGGTTATTTCCCCTCCCTATTTTTTTAAATGTGGTAAAAAAAATCCCCAAAATCTTGCAATAATTTGTGGGGTCTCTTTATATTATTTTGGGCCTACATAAATATTCTCATAATTTTCGGAGTTGCTTAACTGTTCTAATTAATTTCCTTAAAACCTAGGGGGTTATTTACAAAATGACTTTTCTTTTCTGTTCCCTTTCTTCTTCTTCCTTTGGACAGAAGGATGAGCAGCGTGTCGATCCGTCGTAGCTGCCGTGACACCTCCTGCCTGTGCCCTTGCTTGAGGGGATAAGAACCCCAGTGCCGTGCTTTTCTCTCTCACTTTTCTCTCCTCTCTTCCTCGCTGCTTGCTCTCTCCCTCTCTCTGGGTTCCTCCCGACGGAAACCCTAGCTCGTCGGCCGTCGCGTTGTGCCGCCGTCGCCCTCGACCGCCCCGGACCAAGACGAGCAAGCTACGAGCTCCGCCTCGGCCTCCTCATCCTCCCCGACGAAAGAATCGAGCCGGGATGGTCTAGTCCTCGCGAATCGCCGCCGTCTCCCCGAGCTCCGGCCGCCGTCGCCGCGGACAGAACCGTCGTCATCCGGCATCCTCGGACCTCGCCGGGCACATAGTCGCCTTCCTGGTGAGCTTGCGGTCCTCGGGGACCACTTCTCCCTCTCTCCCTTCCTCACTACCGCCGCCGCGCCGCAGCTCGCCATCGTCCGCCGCCCGGCCATGTCTCCGGCCATGCTCCGGTGACCCAACTGGAGCGGCGCCGCCTCCTTTTGGTCGCGGGAAACCGTGCGCACCTTGCGCCCTCACCCGCGTGTCCCCTCTTGCGCTGAATCGACGAGCGCGTGGTCGGCAGGGCCACTGCCTGCCGCCGCTGACATCACGGTGACGTCGTGATGACGTCAGCCGTGTTTTAATAATTTCTGAAAATGCGAAATCCCTGACTAGTGGACCCTTTTGTCAGAGTTTTATTCTTTTCTGTAAATTCTAGAAAATGTATTAATATTCTAAAATCCATATCTTTATTTCTGTAATTCAGAAAAATATGATTAATATATCAAATCGTTCAGAAAAATGAGATCTATCTATTTATGCTAAAATCATGCATGATTGAACAACTTCAATTAAATGTTGTCTAGAATCACAAAAATGCCACTTTCCTTAACCATGGGGTTTTCCCCAAATATTATGTTTGGACCTCATTTAAAATACTATACATGCTTTAGGGTTTAAATTAAATCTATTAATTTGTCATGTCATCATTCTTGTATGCGCATTGCATCGATGCCATGTTGATTGTTTGTCGTTTCTGTTTTCCGGTGTTCTATTTTCCTCGGTAGAACGAGTGTCAATATCGAAGACGAATCCGAAGTGAAGGACAACAACGCCGATGGACGACAAATGATTAAGGATCGACAAGTCAATCACCCTGTTTTCCCGAAGCTTTATATTTCGTGTTTATCGCTTAATAAGGCAAGCACAACCCCTTCTTCTATCTGATCCTATATTTTGAAGTATTGTTTTTCTGATAAGCATCATATCGGTTCCAAAGCTTTTGGTCGATAGGTAGAGTCAACCTATCTTGCATGCTCCCCTTGTCGCCTATTACTTGCTTATCCATCTTAGCATATGATTAGGGTTGCTTGTGTGTCGCCAGAGCCCTATACATGTTATATGCTTAGCCATGCTTAGCTTATGGTCTGATCTGTCTTGATGAATCAGAGCTACGAACGAATCTAGCATGATAGGTTAACGAGGAAAGTGGTGTGAGCATGTTAATTTGACTAAAAGGCTTGGACAATGAGGCCATGTGGGATGTGGTGGGTTGTCTTGTTCTTGCCGCCCTAGGACCTCTTGTGCTTATCGCTTGAACCAAGACTGAGAGTACGACACACGCGGGCTGAGGAACCCCGCTCGGCTGTTTCTTGTTTAGGTATGCCCGTGGGACACGTAGTTTGCAGTGTTCCATTTGTGAGTGTGTGAAAATGTTTTGAAGAAAAGATAGGTCGTGTCTGGGGACAAGTGAAGGACGAACTGATCTTGGTCCCCACGCACAGAAATAGGGACCGTCAGGAGGTGGCCATCTCTTGTTAATGGCGGACTGGCCCTATTTGGGTTGCTCATGGGCATATCTAGGCAAGCTAAGAGTCGTGGTCAACCCCCGTCTGCCGGCACACCAAGGAAGTGTGCTAATGTACTGGCATTAAAGAGTCGGTTGGCACGTGTGGACCAAATTGTACACCCCTGCAGGGATAAATCTATTCGAATAGCCGTTGTGTCCACGGTTAAGGACATCTTGGGTCTTGCCGTTTGATCATAGATGACAACTTGAACATATTCGTAAAACTTGATAAACAACGTGTGCGGGTTGTTTCCTCGAGGGTGAGTCGAGGGAGTGATCCTAGTAGAGCAAGTTCAGCTGTTGATGATTCTGGTGGTTTCAAAGATGATCAAAGGAGATAAAAGTGTTCTCTTATCCCTTTTACAAAACTTCTGAGTAGACGGACTTCTACTTCATCTCCCTCTATCGAAAAGTTGGCTTTATGCAAATGTTAGCCCACAAACAGCTTTCTAACTTATGCATTACCGTAACGGGTTAAAGTCTTGCTGAGCTCTGTACTCAGGCCTGCTGCTACCTTTTTTTGACAGAGCCGAAGGTACCACCGATGGAGGTTTCTACGTGGACATCGACGAGTAGTTTGGGGTTCCCAGGTAGCAGCCTGGAATCTGTAGAGTGGGTCATCACCGTTGCTTATCTCTGGCCTCTTAGGCCTTTTGTTAAACTTGTTGAATAGCAACATAATTTGCCTTCCGTTGTATGATGAAATGTTGGGTCATGTGACCTCTGCGTGTATTCTTCTATCTTGCTCTAATAAGAGTTGTATATCGCTCTCTTATCGTAGAGTCACTGCCCTGTACCGGTTGTTACAACCTCTCCCGTGCATGATGCGTGTATGGACATAAAGTGCACGGTTGAGAGGAAAGGTTCTTGGGCTCTTTGTTATGCAGTCTTGGCTATGCCCGTGTTATGGCTTAGCCGAGGGGTTGTGGTGCCGATGATCCATTCCGAGCATGCCTGCCGATGTTTACTCGGCCTGGGGGTGGTAAACCCAGTAACCCTCGGCTACGTAGCATGACCAGTGACACATAGCATTTCTGTATAACTCTGAGGCTGAGTCCGACAGCTTAACAAGATCCTATGATTCTTTGTTATGCATTCGTGGTTATGATTAGATGTGGTGGTCTTCCGAGGGGTTTTGTGTGACCGGTGTTCCCGGCACGCCTGCAGTGAAATGCTGCCTGGGATTGGTACCCCAGTAACTCTCGGCTATCATGTCTAAGAGCACATAACACTTATGTATAACTCTGGATCCGGGATCACCACAAGTTTTTTGGTATCAGAGCAGGACTGCCTGTAGGAAACCCTTACTGCTGGTCGATGTTGAGTCTAGTGTTTGTGAAAACTATTTTGAACCTAAAATGAGTTGTGAAAATCTCATTAGGATTCTTTTTACTTCTTACCTGGTATCACTCTAATTCTGAGTCACCTTACCTTGTTTTGATTTGAAAAGGTTTTGCTATCTCTTCTAGTCTTTCAAATCCTAGGTGCTTCGAGCACATGACGTTTCTTAACCAATTGACCTAGTGTTGAGTTCTCAAGAGTCTGGTGTGTTCAGAGTTCCATCTTTCTGTTGTTTCAACTGAGAGATTTCATTCCATCATAATCTTTCAGGGTTGTGGGTTCCATAATCTTCTGTTCTAAGCTTCAAGTGTTCCTTTCACCCTGTATGCCTCCTTTCTATTTGCTCGGGGACTCCAGAAGCTGCGATGGTTTCTGGAGGTTACCTTGTGATTACTACTTTGTGGTGTCCTTTGCGTCACTCAAATAGTAGTTACTCTTTTCTTTGGGTTTTAACCCTTGGACTTGAACCGAAGGTCCCGGATTGTGCTAGATTCTAGTGTGTTCTATCATGTGATTTGTAAACCATGTGGTGATCATGCTATTTCTGTGAATCTCAGTACATGATGCTGACCTTTAACCCAAGATCCATTCCTTTGATCTCTGAGTTAAGGTTTAACCTTTACCCCACCTCAGGATGGCTGGTAACTCCAGTTCTAGCCTCGAGCTTGTGGTAGTTGTCGTGAATGAATCGCGATTACTATGGTCTTCCCCGCCACTAGCTATTTGCAGAGGTTCTGTCATGGAACCAAATGGATTACGGCAAGAGTATTCTTTGTGAGTCTCCTGTCTATGCTCCTGACTTTCCCACACCTCTCTTTTTAGCATGGGTTCTACGAAATAGTATTACCCCGTGCATCCACCATGATTCCAGGATTCCCCTGATCAGCGTGTTTCTCTTCTTCAGTTGCTTTCCGCCCTTCGTCTGCCAAATTGGTAGCCAAGTTGTGGTCATGTATAGGAGTCCTCCATTACACGGTGCTTCTTGTGGTCTATCGAGCCATTCCATTTCGGAATGTTTGGAGAAACAAACTCCCGTACCTTGTCCATTTCTAGGACCAGGTCAAAGTGTTGCAATCCGCAGAATTAAGAGGCCTCATAAGCTTCTGTTCTGTTCTACCTTAGAGTGTCACACTCTTTTATATCGAGAGGTCGTGCTAAGTCTCATGACGTACTTGATAAAGTGATGCTCTTACACATCCTTATGCACCTTTCCTCTGAGCTACTCATGCTCGAGAATGTCGGGTGTGCATATTGATGTGGCTATCGGATATTCTTAGCAGTTTCTGTTGCTTTGAAATCCAAGGACATTGATGTCATTCTTAGCATGATTGGTAATCTGATCATTAAGCCGAGTTTGACAGTGCTGCCAAGTCCAATAGTTCAGGCGCACATCTTCGGTCAAAGAGTTAGGTTCTTGCCGAAACTCCAAAGACCACATCGTTTTGCCTTGAAAAGCAAGACTCCTCTCGAACTCAGTGACATACGGTGGTTCGTGATATTCTAGTTGTCTTTCTAGAAGTATCGCTAGGTTGTCACCTGACCGTGATGTCAAGTTTGTGAGTAAGCTGGTTCCTTGAGCCGCTTCTTTCTCCAAGGAAACCATGCTGGATACCCTTGGACTAGTTAGTTGAGCTTAAACAACAACTTGGAGAGTTGAAAGACAAAAGCTCTATCTGATTTGGTTCATTCTCAAAGGGATGTCTAGTTTTGTTCTTGTTGAAGCAAGATAGTGTCTCCTCCATGGATCTGCTATCTTCCCAACTTTTGATTTGAGTTTGGGCTATCGTCAAATCAAACTCAGAACCAAGGACAATCTCGATGGTGTATTACTCTTGTGTTTTGATTGTGTATACCTCCATGTCCTTTGGTCCGACCAATACTTTCGCCTTGTTCTTATGGCACATGAATCCATCTCCTTGGAGTACTATGATAAGGTTGTCACTGAGCCCATCAATGACAATCGTATCTTCTCCATGTCAAAGGGGATTCAAATTGGACATTTGGTGATAGTGTTGGAAACTTGTTAGAACCAACCTTGTGTCATCATGAAGTATATGTTCTGGATGTTGGAAGTGACTTTCTCTCGTTCATGTGCATTTGGTGAAAGATGTCGCCGTGAACTTGAGTGAAGTTTTCTTTGTTTTCTCGGGAATAATCTCAAGTTGGTCATGCACGTGCAAAGTATTCTTGAGATGGTAGGTTGTTACCTCCATTTCCTTATAGAAACTTCTATGCACCTCAAGCCACTGACTGATTTGCTAAAAGATGAGAAGAATTTCTTGAACTACATCATCTTGTTGATGTTCCCCTACCAGGACTCGGTTGTGTTTCATTGCAAGAAGTTCATGATGGTTCGATTGCCTTTTCGTAGTTGTGACCACATAGATTCCGCAGTCTAGCTCGTGTTTTGGAGCTTGACACCGAAGTCCATGCCTTGAGAATCTACTGATCTTACTTCTCCTTTAACTATTGCAAACTCCCTGTTTGGACATGCCGCGTCTACAGTATCAGTACAACTAGCCTGATCTGAATCTCAAGCAGAAATGATGGTTGGTGTCTTTCAAAAGTATGACCTAGGCCTATTTGTATCTCTGGCAAGCTTGATGTTGTGGTTGACACACTTAGCTGGAAGGCCTATTGTCATAAACTCTTGATACCGTAAAAAAAAACAACCACTCCCCATGAGGATCCTGTGCGACTTATTCTAGAAGTTGTTCCTTGTGGTATTCCGCAATCTTGAAGTCCAACCCTCACTTGATGACTGATTGAAGGATAATCATAATCCTAATATTGGTATCTAGAACATCAAGGAGAACATTTGAGCGGAGTTGCTAAATGTTTTTCGATTGATCTTCTCCACCCTTTGCTTGTGGTAATAACTCCTTCGGGTGGATTTCCACCCCGAAAGTGATGTTCAACTGGTTGCTGACCAATGCTCTTCTCTTCCCTATTGTTTGAACTTGAAGTTCTAATCAACTCACACATTGTGTGAATTCGTCAGTCACGTCAGGACCCTAGACTTTTAAACATGTGGCAAACGTGTTGTTGTGCCAGAAGATTGAAGCCTAAGAACGTGTCCTTCCTCCCTATGGTGCCTCAAATCTTTGTTGTTTGTTCATCATGGTGTTGTGAAGTGATATCAAGATCTCGGGCAAAGTTTCTGATAAACCCAAAAGAACCAAGAGATTTTCCCGCCATCTGTAATCATGTTAAAGAGAGACTATGATTTTGAAGTTCAAAAGTTTCTTTGGTTGCATGATTCGTCTTTCTTCCACGAGTCACCCTCTTCCTAAAGTGTGCCTCGTTATGGTATCATGGCAAACCCACTCCTCTATCTTTGTATCGTCTGTATCTACTCAAGCGTGAAACAATTGACTACCAAGATTGAACTTCTCCTTTCTTCTAGTACCTTGACGTATTTCATGTCGTTAGCTCAATGGATGTTATGAAACCTCCTTTTCCGAGATGACCATGGGATACTCGATCTTCTTGAAGATCCATCTTTCCAGAGTGTTCCCTCTTTTCTTTCGAGCCGCTGGATGAAGATCTCGAATTCATGATGCTACAAACCAATTTCTTCAAGAAGATCATTGAAGACCGGTGTAACCCCTTCCTTCTCTTTCTCGCTTTGAATCTCGGGACGAGATTCTTATAAGGGGGGTAGACTGTAACAACCCATGTTTCTATTAATGTGTAAAATAGTTAATCATGATCATGGCATGCATTAAGAAATTTTTGCTACTTTAAAATAAAAGGGAAACCCTAAAATGGTTATTTCCCCTCCCTATTTTTTTTAAATGTGGTAAAAAAAAATCCCCAAAAATCTTGCAATAATTTGTGGGGTCTCTTTATATTATTTTGGGCCTACATAAATATTCTCATAATTTTCGGAGTTGCTTAACTGTTCTAATTAATTTCCTTAAAACCTAGGGGGTTATTTACAAAATGACTTTTCTTTTCTGTTCCCTTTCTTCTTCCTTTGGACAGAAGGATGAGCAGCGTGTCGATCCGTCGTAGCTGCCGTGACACCTCCTGCCTGTGCCCTTGCTTGAGGGGATAAGAACCCCAGTGCCGTGCTTTTCTCTCTCACTCTCTCCTCTTTTCCTCGCTGCTTGCTCTCTCCCTCTCTCTGGGTTCCTCCCGACGGAAACCCTAGCTCGTCGGCCGTCGCGTTGTGCCGCCGTCGCCCTCGACCGCCCCGGACCAAGACGAGCAAGCTACGAGCTCCGCCTCGACCTCCTCATCCTCCCCGACGAAGGAATCGAGCCGGGATGGTCTAGTCCTCGCGAATCGCCGCCGTCTCCCCGAGCTCCGGCCGCCGTCGCCGCGGACAGAACCGTCGTCATCCGGCATCCTCGGACCTCGCCGGGCACATAGTCGCCTTCCTGGTGAGCTTGCGGTCCTCGGGGACCACTTCTCCCTCTCTCCCTTCCTCACTACCGCCGCCGCGCCGCAGCTCGCCATCGTCCGCCGCCCGGCCATGTCTCCGGCCATGCTCTGGTGACCCAACTGGAGCGGCGCCGCCTCCTTTTGGTCGCGGGAAACCGTGCGCACCTTGCGCCCTCACCCGCGTGTCCCCTCTTGCGCTGAATCGACGAGCGCGTGGTCGGCAGGGCCACTGCCTGCCGCCGCTGACATCACGGTGACGTCGTGATGACGTCAGCCGTGTTTTAATAATTTCTGAAAATGCGAAATCCCTGACTAGTGGACCCTTTTGTCAGAGTTTTATTCTTTTCTGTAAATTCTAGAAAATGTATTAATATTCTAAAATCCATATCTTTATTTCTGTAATTCAGAAAAATATGATTAATATATCAAATCGTTCAGAAAAATGAGATCTATCTATTTATGCTAAAATCATGCATGATTGAACAACTTCAATTAAATGTTGTCTAGAATCACAAAAATGCCACTTTCCTTAACCATGGGGTTTTCCCCAAATATTATGTTTGGACCTCATTTAAAATACTATACATGCTTTAGGGTTTAAATTAAATCTATTAATTTGTCATGTCATCATTCTTGTATGCGCATTGCATCGATGCCATGTTGATTGTTTGTCGTTTCTGTTTTCCGGTGTTCTATTTTCCTCGGTAGAACGAGTGTCAATATCGAAGACGAATCCGAAGTGAAGGACAACAACGCCGATGGACGACAAATGATTAAGGATCGACAAGTCAATCACCCTGTTTTCCCGAAGCTTTATATTTCGTGTTTATCGCTTAATAAGGCAAGCACAACCCCTTCTTCTATCTGATCCTATATTTTGAAGTATTGTTTTTCTGATAAGCATCATATCGGTTCCAAAGCTTTTGGTCGATAGGTAGAGTCAACCTATCTTGCATGCTCCCCTTGTCGCCTATTACTTGCTTATCCATCTTAGCATATGATTAGGGTTGCTTGTGTGTTGCCAGAGCCCTATACATGTTATATGCTTAGCCATGCTTAGCTTATGGTCTGATCTGTCTTGATGAATCAGAGCTGCGAACGAATCTAGCATGATAGGTTAACGAGGAAAGTGGTGTGAGCATGTTAATTTGACTAAAAGGCTTGGACAATGAGGCCATGTGGAATGTGGTGGGTTGTCTTGTTCTTGCCGCCCTAGGACCTCTTGTGCTTATCGCTTGAACCAAGACCGAGAGTACGACACACGCGGGCTGAGGAACCCCGCTCGGTTGTTTCTTGTTTAGGTATGCCCGTGGGACACGTAGTTTACTGTGTTCCATTTGTGAGTGTGTGAAAATGTTTTGAAGAAAAGATAGGTCGTGTCTGGGGACAAGTGAAGGACGAACTGATCTTGGTCCCCACGCACAGAAATAGGGACCGTCAGGAGGTGGCCATCTCTTGTTAATGGCGGAATGGCCCTATTTGGGTTGCTCATGGGCATATCTACGCAAGCTAAGAGTCGTGGTCAACCCCCGTCTGCCGGCACACCAAGGAAGTGTGCTAATGTACTGGCATTAAAGAGTCGGTTGGCACGTGTGGACCAAATTGTACACCCCTGCAGGGATAAATCTATTCGAATAGCCGTTGTGTCCACGGTTAAGGACATCTTGGGTCTTGCCGTTTGATCATAGATGACAACTTGAACATATTCGTAAAACTTGATAAACAACGTGTGCGGGTTGTTTCCTCGAGGGTGAGTCGAGGGAGTGATCCTAGTAGAGCAAGTTCAGCTGTTGATGATTCTGGTGGTTTCAAATGATCTATGGAGATTAAAAGTGTTCTCTTATCCCTTTTACAAAACTTCTGAGTAGACGGACTTCTACTTCATCTCCCTCTATCGAAAAGTTGGCTTTATGCAAAAGTTAGCCCACAAACAGCTTTCTAACTTATGCATTACCGTAACGGGTTAAAGTCTTGCTGAGCTCTGTACTCAGACCTGCTGCTACCTTTTTTTGACAGAGCCGAAGGTACCACCGATGGAGGTTTCTACGTGGACATCGACGAGTAGTTTGGGGTTCCCAGGTAGCAGCCTGGAATCTGTAGAGTGGGTCATCACCGTTGCTTATCTCTGGCCTCTTAGGCCTTTTGTTAAACTTGTTGAATAGCAACATAATTTGCCTTCCGTTGTATGATGAAATGTTGGGTCATGTGACCTCTGCGTGTATTCTGCTATCTTGCTCTAATAAGAGTTGTATATCGCTCTCTTATCGTAGAGTCACTGCCCTGTACCGGTTGTTACAACCTCTCCCGTGCATGATGCGTGTATGGATATAAAGTGCACGGTTGAGAGGAAAGGTTCTTGGGCTCTTTGTTATGCAGTCTTGGCTATGCCCGTGTTATGGCTTAGCCGAGGGGTTGTGGTGCCGATGATCCATTCCGAGCATGCCTGCCGATGTTTACTCGGCCTGGGGGTGGTAAACCCAGTAACCCTCGGCTACGTAGCATGACCAGTGACACATAGCATTTCTGTATAACTCTGAGGCTGAGTTCGACAGCTTAACAAGATCCTATGATTCTTTGTTATGCATTCGTGGTTATGATTAGATGTGGTGGTCTTCCGAGGGGTTTTGTGTGACCGGTGTTCCCGGCACGCCTGCAGTGAAATGCTGCCTGGGATTGGTACCCTAGTAACTCTCGGCTATCATGTCTAAGGGCACATAACACTTATGTATAACTCTGGATCCGGGATCACCACAGAAGGGCAACCACAATTGGTCAAGAGAACACAAACAAGGGTACATGGCTTGCTGACGTTGTCTTCCAGAGCGGGTCCCTGAGCAGGCACTTTAAACACCAAAGAGAAAAGGTCCTCTTGTCCTTGGTCTGGTCTTCGCACCGTCCATGTCTTTAATCACCGAAATGGGCGCGCAGACCGCCCTGGCACGGCTCTGCAGCGTACTTTTGGCGTAATCCTGCCTCCCGCGGAGCAGATGCGGAGGGGTCTTCATCGGGAGACCTCGCGAGGCGCACTTGGTGAGGCCCCTTGGTCTTGATCCCGCGAGGGAGCGGCGTCCCTCGCGAGGCGCATGTCAGCGGTGCACGCCTTATCTCGCGATGATGTGGTGCGGCTGGTGCCACTGACAACCGGGATAGGGGACCCTGGTTCCCGCAGTCCCGACAGTAGCCCCCGGGCCCGCGCCTCGGGCGCGTCCGTCGCAGGAGTCGAGGAGGCGGAGTCCGGGCGACGAAGACGAGACGGCGGAGGTGAAGAGGCAGGGGGCCTATAGGTTGTCAGGCCCCATCGCACCACGCATCCAATCATTCTGCTGCGCGTGCCCGCGCGACCCCCTCGATCTCCACGTCGTGGTACTGCAACCGTCCCACCTTTGCCTGCCTCCACGAGCCCTTGTACCAGCTCCCCGATGACGTGCCGGTGAAGGGAGCCGCTCCGCGGCCACGGGATTGAGGCCCTGGCGAAACGCCTCATCTTCTTGAAGGAGGAGGGCCTAACGTGCCGGATGGTGGCGAAGGAGTTCCTCCGCCAGCGCGTGGCCCCTCTACAATCCCGAAAGCGGGGCCTGTGGGAGCTCGAGGGGACGATAGCCGGATGCGGCTGCGCGGCCTCCCGGTCGGCGAAGCGACGTTGAATTACGCCTCCTGGGTCCTTTTTGTGTCGGAGGAGATTCCCGACCCCCACGGGGAGATCCGCCCCTTGTACGACCGGTCGCGGAGGACCCGCGAATCAATCCTCCTTGCCATGCCGGAGTTCAACTGTGAGGGGCTCGTCGAGGGGGCGACTCTGAAGGAGGCCGGAGCAGGTGGCGACAACGGCGCACGTGAGGAGGGGGCTCCGGAGGAGACCGGAGCTGGTGAGGACGGCGGGGCGCGTGGAGATGCGGTGCAACCTCCTGCGGTGGCGCCTGCTGGTCCCAACTCTAGGGGCGAGGGCCGTGCGACGTCGGGTCAGCGGAAACGACCGCGGTGCCCGCCGTCGGGCAATGAGGACCTCACCGGGCCCTCTCTCGGGACCTCGCCAGAAATGATGCCTGCGGCGGCCGCCTCTGCTCGCTTCGCGGGTGCTGATGAGCAGGTAGGCTCTTTCGTCTCCAATAGACTCACGGTGGCCTTCCTTTCGTTGCCGCTGACGAGCGTTCTTGCTTCCTGCAGGCCCTGACCCACGAAGATTCCGAAGGCCTCGGCGGGGCAGACCGCGCCAGAAGCGGCGGCTGTCGGGGGTGCGGCGACAGAGGCCGTGGCCGCGCAACTCATGCCGACGGGGGACGGCATGACCGAGGCCGTGAGGGCGGCTGCGGAGGCCGCGGCAGCGAGGCCCACGGCGGTAAAGGCCGCGGCGGAGGAGGGGCCTGTCGCAGCGACCATGGTGCCCGCAGCCGTGATGACGGCAGAGGTGCTCCCCGACCCCATGGGCACGGAGGAGACGCCTCCCATGCCACAATCAGAGGGAGACGCACCCGCGGCGCGCGAAGCGTCGGGCGATACACTTGCCGAGCCCACAGCGGCCGCGGAGCCGATAGCAGGGGAGGTGCTCGTCGAACGAGCGGCTGCGGGGGCGAACCTTGGAGACGCCGCTGTAGCTGATGGCGACGGGAAGGCCACGTGTACCTCGGGGCCAACGCCCTTGGGCGATGCTGCCATTATTCCCCGCGAGGGGGGAACGGCCCTGCAGGAGAGTCAGCCCCCGGAGGCGGGGCAGGGAATGGCGCGGCTTCCTGGGTCCGCGGAACTGCTGACCATGGCTCACCAAGCCGTCGACAAGCTTGCCCAGGGCCTCCTGGGGGAGAAGGCCGCGATGGACAAAGAGAGCTTGCTTCTTGCGGGCGCGTGGCGCCAGGTCCAGGAGGCCCGGGTCGCGGCGGCGGGTGAGGAACTGCGCGCGGCGGAGGAGACCAAGAGGCTGGAGGAGCGCCACCGCGTCCATGCCCGTGATTTGGATGCGAGGCTCTCCGGCATGGAGGAGAAGCTGCACCAACTCAGCAGCGACCGGGACACAGCCCGTGCAGAGGTGCTGGAACTGAAGGAGGGGCGCGACGTCGCTTTGGCGGCGGTCGCGCGGGCGTAGGAAGAGCGCTACGACGCGGCGGCGGCAATCACACGGGCACGGGGAGAACGTGACGATGCTGTGGCGGCGGCCGAGCGGGCGCGGAAGGAATGTGACGACGAGACGGCGGTGGCCGAGCGGGCGCAGGTGGAGCACGACGACGCGACGGCGGCGGACGAGCAGGCGTGGGTGGATCACGACGACGCGGTGGCGCAAACCGTGTTGTTGTCGGAACGTCTCGCGGGGCTCCAGGAGGGGGCTAAGCACCTTCGTGCGCTGGACGAGGCTCGCCGCGGCATGATGCGCGGTCTCGTCGGGCGCGGGAAGGCCCTCTGCGAGCGCTTCGGAGCCGAAATCCAGGTCCCCCCGGCGTACGAGGAGGAAGATCCCGCCAGCCATGCCCATTTCTACCTTCAATTGGTGAAGGCACTGGAGGCCGCGGTCCACCTGCTGGACGAGCTTGTGGAGGCGGAATGCCGCCAGCTGCTGTCGGTGGTCGTTACGCGGATCTTCTCCAACCTCTGGCTTCTCCATCCTATGGAGTCGCCGCAGTTCTCTTTTGGGGAGCTCCTACAGCCCATCGCGGCGGGGGTCGATGCGGCCTTGAGGGAGAAGGTGGCGGAGCACGTGAAGACCCTTCAGGGCATGTGCGCGTGTTGCGGAGGTGGCTTGGATGCGACGGCCCCGGCGGAGGGTGACGCTGGCGCCGGAGGTTTGGGGGCGAGCGACACTGTTGTTGAGAGCAATGTCCCTCCAGCGTGATCATCGCAACCCTATTCTCTGCAATGCCTTTGTGTGAAAAGTTACTTTGGTGCCTGACTAGTTGTTATCTCCTTGCTTTGTGATCGCCTGTTTTCCGCGGAGATTTGCTTTCTACCTTGTGAGCGTGCAAGCGCTCTGCGTCTCAGGGCCCAACCTCTAGTCCACGAACACCAGTCACCATTCGTGTCTGGCACGAGTACAGCAGGCGTTGTGACCGTTAGTTAGTAGGATTCTCGGGAGCACTTCCCGGGGTCTCCCCCTTTGGCGTACGAGCGGAGCTCACAGAAGTTGAAAACAGGAAAACTCGTGGGGCCTCAAGAAGTAAGGAGAAAACACGGGAAACTTAACAACTTAGCGGGCTTGCAGCCTGGAAGCTCCTTGTTGCTCCTGAGGGTGGTTTTCACCCTGCGTTGATCCGCCAAATCCTTCGCCATGGCCAGCGTACAGAGGCTGGCGTTTTGCGTTAGTCAGGGCTGCTTGAGCCTGCACTGGCAAGTTTGAGCCTGTGTGCCATACGAGGAAAGACAAGTGCCAAGTTTCACTTCGGGGAGTTGACGTGCACGGGAGCTGGCCCGCGAGACAGAGTTCATTGTCGTACTTGGGCTTATGCTTGTGGGTCTGGCTCGGCATAGGCACCGTGTCGTAGCCCCGCTCGTGTGGTGCACAGGAAAAACTTATGAGCGATGGGATTTCAACACATAACACGATAGGCCTCGTGGAGAACCAAATATCATGCAATATGGTCAAAATATTAAAAGTCTTACAGGATGGCAATGCCATGAATAGATGCTCTCGTGGCCAAACGGCTCGCAGGGAGACGACCCCCCGTGGGGCTGGTTTACAAAAAATATCGCCGTGCTCGAGACGGGGTGTTACTCGTGCGGCCGATAGTGGCGCAGAGGAGGACCCAACATGGGGTAGAGTACCTCGTGAGGTCATGGGTAGAACTTGCAGAGATGCTTGATGTTCCACGAGTTTTTCATCGGAGTGCCGTCTTCTGTCTCCAGCCGCGCCGCGCCAGGCCGGACCACACTTGTGACCCTATATGGTCCCTCACACATGGGTGAGAGCTTGTGGAGGCCTTTGCGGGAGAGGATCCTCCTAAGGACGAGGTTGCCTACTTCTAGGGTGCGCCGTCGGATGTGGCGGCTGTGGTAGCGGCGCAGTCCTTGCTGGTACCTAGCAGCACATACGGCGGCGTGGCACCTGACCTCCTCGAGAAGGGCTAGTTCTTTGTCACGCTGCTCTTATTGGGCCGCTTCATCGAAGGCGCGCACTCACGGGGAGCCGTCCTTGAGCTCGGTGGGGAGTACTGCTTCTGCTCCGTAGACGAGGAAGAAAGGCGTTTGGCCTGTGGGCTTCGTTGCGGTTGTATGTGCCGACCATAGTACGGGGTTGAGCTCTTCGATCCAGTTTGCGCCACTGGCTTTGAGTCTGTTGAACGTCTTGGTCTTGAGCCCCTTGAGTACTTCAGCGTTTGCGCGTTCCGCCTGCCCGTTGCTGCGGGGGTGGGCGACGGAGGCGAAGCAGATTTGGGTGCCGAGGCTGGTGCAATTGCCCTTGAAGATGCCGCTGGTGAAATGCGTGCCGTTGTCTGTGATGATGCGATTTGGCACACCGAAACGGCATACCAACCCCTTGATGAATGTGACGGCGGCTCTGGCTGGTATCCCTCGCATGGGCTCCACCTCAGGCCACTTGGTGAACTTGTCAATGGCGACGAAGAGGAAGCGATAGGCCCCGAACGCTCGCGGTAAAGGGCCCAAGATATCCAGCCCCCAGACCGCGAAAGTCCATGAGAGTTGAATGGTGTGGAGCTCTTGCGCTGGTTGATGGATCTGCTTGGCATGGAACTGGCATGCCTCGCAGGTCTTGACGAGGTCGGTGGCGTCCCGAAGCGTCGTGGGCCAAAAGAAGCCTTGGCGGTATGCTTTGCCCACGAGCGCGCGTGATGGCCGCACTCTCCAGCGTGGATGTCCTTGAGTAGCAGGTTCGCTTTCTTTGTGGGAATACACCGTAGGGCAACCCTATTGGGGCACTTACGGTACAGCTCGTCATCGTGGATGATGTAAGCCTTGGCCTGCCGGGCCACCCGCTCGGCGTCAGTGTCGTCGGGAGGCAGTATGCCCTTCTGGAGGTAGTCCTTGAGTTCAGTGACCCAGCTGCTTGCTTCATGAACTTGTTCTCTTGCTAATTTGGACGCTTCGATCCGTTGTTGATGAAGATGGCGGCCTCAAGCCCCCAAGCCGCGCGTGCCGGCGGCGGGGGTTGGCCCCAAGCCGACGGGCACTCGCTACGCAGCTCTGCGTGGACGAGGCGGTTGAAGCTTGGCGGGTGGCTTTGTCCTCGGTGCGGAGCCCCCGAGGCTACGTAGGAGTGTCCTTGCTGGATTTCTGGCTGCTGCGGCTGTCATGGAGGGCGCAGAGGTGCGGCGGCTCGGCCGACGTGGCTCTCCCGCGGGGGTTTAAGTGGCGGAGGCGGAGTAGCGGCGAGACGGCTCGCGTTGCTGCTAGGAGGCCGCAGGCGCCGAGGAGGAGGCGACAGAGGCGGAGTAGGCTGATGTCGTGGGGTTACTCTTTGACTACCCCACGGTGGTGATACCTGGGTCACGCCAAGTCCATCAACCCTATGGTGAGGGCCCAAGGAAGGCCCAAGGAGGACGACGTGCGGCCCAAGACAGTCGGCGATAGGCCATCAGAATCGTTCATCCTGTAAATGCCATCGGCACCGTTCACCCGAGACCCAGCCTATTGTATAAAGGCTGGGAGGGTCCTTCGTCTAGGGCAAGCAAACAACTAGCGAACACCACCTCATAGCCGCCAGTTAAACCCTAGCGAGATTGCCATCTCGCCATTGTAGCCACGCTCATCAGCAATAACCAGACAAGCAGGAGTAGGGTGTTATCCTCCGGGAGCCTGAACCTGGGTAAATCGCCCCCTGTTAGCCGTCGTGATCACCAACGTTCATCTTCCTCCCCTTCAATCAACCCGGGGTACTCAACCCAGGGATTTGCCGAGTCCCAACCTCGTCAATTGGCGCCGTCTGTGGGAAAGAACGAGCGTTGGAACCATGGTCGCTCCGGCTCCATCAACCTTGAAGACCGGCGCCTGCACCGGCCGGACCAGCAACCTCGAGTACGTCAGCCACCCGCCGGCTCATCGCCTGGCGTACGCTGAACTGAGTGAAGGTACGTGGATCACTTTTGGTACCATGCGTTACCTCATAAACAGCTACGGAACGCTCCGATCTACGGTGGCCGCGCTACGCGCGGAGGCGACACCCGCGTCTGCATCGACTACGTCGACCACGCCCTCACCCGCCGCAGAGATCGCATCTGCTGCGAACGTAGCGATTGCATCTTCGACCGCCGCGAAGATTGCATCTGCCTCGACTACGTCAACCACGTCTTCTTCGACTGCCAAGAAGATCGCATCGGTCGCGACCCCGATGCGGATCAAGTCTACTTCGACTACCTTGATCGCGTCACGGGCAAGGTCAGGATCTGCATCGACTCCGACTGCGTCAGCCATGCCTTCGCGCCGTGAGATCGGCCGCAAGCCAATCGCACCCGCGTACACGACAGCGACTTCACTCCTCGCGTCCGCGGTGAAGGCCGCGAAACTCTACGGAAAGAACCTCGACGGTAACGGTGGTACCCACCACGTTGGAGCCATTTTCGACTCCGAGCACGACTCGGATGAAGGAAGCAGCAGTGGAAGCATCAGCCCCACTCGCCAGATCTACCCCGCGCAAGTCTACATGACCGGCCCAGTGCGGACCAACGGCGGCGAACCCGTATACCCACTGGAGGTGGTCATGCCGGACCAGACGCGGCTCACCATCACCCGCGACATGGCAATCAAAGCCCTGAAGCACGTTGAGGAGGGTACATACCCAACAGCAGACGCACCCCGAGAGGACCTTTTGGCGGTCCAGTATCTGCTGCGGAAGGAAGGCGAACGACTCCGCGCAGAGAAGGCCGAGCTGCTCCGATGCAAGGAGGAAGCCGACGCGGCGAGTGCCAGGAGGGCCGCTTACTCATTCACTGCTGCCTCGACAGAGGTTTCGCAAGGAGCAAGGCGCCACAGGCCCCGCGTGCCCCGGATGACAGAGGCCGAGCGTGCCGGAATTACCCGCAACCTCGAGTCGTCATTCATGACCGAAGACGCTGACGGGATACCCGTCCCCAAGACACCCGGAGCTGCCCTCATGGCAGTCGAAACATATCTGCGACTGACGCAGCCGCCTGAGGGTGACGCCCGCGCTCTCCTCCACAAGCAGCAAATCATGTCCATCAAAGCAGTCGAAGAGGCTCTGGCGAACAAGGTGCCAGCAGAAAGGGCACAGGAAAATCGGGGTCGCCGCGACCGCGAACCCGCAGCACTCGCAGCCCCAGCTCCAAGATAGCCGCGACAGCTGCAGCCAGGTGAAGACCTCCGCAACGTCATCGCACAGAGGACGGTAGACCGCAACCGCACCCAGCGGACGGTCCGCACGCCCAATGCTGACGACCACGACGACAGCGACTTCGAGCCACGCGGCGCCCCATGCTTCAGCTTCAACATCCGCGACACAAGAATGCCCAAGGGCTTCAAGCTCACGGCAGAAGCAGTCAAGTACGACGGAAAGCAGGACCCGAGAGACTGGCTGGAGGACTACCTCATAGCCTGCAGTTGCCAGGGCGGTACTTCGACTACAGCCATGCAGTACATCCAGCTGATGCTCACAGGATCTGCACGCGGGTGGCTCAACTCTCAACCCAAGGACGCCTTCAGCACGTGGGACGAGTTCGCGGATGCCTTCGTCAAGAGCTTCCTAGGGACGTACTCAAGGCCGACAACTTTCGTCGAACTCCAAGCATGCAAGCAAGGGCGGGACGAGCCGCTCCGGTCGTACATCCAGCGGTGGACCTTGCTCCGCAACACCATGGAACCTACCTCGGAAGACCGGGTGATGGATGCCTTCATGCACGGCGTCTACCGCCGCGACCTCCGCGAGGAATTTGGTAGGCTCCGGCCGAGAAGCATGATCGACCTCATGAAGATAGCCAACCAGTGGGCAGACGGAGAGGACTCGGTCCGTGATACTCCACGAGACGAGGCCGGACCAAGCAACTAGCGGGAAGGACGCCAGAAGAAGAAGCCGCGTTACCACGGCAACGACTCAATAGAGTTAGTAGCGGCGGGATTCGAAACCCCCCGTGAGGATGAAGCATACGACAACAGTCGCCAGTACAGGCAGTACAGTCGAAGCGGCGACGACCAGAGTCGCCAATACAACCGAAGCAGCGGCAACACCTACCGTGGCGACGGGAGCCGCAAGCGAGAGTGGCAGAGGCGCACGCTGACTCCGGAAGAAGAGCTAGAGCAACCCTGCAAGCACCACATGTTCAGGAACCCGGAAACGGGCAAGTGGGGATCCCGTCACCTGTTGAAGGACTGCAAGAAGGCACGCAGGATATACCAGGCGATGCAGAAGATCGTCGCCCAGCCAGCCACGCAGTTGGCTCTCCCAGCAGCACCCGCAGCGCAGCCAGTCGCGCAGTTGGCCCTCCAAGCAGCACCCGCACCCGCACCTGCAGTCGCCAATCCAGCACAGGCAGCAGGAGTTTTTTATCCGCAGCAGCAGCCGCAGCAAGAAGCCCCTGACGCATATCCAGCGGCACGCGGACAGCTCAACATGATACAGAAGGGGCGCCCTTCAAACAGGACCCAGAAGACCATCACCCGCCAAGTCTATCAGGCTGTAACCTGTCCACCTGCAGTACCCGAATACCTGAGAGGGTCAGAGACACCAATCACGTTCTCCAGAGCAGATCACCCGCCTGCGGTACCACGACCCGGGCACGCCGCTCTGGTAGTCGAAGCTCTGATCGGGGATTACACCTTGAAAAAGGTGTTCATGGACGGAGGCAGCGGCATCAACATCATCTTCGCCGACACCCTCAGAAGAATGAACAGGCCAACAACAAACTTGACGCCATCAGGGACCACCTTCCACGGCATAGTACCAGGGCAAGCAGTCACGCCCATGGGAGCAATCACACTCGACGTCATCTTCGGCACACCCGACAATTTCCATAGGGAGGCGATCGACTTCGAGGTAGTCGACTGGAAGTCGCAGTACCATGCGATACTCGGGCGCCCAACCTTTGCCAGATTCATGGCGATACCTCATTACGCCTATCTGATGCTCAAAATGCCCGGACCCAAGGGCGTCATCACGGTGCACGGCGACTTCAACCGCTCCGACAGCTGCGACCGCGAGTTCAGCGAAATCTCTGAGTTCTTTGGAATGGAGGAGCATCTTGCGATGATGGCGGTCGACAACGACAAAACCATCTTCCCGCCACGCAAGAAACCAGCCAAGGAATCTGCCTTCAACGCGACTGACGACACAAGAACTCATCAAGTCCACCCGACGGACGCCAGCAAGACAGTCAAGGTGTCGGCGAGCCTGCCTATCGCATAGGAAGGCGCGCTCGTCGAGTTCCTACGGGAGAACTGGAATATCTTTGCCTGGCAACCTTCTGACATGCCAGGCATACCCAGGGAACTCGCCGAGCACTCTTTACGCGTCCACAAGGACGCCAGACCCGTCAAGCAGACCATGCGACGCTTTTCGGGTCCCAAACGAGACGCCATCAGTAAGGAAATCGACCGGCTGCTTCACGCTGGGTTCATCCGAGAGATCAAGGACTCGGACTGGGTAGCGAACCCGGTCCTGGTGGAGAAGAAGAAGACGAAGAAACTCCGCATGTGCGTCGACTTCACCGCCATTAACAAGTGCTGCCCCAAGGATCATTTTCCGCTCCCGCGGATAGACCAGATCATCGACTCGACTGCAGGCTGCGCGCGCCTATCCTTCCTGGACGCCTACTCCGGGTACCAGCAGATCAGGATGAAAGTCGAAGATGAAGAGAAGACTGCATTTATCACACCCCATGGTGTGTTCTGCTACCAGATGATGCCCTTCGGGTTGAAGAACGCTGGAGCCACATACCAGCGCACGATGCAAGCTTGCCTGAAGGAGCTAATAGGAAAGATCGTACAAGTATACGTCGACGACATAGTCATCACCACTCGAACGGAGGACAGTTTAATTGCTGACCTCCGCAAAGTCTTCGCCGCACTCAACGAGTATCAGATCAAGCTGAATCCGGACAAGTGTGTCTTCGGCGTCCAGCCGGAGAACTGCTCGGGTACCTCGTCTCGGCAAGAGGAATCGAAGCCAACCCTGAGAAGGTGCAAAACATACTCGCAATGCCAGCACCAACCAAGCTTCATGAAGTGCAACGCCTAGCCGGCCGAGTCGCAGCTCTCAGCCGGTTTATTAGTAAGTTGGGAGAAAAGGCCCTGCCTTTCTATCAAGCTGATGAAAAAGGCAGATAAATTCGAGTGGACAGAAGAAGCGCAGGACGCGTTCGACAAGCTCAAGAAAACCCTCACGACTCCTCCAGTACTGGTGGCGCCACTGGAGAACGAGCCGCTGTACCTCTACGTGTCAGCCACGAACAGAGTGGTTAGCACAGTACTCGTCGTCGAACGAGGAGAAGAAGGGCACAGCCACCCGTTCAGCGACCAGTCTATTTTCTCAGCGAGGTGCTAACCCTTTCCAAGCAGCGATACCCGCATTACCAGAAGCTAGCGTACGGAGTCTTCATGACATCAAGGAAGGTCGTCCACTACTTCTCCGAGCACACCATCACGGTGGTAAGCTCCTCTAGGGCTCTCCGACATCCTCACCAACCAAGCCGCGACAGGACGAGTCGCCAAGTGGGTTGTCGAGTTAGGACCCTGGGGGCTGAAGTATGCGCACCCGAAGGCAATCAAGGCTCAAGTCCTTCCAGATTCACCACAGAGTGGATAGAGGCCCAGCTGCCAGACGTACCCGACTTGTCCAACGCATGGACAATGTACTTCGACGGGTCCAAGAAGTTCAGATCAGCAAGGGCGGGAGTCGTCCTCATCTCACCCAAACGCGACAAGCTGAGGTATGTACTGCAGATGGACTTCCCATCAGCCTCAAACAACGAGGCAGAGTATGAAGCCCTAATCCACGGCATGCGGATGGCCAAAAACTGCGGCGCCACTCACCTCATGATCTACAGGAGACTCCTACCTTGTCGTGCAGCAAACCATGAAGCAATGTGACGCCATCGCCGACAACATGATAGCCTACAGAGACCTATACAACCAGCTGGAAGGCACCTTCGACGGCTGCGAGCTGCGGCACATCGGCCACGAGAGCAACGAGGAAGCCGACACCCTCGCCAACCTCGGCTCGGACAAAGCACCTGTGCCACCCGGAGTCTTCCTCGAGTGCATCAAGCAACGCTCCATCAAGCTCCGGCCTGCGCCAGGACCCTCTACACCGACAACGAGCACCACCAACTCGCCCAGCGCGGAGGAGCCCATGGAGGTAATGCTGGTCGAACCTACATGGACAAACCCATATCTGGCCTATATACTGCATGAGAGGGTACCAGCGAATCCAGTCGAAGCCAAGCGCGTCGTCCGCCGCTCCAAGGCTTTCACCGTCATCAACGGGGAACTCTACAAGCGAAGCATCTCAGGAGTCCTCCAAAGGTGCATCGACCCAGTCGACGGTCAAGCTATCTTACTCGAGATCCACGCAGGCATCTGTGGACACCACGCCAGCAGTCGAGCCTTGGTGGCCAAAGCCCTACGAGCAGGGTTTTACTGGCCCACAACAATGCAAGACGCAGAAGAACTTGTGAGTAAATGCATCGGCTGCCAGGAGTTCGCCAACAAGCCACATGCACCAGCATCAGCACTGAAGACCATACCACTCGCATGGCCCTTCGCTCAATGGGGGCTCGACATGGTGGGTCCACTCAAGAAGTCTTCTCCGGGCGGACATACTCATCTCCTGGTGGCAGTCGACAAGTTTACGAAGTGGATCAAAGCCGTGCCCATCACAAGTTCGACCGCCTCCTCGGCAGTCAACTTTATCAGGTCGATCATCTTCAGGTTCGGCGTGCCACACAGCATCATCACCGACAATGGCACGAACTTCACAGCCGAAGAGTTCAAGGATTTCTGCTCTGAACAAGGCATCAAGCTCAACTACGCGTCTGTCTCGCACCCGCAGTCCAACGGACAAGTCGAGAAAGCCAATGGCCTAGTCTGCAAGGGCATCAAGAGGCGCCTGCGAGTCCCATTGAGGCGCGCTGCAGGTGCCTGGGTTGAAGAGCTGCCATCTGTGCTGTGGAGTCTGCGTACCACGCCAAACAGATCTACACAGTACACGCCATTCTTCATGGTGTACGGCGCTGAAGCAGTCCTGCCGTGCGACATCAAGTTCGACGCCCCCCGAGTGGTGGCCTACGACGAGTCTGATGCAGAGGAAGCACTCGAAGATGACATGGACACCTTGGACGAAGCACGCGACATCGCCCTTACCCGCACAGTCGTGTACCAGCAAGACCTGCGCAACTATCACGGACGGCGACTCCGGCCCAGAGCGTTCGTCCCTGGTGATCTTGTCCTCCGTCTCAAGAAGAAGAAGGTGCATAAACTTGCCTCCCCATGGGAGGGTCCATACATCGTGACAGAAGCAATCGGCGGCGGAGCTTACCGTCTGAAGGACTCGAAGACGGGGACAGTCTGCAGCAACCCGTGGAACGTTGCGCAACTGCGCCGTTTCTACGCCTGATCAACCCGAATCTGTAACAATGTACAATGTCAAGAAGCGGCAGGTTTCAGACGCACTCTTTCCCTCGCCAGGGTACCTGAGGGGACTGGAAGGGTTTTAACGAGGCGGCATGCTCGCAAAAATCAATAAAGTGATTTGAGGAACAAGCTCTCCCATTTATTTTTATCAGCAAGCAACTCGAAAATCCTCGGCCGCCACCCAAACCACTCGGGGGCTGCGCTGTACAGGTCTAAGACAAAACCTAGGCCGCCACTCGACGCACTCGGGGGCTGCGCCACACAGGTTCCACTCGAAAATCCTCGGCCGCCACCCGAACCACTCGGGGGCTGCGCTGTACAGGTCTAAGTCAAAACCTAGGCCGCCACTCGACGCACTCGGGGGCTGCGCCACACAGGTTCCACTCGACAATCCTCGGCCGCCACCCGAACCACTCGGGGGCTGCGCCGTACAGGTCTAAGTCAAAACCTAGGCCGCCACTCGACGCACTCGGGGGCTGCGCCACACAGGTTCCACCCGAAAATCCTCGGCCGCCACCCGAACCACTCGGGGCTGCGCCGTACAGGTCTAAGTCAAAACCTAGGCCGCCACTCGACGCACTCGGGGGCTGCGCCACACAGGTTTCACTCGAAAACCCTCGGCCGCCACCCGAATCACTCGGGGGCTGCGCTGTACAGGTCTAAGACAAACCTAGGCCGCCACTCGACACACTCGGGGGCTGCGCCATACAGGTCCGACTCGAAAAACCCTTGGCCGTCACCCGATGCACTCGGGGGCTGCGCCGTACAGGTCTCAGACAAAACCTTGGTCGCCACCCGACGAACTCGGGGGCCGCGCCACACAGGTTCCACTCGAAACGCCTTAGCCGCACTCGAAGCACTCGGGGGCTGCGTCGCACAGGCAACTCGATACACCTCGGCCACACTCGATCCGCTCAGGGGCTGCGCCATACAGGTGTACAAAAGTCCACAAAATACAATTCATTCGCTCGGGGGCTACCCCCACCTCGACATGCAAACATTCATTTTTTCCCGCTGAGAAAATTTTCTCGTTACAAGCTAACACTGTACAACAACAGACTGCTATTCTTACTCTACAGGCTCCTCCTTTGGCGCATCAAGCGGTCCCACAAGCTGCTCACTGAAGGCCTGGACCTGCTGAATCATCTGACGCGCAGCCGCAAGAGTATCGGCGTAGTCACCTGCTCCAGGCAAGCCGTCAAGCACCTTGTCCAAGGGAAGATGGGGCCGGTGCATGCGAACGTACGCCAGCGCCACGTTCACCCCGGCAACAAGCTGGGTGTGCACGACTTCCTTCAACGCCTTGACCTTACCCTCGCGGTACCTCTCCAGCAGCGCAGCCAGTCCGCTAGGCTGCTCGTTGTGCGGAAAGAACACCTTGTTGACCTGCAGGAGGGTGTTTCTGCAACCTTCCAAGAGCAAAGCAGCCCGCCAGGTGCGATCCAGCATCCTAGCAAGTACACTGCCCTTGGATTTGTCCGACCAAAATTGACGAGCTTCGAGTGAGTCACCGGCGGCTTCTCTATCCACTCGCTCGTCCACTCGACCCTGCTCGGCCTTCCGGTCAGCATTCACATCTGCATGAAGACCCAGCACTTAGAACAGTGAAAGCATAAAGAAACCAGAGCAAAGCGTCAGAAGACCAACCTTGCAGTTGTCGACTGATCAGGTCTATTTGGCCAAGAAGGAATTCTTCACGCTGTGAGAACGGCGCAGCAGGCCGCGACTTCAAGCGCTCCAACTCCAACTCGGCGGTCCTCAACTTCGACTCAAGCTCAACGATCTTGTTCCTCATGTAAGTGATCACTCGCTGATCGTTCACACTTCGCGCGTGGGCTGGGTGCAGCCGAAGAGGTATCCTCGTCCTCACCCGCACCAGAAGCCCCAGCAACCTCGGGAGTCTCACCCATCTCAGGCTGCCAATTTTCGACATCGTCAGGCAAATTCATATGACACAAGCCTTGAAGACAAAGATTATATTTTTTGACACTAGCATGTTCGCGGCCAAAAGACTTCGCGGATCATGAGTTTCATTACAGACCAAGTTCAAAAGAAGAAGAACCCTAAAACAAAGGAAACTACATGGCAGACTCCGACCGAGAACGGCCCTTCCTAGCGGCCAACTCTGCAGCCGTGGCGATTCTCTTCTCGAAGGTGGCAACCAGCTCCGCAGCCAGCTGACTCGCCCGCGCCTTCACAGAGCTAAGGGACGCGGTCTTGCCATCAGGCCTCCGAGGGAAGTCGCTGACAACCTTCTCAAAGTCACCTGCGACTTGGTGACCAAGTAGGAGCTGGAAAGTGAGCTCTGAGCCGCGTACCGTCTGAGCATGCGTGTAGTCGGCCATGATGGTCACTTCGCCTTCAAACGGAGCCGCAAGCGCGTCAACAGCATCCGGCGACGACTGGTTGGGGAAGATACTCCGGTGCACAGTCGCCAGGGCGCCTGTCGACTTCTGCAGCGCCGCCAAGGCATATGCACAGGCGCGGTCGACGAAGCCGACAGCCTCGGCCAAGCTGACGTTAGCACTGGAAGTTCCTTCGGGAGGAGCACCTCCGTAAGTCTCTGCTCCAAAAGGACCACACGGATAAGACACCAGAAGTCGACACAAGAAAAAGTAGGCAAACAGCCGAGATACTTACTTCCAGTGGAGTTGGCGAGTGAGAGCAAGTGCTCAACCTGGGCCTTTTCCAGTTCGTCCCGGACTCGCTCACGCCCCTGAGCTTCGCCCAGTGACTTCTCCAGCTCCGCGACCCGCTTCGCCAGGCTCTCCCTTTCGCCTGTGGATCACCAGATCAAAGTTAAAAATGAAGATAGTTGACGCACCTCTTGAACGCATGGGTTGGTACTCACTGTTGGCTTGCTCTAGAGCAGTGCGGAGTCGACCCCCCTCCTTCTCCATTCGCACGAAGGCCGTGGATCCCTCCAGCAGCTGGCGACAAAATGGCTGTACAAAGAACAAGATATCAATCTACGCCCGACTATTCTAGTCACGCACATCTTCGGGGGCTACTCCCATCGGGAGCGCTGTTCGCGCACCCGATACAGATATTGAAGACTGCATTAAGAGACACTTACATGCTTAAGCAATCCAGCATCCAACGAGGTCGCATCAGTAGTCTTCTTGGGAACGGAGGAAGTCGAAGCCTTCAAGGTCGACGGATCACCCACCTGCGGCTCTTCTTCGGTCGCCTTCGCGGTCTGCTCCAATACGGGAGCAGAAGTGTGCTCCATCTCTGGAGGCGAAGAACCGACAGCGCCAGTGCGGTTGCTGCGATAGGATACTTCAATTCAAATACTCGCAAAGGCAAAAAGGGCACTTGATAGAACAAGGTGATGGTTTCAAGACTAACCTGGTGACGTCCTGATCATCATCGCTGCCCAGGGAGACGGAGGGCATCCTCGCGAATCCACTCGGCGGCGCAGAGCTGAGGGGAGGCACGACTAAAGGCTCTATCGGGCCGCTCGTGTACCTGGCACCCGAGGACGACTCGCTCGCCTCGTCCACGTCCTCCACCTCCACCTGCTTTGCGGGTGATGAAGCCGAAGCAGACTCGACAATCCTTCGCCTTTGCCGCTTGTGCAGCGGCTCTTCGTCTTCATCATCATCCTCCACCTCTTCGCTCGGAGAGTTGGCGGAAGGAAGTTCATCGTCATCATCCTCGTCCTCCTTCAAGATCTCTTCCTCTTCGTGAGGACCGTTCTCCATCAGCGGAGGAAGGCTGACAAAGCTGGAGCGACCCTGTCAAAAATTCGGGTCAGACAAAAGAAAATTTCGACAGAAGCACAACAAAAAGGAAGCTTACCTCAGGCACAGGGTTGTTCGGCCCATACAGCTCCACCGGGCACTTCACGTTGCAAGTATCGGCGGCTTGGAGGCTGGTGATGCTCCTCACCTTCGACTCGACTTCTTCGTCGCCAAGTTCATTGCCGGTCTCGAGCTCCCACATCGGGTGGATGCGAGAACGGAGCGGTTGCACCCGAAGCCTGAAGAAGGTGGCAATCAGATGCACCCCACCTGTCTCGCGCCCAAGGGTCTTTAGAAGATCGCAGAGGAGTGCCAGCAGCGGTTTGGTCGCTTCCCTGTCTTCCTTTGACAGCGGGTGCGTCCACGCCTTCGTCTTCATCAACACGCGATCAGCTGCGAAGCCGGGAAGGCCTGCTTGGTCGCACTTGACATAGAACCATTTCTTCCGCCAGTTCTGGACGGAGTCGGACTTCTTTATTTGGAAGTACGTGGTGTCGCCACGCACTTGGATGCCGAAGCCGCCGACGGGGTAGACCTGCTTCGACTTCCCAACGTTCCTCTTGACGAGGAACAGCGACTTCCAGAGAAGCCAGTTGGGAGAGATTCCCAAAAAGCACTCGCAGAGCACGATAAAGCTCGTGATACTGAAGACACTATTGGGAGTCAGATCGTGGATCTGAATCCCATAAGCATACATGAGACCACGAACAAAATCGTGGATGGGGAACCCGAAACCCCGTGGAAGGAACTCCACGAAGCAGACGCGTTCCCCATCGCGAGGGGAGGGGAGTACCTCTTTTCCTGGAGCACGCACGGCCGCCTGGTCCGCCGGCGGCAGCAACCCCTGCGCGCGGAGGCTCTCGAGATCGGTCTTCTTCACCGATGACTTGACCCAGTCGCCGTCCACCTTCTTCATGCCCGCATCGGCGGCGGTGCCCTCGGTGGTCTTCGCTCTCTTCAAGCCCATCTTCGCTCGGGAGAGTGGAGAAAGCTCTGGAGAACTGGGCGCAAGGGCAGCAATGGAGGAGCAGCACTGGAGGAGAAAGCAGAGGAGATGGCGGCGAAATGAGGATGGCGTGAACTGTTCCAAATCGCGGTGAAAATTATATACCGCGGGGTCAGTTCATCCTGGCCGTCCTCCACGAAGCGGCAATTCGAGGCAACATCTGGCCGTCCACGCGTCGCGCGGAGATAGCAACCGTCGCCGCCCACGCCTCCACTACGCGCGGGAATCGAGGCGCCATCATCATGCCGCGAAAATTTCGCGCCCAACGGTCAGAACAGTCAATACTGACACTGGGACCACCCTGTTACGTCCCATCGGATGCAGAGCACGCCGAAAACGTCAGCCCTGACGTCATCTGCGGAGGCGTATCAAGTAAGCCAACGGGCTGATGGAGCACCCTGACAGCTCTTTCGAGTGCAACAAAGATACAGTAAGCTCTGAGAGCTGAATCGACTCGACAAATTCGATCGAATGCCAGAGAAATACAGTAAGCTCCATGAGCTGAGCAAACTTAAGCAGTAGGCCAGACTGGCCGAGTACAAAGTAAGTCGTGCAAAGCAAGTTGCGACTCCGTAAAATCGAGTCCCTTCTTCACTCCCATCGGGAGCGGGCTTTTCGACTGAAGGAAAATTGAGTTTAACCTCAATTGCAAGCAATTTAGCTTAATCTCGGGGGCTACTCCCATCGGGAGCGCTGTTCGCGCTCCCGAATGACTCAAAACAATCGCAGTCGAAAAATCACCGACCGGAGCAACACTCGTAGTTCTCACCCTGCAGTCAATGTTTCGACCAAGGAATCCTCCATAAGCCCTGAACGGCCGGAGTCGACAATTTTATTTGTTCCTTTCAGGAACCTGGTGGCGTGCCCAGAGGGAAGGAGTCCTTTACCCGACTCTCTGATTCGACTAAGCACTCGGGGGCTACTGTCGTGGGGTTACTCTTTGACTACCCCACGGTGGTGATACCTGGGTCACGCCAAGTCCATCAACCCTATGGTGAGGGCCCAAGGAAGGCCCAAGGAGGACGACGTGCGGCCCAAGACAGTCGGCGATAGGCCATCAGAGTCGTCCATCCTGTAAATGCCATCGGCACCGTTCACCTGAGACCTAGCCTATTGTATAAAGGCTGGGAGGGTCCTTCGTCTAGGGCAAGCAAGCAACTAGCGAACACCACCTCATAGCCGCCAGTTAAACCCTAGCGAGATTGCCATCTCGCCATTGTAGCCACGCTCATCAGCAATAACCAGACAAGCAGGAGTAGGGTGTTATCCTCCGGGAGCCTGAACCTGGGTAAATCGCCCCCTGTTAGCCGTCGTGATCACCAACGTTCATCTTCCTCCCCTTCAATCAACCCGGGGTACTCAACCCAGGGATTTGCCGAGTCCCAACCTCGTCAGCTGCTGAAGAGGCGGAGTAGGCTGCTGAAGAGGCGGAGCAGGCTGCTGGAGAAGCAGAGAAGGCTGCTGGAGAAGTCGGAGAGGCGGGTTCGGTGGCGGCTGCGTCAAGCAGCATGCTCCGCCTGCGGAGTAGGCGCGAGGCGTGCTCGTCCAGGAGCCCGTGCTCGCTGGCCATGGCGATGGAGATTTGTCGAGGAAGAACGAGCTTCATCCCCTACCTGGCGCGCCAAATGTCAGATTTGTGGGTTCCGGCGTACCCGTGTTTTTCCACATGGTTGAAATCTAGTCTACCGACGAGATCCCTACTCCTACTTGTCTGTCTATATTTACCCAGGTTCGGGCCACCGTAGATGTGTAACACCCTACTCCTGCTTGTCTGTCTGTATTGCTTGTGGAGATGATCTGAATGTGAACCCCCCTTACAACGAAGGCAGTGGACCGCCTTTTATAGTGACCCGGGCCTCTTCCGCTAAGCGGGAAGGGCAACAACAATTGGTCAAGAGAAGTCAAACGAGGGTACATGGCTGGCTGACGTTGTCTTCCAGAGCGGGTCCCTGAGCGGGCACTTTAAACACCAAAGAGGAAAGGTCCTCTTGTCCTTGGTCTGGTCTTCCCACCGTCCATGTCTTTAATCACCGAAATGGGCAGACCGCCCTGGCGCGACTCTGCGGCGTACTTTTGGCATCATCCTGCCTGTCGCGGAACAGATGCGGAGGGGTCTTCATCGGGGGACCTCGCGAGGCGCACTTGGTGAGGCCCCTTGGTCTTGATCTCGCGAGGGAGCGGCGTCCCTTGCGAGGCGCGTGCCAGTGGTGCACGCCTTATCTCGCGATGACGTGGTGCGGCTGGTGCCGCTGACAGCCGGGACAGGGGACCCTGGTTCCCACAGTCCCGACAGTTCTGATGTGATGTGGCTTTATCAATTTAAAACCGGACACTTTTTGTTTTTAATCTAAATAAATGGATGTTTAGACACTATTTATAGGAGATGCAAATCGATAGTGATGTCAAGCTCATGTCCACCGACATATTAAACCAAGCTTTCTTTCTCGAGGAGGTCGTGCACATCGTGAAGGAGATCGTGAAGGAGAGGAGAGAAAGGGCCACGGATATCAAGACCTAAGAATGATTTGCATGTTCTTGGATAGCTTCATGTCGTTTGGTGGCTGGACTTACTGGTGGTCGAGACTTCGGTGGCTGGACTTGTTGTTGCCGAGCCTTTGTTGCTAAGACTTGATGTATATTTTGGTAGCCGAATTTGTTGTTGGCATTGATTAAAAAATGGCAAAGGGTTGATGAAAGAGTGTCGTTTGTGGGGTGCTGCTGTCGCCGACACCCCCCAAGGTGGACATTAATTGAGGGGTGCCAGACAAATTTGGGTCGGGGGGTGTTAGATATGCTCTAAGAGCATCTCCCAATATGTCCAGTTGGACAGTGTGGACACGACTCCAAAAAATTGAGGTCTCATTATTGTTTTGGTTTAGCAATTTTGATATGTCATCTTCGGCACAAGAGCACAACATCTAACTGCCCTCTCACAGAATGGCACAGTCTAAGAGCTTATCCAACCCCCTCCGTCCCTACACACTTCCTTTCTCTTTGCTCGGGCGGACATGCAGACTGGAAAAAAATGTCGAATTAACCGGACCCCCCATACCTAACCCAAATGTTCGGACTGTCTGGCAACTCTCGCATCCAGCCCATATGTGGGGAGGTTATGGGGTTGCCCCTACGTGTCCCCCATGTCGGATCAACCCTGTATCGCTCAGTTGATAAAATTATTTCAAATCGGCCGCCCTCTCCCATCTCCATACTCCATTTCTCACGATTTTGTCGCCGCCCTCCTCCGTCCTAGTAGTCAATGCCCGCTCTGTCATCCGCCCGTGACATTGATACATTCCAGACGTATCTATTATTTTTTATGTTCCATGCTTAATTATATATCAGTGCCACATGTTTTTATAATGTTTTTATATCAACTTGGCATGATTTATGGAACTAACCTATTAACAAGATGCCCAGTGTCAGTTCCTATTTTCTGCTGTCTTTTTGTTTCAGAAAATTTGTTCGAGGAAGTTTCTCGGAATCATCTGAAAATTTACGTGAATTATTTTCATGAAAGAACAAAGATGGATCCAGGAGGGGAGTTGCAGGGGGGCCCACAACCCCCAGACACCACCCAGGCGCGGCCCAGCCCTTGGCCGCGTGTGGGTCCCACCTGGGCGATTCTGTCGCCTTCGCGAGTCGCCCTTTCGCCTATAAATTGTCTTCGATGCGGAAACCTTCAATACCCCATCATATTTTCCAGAAAACACCCGAGGCCGACGCCGTCGCCAACCCTAGATCGGGAGGGTTCTGAAGCTCTTCCTAGCACCCTGCCGGAGGGAGGGAATCGTCACCGGAGGCATCTACACCACCATGCCTGCCTCCGGAGTGATGCGTGAGTAGTCCCCACGGGACTACGGGTCCATAGCAGTAGCTAGATGGTTGTCTCTCCTCCTTGTACTCCATTGCTTAGATCTTGTGAGCTGCCTATCATGATCAAGATCATATTATCTGTAACTTCTACATGATGTGTTTGCATGGATCCGATAAATTGTGGAAATCATTACTCTTGTTGATCTATGTGTTATGTTTTATCTATGATATTGCATGCTCTCCGATGCTAGTGGATGCTTTGGCCAAGTAATTGTTAGTGTCTTCAGAGAGGGTATTTATGCTAGATAGTGGGTTCATGCCTTTGTGTGCTGAGTGCGATTGACAGAAACGCTTATGCTCATGAATGTGCTCTTTCCACTAGGGAGAAAACAGCAGTGTTATTTTCTTGTGTTATTTACATGTCTTACATAATGCACTTTGCTTATTGGAATAATCTGTTGCTTGTTAATACTTCTGGGTGACATGCTGGATAGCGATCCTGGGGTGGATTATTAGTCATAGACGCAGTTGGATAACGGTCTATGTATTTTGACGTAATGCCCATATTAGATGAAACGGTGAACTATATTGTGTTATGATAGCATTGTCATGCGCCCACAATTCTGTCAATTGTCATGTTGTAATTTGTTTACCCATCATGTGTATGTTTTGGAGAGACACCACTAGTGATATGTGGACCCCGGTCCTATTTTTCTACATTGTTTACAACCAGTTTAATAGCTTTCCATCATCATTTGCTCGCTGATCATATTTCACTTTAATCATATTTTACATCTGCACATTTAATTCTTTGTATTCAGCAAGCCGGAGAGATTGACAACCTATCTGTTTCGTTGGGGTAAAATAGTTTGTTTGTGATTGTGTGCAGGTCCACGTCAATTGTCGTAAATGGCGCCATTGACACCTTGCTAAGCCTTCTCCAAGTCCTACTGGATTCGAAAACCTTGGTTTTGTAATCAAGGGAAACTGATGCTTTACTGCATCATACCTTACTCTTGGGGTTCCCAGCGAACGTGTGATCCACGTTATCAAGCTCTTTTTCTTTCGCCGTTGCCGGGGATTTGAAGAAGCCTTCTCAAACTACCAAGTCTTCCGTCAACACGCGACAATATTTTTCTGGTGCCGTTGCTGGGGATTTGAAGAAGGCTTCTCGAACTACCAAGTCTTCCGTCAACACGCCACAATCTTTTTTTGGCGCCGTTGCCGGGGACTTGGAAGCTTCAGCTAGGGGAGTTTCACACATCCTTTCACTTTACTTTGTTATTGTCTTGCTTAGTTTATTTTTTGTTAGTCTTGTTTTGACACTCGTTTGCTCTAAAACTGAAAAACACAAAAAAAATATCCAGCAACTAGTCTCTTTTTGTTTTGCTTAGTTTCTTGCTTCTATATTGTTAAAATGGGTTCAACTAAGAACACTAAATTGTGTGACTTCACTAGCACAAACAATGATAATTTTATATGCGCACCTATTGCTCCACGGGCTTCCACGGTCGAATTTTATGAGATAAAGCCTGCTTTGTTAAATCTTGTCATGAAAGAGCAATTTTCTGGTGTTAGTGGTGATGTTGCCGCCTCTCATTTAAATAACTTTGTTGAGTTATGCGATATTCAAAAATATAAAGAAGTAGAGGGTGACATTATAAAGCTGAAACTTTTTCATTTTTCCTTAAGAGGACGTGCTAAAGATTGGTTATTGTCTTTGCCTAGGAATAGTATTGATTCTTGGACTAAATGCAAAGATGCTTTTATTGGGAAATATTATCCACTGTAAAAATTATACAATTAAGGAGTAACATTATGAACATTAAACAATTTGATAATGAACATGTTGCTCAAGCTTGGGAGAGAATGAAATATCTAGTTAAAAATTGTCCTGCTTGTGGACTGACTACTTGGATGGTCATCCAAACTTTTTATGCAGGATTAATTTTTTCTTCAAAGAACCTATTGGATTCGGCCGCTGGAGATACCTTCATGTCCACGACATTAGGTGCTGCAACAAATCTCTTGAATGAAATGATGGCAAATTATTCGCAATGGCACACCGAGAGAGCTCCTAGTGGTAAGAAGGTAAATTCTATCGACGAAATCTCCTCTCTAAGTGATAAGATTGATATGATTATGTCTATGCTTGCTAGTAAACAGGTTCCTATTGATCCTAATAATGTTCCTTTATCTTCTTAGGTTGCTCAAGAGGAGCAAGTTGATGTTAATTTTGTTAAAAATAATTTCAACAACAATGCTTATAGAAATAACTTTGGTAATGATAATTATAAACCTTATCCTCCAAATAATGGTAATACTTATGGAAATTCTTATGGTAATTCTTACAACAATAATAGAGGTGTGTCCTCTGATCTTGAAAGCATGCTTAAAAAATTTATCACTTCACAAAAGTCTTTCAATAAAATTGTTGAAGAAAAGCTTGAGAAACTTGATAATCTTGTTGCTAAAGTTGATAACCTGTCTCATGAAGTTGATTTTCTTAAAATAAAAAAATTCCTCATGATTTTAAGGAACATAAAACTTTAAATGCCATACAAATTACAATTGATAATAATATAAGAATGTTGGCAGAATTGCATGCTAGGGGGAAAGAGAAGAAAGAGAGGCTGAAATTGCTGAAATTAGTAAGGTTGCAAATGTTTGCACTATTTATACTAATGAGGATATTAAAATTTTAAATGCTCATGAGTCATCTGCAGAACCTAAGTATACTAATCGTAAAATAATTGGAGTTGGTAAAATTTCCACTATACCTAAAAAGAACCCAAAACTTCCAGTCAACACAGAAACTGTTTTGATAAAAATGCTGGAATTAGTTTTGATAATATGGATTCTTTAGGTGACAATGCTCCTGTTATTTTTCATGAAAATGATCTTGATTTTTATAATTGTAACCTTAGTGAAGTTATAAAGTTTTTACAAAAGTTTGCTAAAACACCTAATGCAAGTAAAATGAACTTGGCTTTTACTAAGCATATTACTAATGCTCTCATTGAAGTGAGGGAAGAAATGCTTAAATGTGAATTCTCTATTCCTTGGAAATTAGAGGATGCTTGGGAACCTACCATTAAGATGAAAGTTAATGATTTTGAGTGTAATGCTTTGTGTGATCTTGGTTCTAGTATCTCCATTATGCAAAAAAGTTATATGATGCCCTTGATCTTGGATCACTAGAAGATTGTGATTTGAATGTGAGTTTTCTTGATGCCACTTCGCATACACCTTTGGGTAAAATAGATGATGTTCTCATCATGGTTAATGGTAATTATGTTCCCGTTGATTTCATTGTTATGGATCTTGACTTTAAGCTTCCTTGTCCTATTGTTTTGGGAAGACCTTTTCTAAGAACTGTTGGTGCTATTATCGATGTGAGAGTGGGCAATATCAAATTTCAATTCCCACGTAAAAAAGGGATGGAACATTTCCCTAGGAAGAGGATAAAGAAACCTTTTATTCCATTTGTAAGCCAAAGAGTGGTTTTGAAGTGGGCACTATTGATCAAACTTGAATTTTCCCTTTTTGCCTAGCTAAAAGGCGTTAAAGAAAAGCGGTTATGGGAGGCAACCCATTTTTACCTTCTGTTTCTTTTTGTTTTCTTTGAGTTTGGGTGATGTTACCTCTGTAAAAACTCCCTTGTATCTTTTTTTTTTGGTTTTTGGTGCCAAGAATAGCCTTTAAAGAGAGGAAGACTAATTGGTGAGTTTGCTGTCCAGAAACAGATTTATGTTCTTCGCTGTTCGCAAATCCCAAAAAATCACAAAGAGTCATATGTGGCTGAAATTTTTTGACAGCAAGCATCAGGGTTTTGTCTACCTTTATTTAGTTTTAAGTTTTCTTATTTGAGGTCCATAATTACCCCGAAAAAATTAATCTTTACAGTCTATTCTGTTTTTGACAGATTCTGTCCTTAGTTTTGCATTGCTTCTTTTACGGGAAAAGTGAGGTTCTTTTGGGGTCAAGAGCTTTACTTAGACCTTTGTGACAGTAGCTAATGTTTAAAAATAATAATTTCATGATATGTGCTTTGGAACTGAAGGAAGATATTGTTTTGTGGACTAACCTCTCTAATGAAGTTGCTATAAGTTTTGCGTGAAGGAAGTTTTCAAGTATCCAGGATCGAGGTGATGAATGAATATCAAGAAGGGATAAAAGCTTAAGCTTGGGGAGGCTCCCCATGGACCCTCCTCTGAAATATTCAAGAAGTCACAAGCGTATAAGGTTGGGGATGCCCAAGGCATCCCCTTCTTCATCAACAATCATCGGTTTTACTCATGGTGCTATATTTTTATTCCTTTACACATTATGTGTTGTTCTTGGAGCGTCGGTTTGTTTTTACTTTCAGTTTGTTTGTGTTTTGTTCTCTGGTATTTGCAATAAATTGGATCCTTGCATGCTTGTTTGGGAGAGAGACACGCTCCGCTTTTTCATTAAACACTCTTGTTCTTCACTTATATGTGTTGAGTGTTTAGCTTTTATTATTTTTGCTTCTAGCTCTTGTTTTTCATGCATCTGTTGTTCAGAGCTGTTAGATTTTATAGTTAGGAAGTATTCTCTTGTGGTTTCACCCTTTTAGTTTGTTTCAAATAAGTTGATTGGTGTTTGGGTGAATGGAAATTATCATGTAGGAAGTGTGAAAAAGTGCTTGCATAATCTTGTAGATCATTATCTTGAATATTTGATACTTGTAAATTGTTTAGAGATATTGAAAGAACGTATGGTCGACTAGAGGGGGGGTGAATAGGCAACTACCAATTTTAATTCTTTTTCTTTTAATTAGGTTTTTAGCAAGATAAAAACAAGTTATCTAGATGTGCAACTACATGAACAACCCTAAGTGATAAGATACAAGGAACAAATAAAAGCGCAACGGAAAGTAAAGGATAGAAGTCACCGCAAGATGACACGAGGAAATGATTCCCGTAGTTCCTTCCCAAGGGAAGTACGTCTATGTTGGAGAGGTGTGGAGGCTCCTTGGCCCTCCTACAAGCACGTCCGTGCTCACCCTATTCT
Organism: Puccinellia tenuiflora; assembly: GCA_012064385.1. Lineage (NCBI taxonomy): Eukaryota > Viridiplantae > Streptophyta > Magnoliopsida > Poales > Poaceae > Puccinellia > Puccinellia tenuiflora. The sequence goes on along the minus strand of QRDG01001820.1, from coordinate 27,686 downwards.
CCGGGTACTACTCATGTGAGGGAATAGCTCTTTCCACTATGAGGTCGACTTGAAGGCGTTGACCAAACCTTTACACCAAGGTTGGGCTCTCCACAATGAGTTGGAGACTCCCAACAATGTCCCGGAGCTCCTCACAAACTATGAAGCTCCGAAACCCGCACTTGCTCCTAGAGTTCCCAAGAAACCCTAAGAGCCTACAAGATCCAAGATCCACAAACAACAAGTGGGGGGATTCAAAATTCCTTCGGTGGAAGGCTAGATCTAGGTCTCCTACTTCACTCCTCAAAAGATCAACGAAATTGGGGCGAGGGAGTCAGAGATCTAGGCAATTTTAGCTTGGGCTCATTAAAGGAGGAGAGATAGTAAACTTGAGCTAGAGCCTTAAAGACAAAGGTGGGAGAAGCCCTCCTTTTATACTCCTACCCTCCAAAGGATCCGTTGGGGGATTCTGCTCCACTTGAGCGGTACTACCGCCGCTCCTGGCGGTAGTGCCGCTGCACGCTTCAGTTGACCAACTGGCTCCTTCTGCCAGGAGGGGCCTGATAGCGCGAGAGGTGTTAATCAATCACGCTTCGTTGGGCACCCCAAGAGGAAGGTTTGAGGAGCACAGCAGCAAGTTTTCCCTCAGTTAGAAACCAAGGTTATCGAACCAGTAGGAGTGAGGAATGCTTCAGAAGGTTGTCCACAACTGCAATGGCGCCAGAAAAAGAGCTGTTGCAGGGGAGACAGTGGAACCTGCAGAACACAATCAAACTACTTTGCCCCAACGAAGCAGTGAGGTTGTCAATCTCACCGGCCTTGCTGAATACAAAGGATTAAATGTATGTGTGGAAGGAAGCTTGTTTGCAGTAAATGAAAGCAGTAGAGCAGTTGATTTAATTGCAGATGTAAAAGAATAGACCGGGGTCCACAGTTCACTAGTGGTGTCTTCTCCATAAATAAAATACTACACATGCTGGGTAACAAATTACAGCTGGGCAATTGACAGAATAGAGAATGCATGACAATGCATGAACATTGCATAATACAGAGGATGATGATGTCTATATGAGATGCTTTGGGCATTACGACAAAATACATAGATAGCTGTTCCAAGCATACACCAATGCCTAAATAGTCCACCTTTGAGATAACATACCATAAAATCTCTCCAGTATTAAGTTGCAAGCAACAGACAATTGCATGAAGAACTGTGCATAAAGTTTACTCCCTAGTAGCAACGGCACTCCCCCGTCCTTATATGTTTCTGTCACTCAAGCCAAGGCACACAGGGACCGAACCCACTATCTAGCATAAATACTCCCTCTTGGAGATACAAGCAACTACTTGATCAAGGCAATTACAAGTACCGGAAAGCATGCAAGATCACAAATAACATAGACATGATAATATCAATAATCAACATCACAAGGTACTTCTCTATTCATCAGATCCCAGCAAACACAACATGTAGCATTACAATAAGATGATCTTGATCATGATAGGCAGCTCACAAGATCTAAACATGATAGCACAAGAGGAGAAGACTACCATCTAGCTACTGCATGGACCCGTAGTCCAAGGATGAACTACTCACACATCTGTCCGGAGGCGGGCATGGTGGTGTAGAGCCCTCCGGCGATGATTCCCCTCTCCGGTAGGGTGCCGGGGAGAGCTTCAGAACCCTCCCAAACTAGGGCTTGACGACGGCGGCGGCGACGGATGTTTTTCTGGAATTTTGATCGGGTACTTAGGGTTTTCTCGTCGGGGGGATTATATAGGCGAAAGGGCGGCGTCGGTGGAGGCCCGAGGGGGCCACACCACCTGGTGGCGCGGCAGACAGGTGGGCCGCGCCACCCTAGGGTGTGGTCGCCCTCTGGTGCGTCTTCGGCTCCCCTTTGGACTCCGTGTGCGTGACGAAATTATAAGATCCTGGGTTTTTGTCCCGTCCGATTCCGAGAATATTTCCTTAAGTACTTTTCTGAAACGGAAAAAACAGTAGAAAACAGGAACTGGCACTGGGGCATCTTGTTAATATGTTAGTTCCAAAAATGCATAAAAATGCTATAAGATGTAAACAAAACATGTAGCAAATGGTATGAAAACAAGCATGGATCATAAGAAATTATAGATACGTCGGAGACGTATCAGCATCCCCAAGCTTAGTTCTACTCGTCCTCGAGTAGGTAGAACGATAACAAATAATTTCTTAGGAGACATGCAAACTCACAATCTAGATCAACATAGTAATGCAAAACACATGATGTGAATAAGGTGATCCAAAACAATTGTCTATAGTTGACATTAAGCAAACAATGATTAACAAATGCTAGCTAAAAGAAGCTAGAACTTTTCATGAATCAGCGTGTTGGAGACTAGGAACCATACATAAGGTTTAGAAAGAAGAATAGTAAATTGTGTCTCCAATGTAAAATGTCAATCAATCTTCAAAGCATCAAATTCAGTTAATAATAGAAATAGCCAAGCTCAAGTCAAGTGTCCTTAATCCATCCACTTAACTTATCAACTGTTATGTAGTCCACTCAACTAATACAAGCAAGAAGAAGGCTTGGCACCATGAGGTTATGGCAAAGAGAATAATAATGGGGGTTTGGAAGGCCAAAAAGAAAGGCTCAAACAGTGGAAGAGGTAACCACAAGACAAGAGGAAGTCCCGTAGTAGACACTGAATGAGGAGTAGTGATTGCCATGCAACGGATGCACATAGAGCTATATGAATGGAAGCTCTCCAATGAAACTAGTGGGGGTGCATCCAACTTGCTTGCTCATGAAGACCTAGAGCTCACTTGAGGAGGCTCATCGTTGGAATATACAAGCCAAGTTCTATAACGTTTGGTCCCCACATAGTTATACTAATGAAGCATGAAAACTCACTACAATGATGTAGGTGCTACTAGAACAAGTGTGGAATAAAAGGATAGTAGTGTTGCCCCCTCTCTCATTTTATATTCTTTTTTTCTTTTTCTCTTTTTTTGCTTTTTGCTTTTTGAGGCCTTTGTGGCTCTTTTATATTTTTCTCTCATTGGTCTCTTTTGGACTCTTTTGATTGGCCACTTTGGACTCTTTTCAATATGCTCACAGGTAGAGGCAACACTCTATTTTACAAGATGATCATCACACTTTTTGATGTACTCAAAACTCAAAGACTAATACATGGTGTATGGTGGATATGCAAGACCGAGCGTAGTGTGGAAAAGATGTAACACATGTGGAAAACCACGCATCACACTAACTCAAATGGTCAAGCAGTACTATATGGCAATGAAGTACAAATGACATAAAGTCATGTAATGTAAATGATGGATGTTGCATGGCAATGTATCTCGGAACAGCTATGGAAATGCTGTGATAGGTAGATATGGTGGCTGTTTTGAGGAAGATAGTTGGCTTATGTGTAGGAGAACAAGATGAAGATCTCCCACGGGGTTGGATGTACTTGCGAAGTATGCACCAATCTCAATGTGAAAAGGGCAATGCAAAGCACCGAAGAGGCTAGCAAAATATGAAGGTGGAAGTGCCAAAAACCAAAAACTCACATAGCATGTCGTATATTGCAAACAACTAACAGTATCAAAGTCTTACAAATGGTTAGAGACACCCCGAGAGGGATCGTGGCGGCGACACAAGTGCCCCGTTGGCTTCCCCGACCGTTGCAGTAACTATACCATTAGAAACTTTTTTCAACTAAGAGGAAATCACGACACTAAAGCACTATTGACTTAAGTTGTTTTTAGTTCAGAAAGTACGGCTCCACGCTCTACTAACACATCTTCACTAATCAGCTCTTGACAACATTAACCAACACATTTTAACCATTAGTTATTTTAATACCTCAAAAAAATTGAACAGAATCAAGTTATCTACACAGTGGTCTACAAGACTATGCAGCTTTTCTCTATTTCATACCACTATCACAAGCATAGCATTTTCCAATCTAACACATCAATCAAGCAACTAAAACAACTCTCTAACAAATAGGAGTGAAACACAAGAGAGCTTAACACAAAGAACTAGCAGCCCTAAACAAGATAACATGCTAAAAGCGAGAGCTTACTAGAAAACAAACAGTAGCTAAGAATACTCAACAAATATAAGCGAAGCACAAGAGTATTCATATGAAAAAGCGGAGCGTATCTCTCTCCCACACAAGAATGCTAGGATCCAACTTATTTAAGCAAACTAAAACACACACTCAAAATAAAAACAGATGCTCCAAGCAAAATACATAAGATGTAGTGGAATAAAAATATAGTATCACTAGAGATGACCTGATAGTTTTGTCGATGAAGAAGGGGATGCCTTGGGCATCCCCAAGCTTAGATGCTTGAGTCTTCTTGAATTTGCTGGGGATGACTCACCGGGGCATCCCCAAGCTTAGGCTTTTCACTCTTCTTGATCTCATCATATCGTCCCTTTTGCTTACTTGAAAACTTCCACCACATCAAACTCAAAGTAATTCTCATTAGAGGGTTAGTGCATAAACCAAAAATTCACAAGTTCTACTATGACACAAGCACACCTTAATGCATTATAACATTAGCTACAGCCACTGATGCTCAAAGAATCAAAAAGATCCAAATAAACATCGCAAGGGAAGCAATGCACAATAAAAGGCAGAATCTGTCAAAATCTGAACAGTCTGTAAAGACGAATTTTTCGAGGCACTAGAGTTGCTCAAATCGAAAATCACTGAACTAGAAAAAGTTTCATAAATATATGAAGATTCAGCACACAAAATCTCAAAGCATTTCGTCGCTTCTGGAATAAATGAAGAATTTAACGGTGACAGACAGAAATCTGTTTCCTGTGCAGAAATCCAAATATAGCAAAAACTTTCTACTAGAGACCTTACTTGGCACAACATTGCAAAAAAATAAAGATACAAAGAAGTTGCTACAGAAGTAAACAAACTTCTTGACTCAAATAAAAGAAAAGATACTGAAAATAAAATGATGAGTTGTCTCCCATAAGCGCTTTTCTTTAACGCCTTTCAGCTAGGCGCAGAAAGTGAACATCAAGTATTTCCAAGAGAAGAAGCATCAAAACGATAATTTGCTCTAACAATAGAGTCAAAAGGTGACTTCATTCTCTTCCTAGGGAAGTGTTCCATACCTTTCTTAAGAGGGAATTGATATCTAATGTTGCCCTCTTTCATATCAATAACAGCACCAATAGTTCGAAGAAAAGGTCTTCCCAAAATAATAGGACAAGAAGCTTTGCACTCAATATCCAAGACAATAAAATCAATGGGAACAAGGTTATTATTAACCATAACATGAATATCATCAAGCCTTCCCAAAGGTGTTTTTGTAGAATTATCAGCAAGATGAATGTTCAAACAACAGCTCTCCAATGGTGGCAAGTTAAGCATATCATAGAATTTCTTAGGCATAATAGAAACACTTGCACCAAGATCACATAAAGCATTACAATCAAAATCATTTACTTTCAGTTTAATGATGGGTTCCCAACCATCTTCTAATTTCTTAGGGATAGAAGCTTCAAGTTTTAACTTTTCTTCCCTAATTTTCATGAGAGCATTGGTAATATGTTTTGTAAAAGCCAAGTTTATAGTACTAGCATTAGGACTTCTAGCTAGCTTTTGCAAGAACATTATGACTTCAGAGATATTGCAATTATCAAAATCAAAATCATTATCATCAAAAGTAATGACAGAAGGATCTCCCATAGTTCGAAAAATTTCAGCTCCTTTATCACTAGCAGTTTTGGTATCTTTTGGCAGTTTTAAGCGTTTTTCATGAGAAGTGGAAACATTGCCAACATTGTTAACTTTACCATTATCATTAATAGACTTGTTATCATGTGAAACCTGAACATTACTAGTGGTGGTGATGGTGTAAACTTTAACCATATTATTCTTTTTAGTGGCTTCTCTTTCTCTTTCCCACCTAGCATGTAGTTCAGCCAACATTCTAACATTGTCATCAATTCTAACTTGGATGGCATTAGCTGTAGCAAAAATGTTATGTTCAATAACTTCAGGTTTAGCTGCCATTTTATTGATTAAAGAAGCTTGTGATTCAGACATGGATGAAATACGGTCTTCAGCATTTGAAATTTTAGTTTGCAAACCAAAAATTTCCTTGTTTAAATTCTCAAGTTGATGACCTATGTTTTTTAGCAAAGCAGATTGTTCATTCATAGTTTTAGTAAACAATTGGTTTTGTTCATATTGTGCTTGCATATAATCTTTAGTGGTCCTTTCAACTTCTAACAATCTTTCCTCACTAGGCAATCTAGGCTTCCCATAAGAATTACCATAAGAGTTACCATAACCATAATTGTTATTAGGAGGATATGGCTTATAATTGTTGTTAGCAAAATTGTTCTATAGGCATTGTTGTTGAAATTGTTATTTTTAATGAAGTTCACACCAACATGCTCTTCTTGGGCAACCAAAGAAGCTAAGGGAACATTATTTGGATCAACAAAATATTTACCATTAACTAGCATAGACATAATCACATCAATCTTTTCACTCAAGGAAGAGGTTTCTTCAACAGAATTTACCTTCTTACCTTGTGGAGCCCTTTCAGTGTGCCATTCAGAGTAGTTTACCATCATATCATCAAGAAGCTTTGTTGCTGCACCAAAGTGATGGACATAAAGGTTCCTCCAGCAGCTGAATCCAATAGGTTTCTTGAAGAAAATTCAATCCTGCATAAAAGGTTTGGATGATCATCCAAGCAGTCAGTCCATGGGTGGGACAATTCTTTATCAAAGATTCATTCTTCCCAAGCTTGAGCAACATGTTCATNCACCAGCATGCTCTCTTGGGCAACCAAAGAAGCTAAGGGAACATTATTTGGATCAACAAAAGATTTACCATTAACTAGCATAGACATAATCACATCAATCTTTTCACTCAAGGAAGAGGTTTCTTCAACAGAATTTACCTTCTTACCTTGTGGAGCCCTTTCAGTGTGCCATTCAGAGTAGTTTACCATCATATCATCAAGAAGCTTTGTTGCTGCACCCAAAGTGATGGACATAAAGGTTCCTCCAGCAGCTGAATCCAATAGGTTTCTTGAAGAAAAATTCAATCCTGCATAAAAGGTTTGGATGATCATCCAAGCAGTCAGTCCATGGGTGGGACAATTCTTTATCAAAGATTTCATTCTTTCCCAAGCTTGAGCAACATGTTCATTATCCATTTGTTTAAAGTTCATGATGCTACTTCTCAAAGATATAATTTTAGCAGGAGGATAATATTTTCCAATGAAAGCATCTTTGCATTTAGTCCATGAATCAATACTATTTCTAGGCAAAGATAACAACCATTCTTTAGCTCTCCCTCTCAAAGAGAAAGGAAACAATTTCAGTTTTATAATATCTCCATCCATATCCTTATACTTTTGCATCTCACAAAGTTCAACAAAATTATTAAGGTGAGCAGCAGCATCATCAGTACTAGCACCAGAAAATTGCTCTTTCATAACAAGATTTAACAGAAGAGGCTTGATTTCATAAAAATCTGTCTTAGCAGCAGGTGGAGCAATAGGAGTGCATATAAAATCATCATTATTTGTGCTAGTGAAGTCACACAACTTAGTGTTTCAGCAGTACTCATTTTTGAGGAAAACAAGGTAAACCAAATTGAACAAGATTAAACAAGTAACTAATTTTTTTGGGTTTTTGATATAGGAAAGCAACAAGATAAATTCTACACTAATTTTTTGTGTTTTTGATATAAGAAAGAAAAACAAGACAAAGCAATAATAATAAGCAAGACTAAAACAAAGTAAAGAGATTGGAACTGAGAGACTCCCCTTGCAGAAGCTTCTCTACTCCCCGGCAACGGCGCCAGAAAAGAGCTGTTGACGGAGGAGTGAGAAGTTTGGTACTTCGAGAAGCTTCTTACTGAGCACTCTTAACTCCCCGGCAATGGCGCCAGAAAAAGAGCTTGATAGCGCGAGAGGTGTTAATCAATCACGCTTCGTTGGGCACCCCAAGAGGAAGGTTTGAGGAGCACAGCAGCAAGTTTTCCCTCAGTTAGAAACCAAGGTTATCGAACCAGTAGGAGTGAGGAATGCTTCAGAAGGTTGTCCACAACTGCAACGGCGCCAGAAAATGTGCTTGGCGTGTTGACAGCAACGGTGCCAGAAAAAGAGCTGTTGCAGGGGAGACAGTGGAACCTGCAGAACACAATCAAACTACTTTGCCCCAACGAAGCAGTGAGGTTGTCAATCTCACCGGCCTTGCTGAATACAAAGGATTAAATGTATGTGTGGAAGGAAGCTTGTTTGCAGTAAATGAAAGCAGTAGAGCAGTTGATTTAATTGCAGATGTAAAAGAATAGACCGGGGTCCACAGTTCACTAGTGGTGTCTTCTCCATAAATAAAATACTACACATGCTGGGTAACAAATTACAGCTGGGCAATTGACAGAATAGAGAATGCATGACAATGCATGAACATTGCATAATACAGAGGATGATGATGTCTATATGAGATGCTTTGGGCATTACGACAAAATACATAGATAGCTGTTCCAAGCATACACCTATGCCTAAATAGTCCACCTTTGAGATAACATACCGTAAAATCTCTCCAGTATTAAGTTGCAAACAACAGACAATTGCATGAAGAACTGTGCATAAAGTTTACTCCCTAGTAGCAACGGCACTCCCCCGTCCTTATATGTTTCTGTCACTCAAGCCAAGGCACACAGGGACCGAACCCACTATCTAGCATAAATACTCCCTCTTGGAGATACAAGCAACTACTTGATCAAGACAATTACAAGTACCGGAAAGCATGCAAGATCACAAATAACATAGACATGATAATATCAATAATCAACATCACAAGGTACTTCTCTATTCATCGGATCCCAGCAAACACAACATGTAGCATTACAATAAGATGATCTTGATCATGATAGGCAGCTCACAAGATCTAAACATGATAGCACAAGAGGAGAAGACTACCATCTAGCTACTGCATGGACCCGTAGTCCAAGGATGAACTACTCACTCATCTGTCCGGAGGCGGGCATGGTGGTGTAGAGCCCTCCAGCGATGATTCCCCTCTCCGGCAGGGTGCCGGGGAGGGCTTCAGTCCCAAACTAGGGTTGACGACGGCGGCGGCGACGGATGTTTTTTTGGAATTTTTGATCGGGTCCTTAGGGTTTTATCGTTGGGGGGATTATATAGGCGAAAGGGCGGCGTCGGTGGAGGCCCGAGGGGGCCACACCACCTGGTGGCGCGGCAGACAGGTGGGCCGCGCCACCCTAGGGTGTGGTCGCCCTCTGGTGCGTCTTCGGCTCCCCTTTGGACTCCGTGTGCGTGACGAAATTATAAGATCCTGGGTTTTTGTCCCGTCCGATTCCGAGAATATTTCCTTAAGTACTTTTCTGAAACGGAAAAACAGCAGAAAACAGGAACTGGCACTGGTCATCTTGTTAATATGTTAGTTCCAAAAATGCATAAAAATGCTATAAGATGTAAACAAAACATGTAGCAAATGGTATGAAAACAAGCATGGATCAGAAGAAATTATAGATACGTCGGAGACGTATCAGTTTTCTTGAGTGAAAAATTCAAAGATCCTTAAGTGGATATAATTTGAATTAATTCCAAAATTAAGTTTTGAAATTATTTTCTTATGTGAATAATTCAAGGATCCTTAAGTGGAAATGAATTGAACTATTTTCAAAAACAATTATCTTGCTAAAAGAAAAATAATTTGAATAATAAGCTCAAAGTAAATATATTTTGAACTTTATCACATTCTATAAATGACTGTCCTGTAACTCATCATAGGTAAAACACACAAAGAAGAATTCATCTAAAATTCATTCACTCTTGTGTTGATAATATTTGAAAGTTAATCAAGTAAATAAAGTTTGAATAAATAATTACTTCTTATTACTGAAATGTTTTCTTAAAGGCATTAAAATTGATAACTTAAAATTGCAAATCTTGTTTTCTAGCAAAGAGAAAATTATTTACTTGAATAAAATAAATTATTTACATCAATAAAAGTGGTAAACACTTAATTCTAGATATCATCATAATTCAAAGTAATTTAACCAACCCACAAATTATAAACACTAACTAATCCTTAACCCCTAAAATCACTTCAATTATCAAAGTATCAAATAAAACAAAGTCTATACTTACAAGCTTAGGTATTTTTGGGGATTTTACGATGCATCCCATATCTACACATAATAGCATCTTGACAGTGTTTCCAGTAGTCCTTACCAGGATTACATTGCTATTTTCAGATCTCGGGGTTTTACCGCAAACCCTAGAACCCCGAAGGACATAAATTGCCACCTTTATCATAGGCAAGTTCATTCTTGCATACCGGTTGATGTATTTTTATCAAAGTACTTGCAAAGTTACTTATACATTCCTTTCACTTGCATCAAAAAGAAAAAGTGTTTTCGAATGATGTGGTATATACTATTGGTTGGCGGTGGAACAATGGTAAGATGAATAGGTACGGTGTTCCATCGTATGGGAAGGTACATATCCTTAGGAACTAATAACCCCTGTTCCAGTGATCCTTTTGCCGTAGTAAAAGCATCAACCAACGGACTTTGTATGGGCGGGGTCAGTCAGAGGCTTCTTTTCTCATCCGCATATCCTCGGCAGGCCTACACCGGGTTGGGTCGTTGCGGCGGCCAACAGCGTGGAAGCGCGTGCTCTTCCTGCCCGACGGGGTAATTGGTGGGGAAGCTCGGGAGGGGTGATGGGTATGCGTGGAACATGATTCCCCTACCGCATCATAAATGGGCGGATATGTGTTGATTTGGGAGAAGCTCCACATGGCTGGATGTCTTGAGCCTTAGCTATAACACTCATGGAGTGTAAAGAGAGCATATATAGGGCCAGGCAACTGTTGGGTAAAGTGATGCAACTCTGCAGAGTCAAACATCAAATTTGTGATATCACAACTGTGTTCCCGGAATGGAACTACGAAATCGAGGCCGGAATGGAGTCCCATTTGGATTCACAAGACCGGTGGAGGCTGGGACATAGTTTTTCAGAATAAAATCTATCCTTTGAAGAAATGTTTGTAAAAAAACTTGCATCTATGCCAAAGACCTGAGGTTTGGCAGTAGCTAGTGTATGAAACACCTTATCTCTATATATTCTGAACTTGCTGAGTAACGCTGTTACTCACCCCTTCTTATTTGACCCCCTGCTTAGACTTTTGGAGCCATCGGAAGAGATGTCAGTTATCCATCACTATGTTGAGGCGGTCTTCCAGAAGGAATCAAGTCGACCTGGTGGAGCTTGAAGGAGTTGACCGCTACTTCACCAACGAAAGAATGACGGCAACCCTGGCAATGGAGGGGCAATGACAGCAGTGTCAATGGTATACATAAAGACCACACTGCCGATGGAGGAGACAACATCTATTGGAAGGAGGAGTACAACCCTGGATAAAGATGTTCCAGATGGAATAGATTAGGGCTATGACAATAGTAGTAGTGGATTAGGAATAAAGCTAGAGCTAATCTCGAGCTTAGTGGAACGAATTGGATCTTTTCTGGATTTCATTTGTACGAGACTTGCTTTGATATAAAGGAGGTTCTCAAGATTTTGTAGTGAATATTGTTGTAATCCTATAGTGCTACCTTGGACCTGCTATGTTTTTGTTGTACTACTCTGAGGGATGTAATATTCACAGATAAGTCCTTCTGTGAGTGTTATGTCAACGACTTGCGCACTACAACATGTAGTGGTGTGCTGGGTCACCGCAGTGGAGCTCGGTGGAGGGCACCACAAGTCCTGCAGGGGACGACAACCTTAGTGCGCATGATGCGACCAATCACCTGATCTAGCTGCTCGGCATTAGGAGCGCCCTAGCCCGCCATGCTGGGCCGGGCGACGCGCAGAGGCCATGCCGGTTTCCTCTGATGCTCGGGTTGTGGTGACGACGCCCATACATGTCCGAGGATGACACTCCACCTTTGACTTTATGATTTTGCTAATTATAAGTCTTCTACGTATTAACTAAATCTCAGTCACCTCTTTAACCATTAGATTTTGTGTCATGATTCATGTTAGTCTGAGAGTTACACATAGTTTGCAACTGTGTTCAACTGACTGAGAATTAATTAATTCTCAGCCGACTTCTTAGCCTTTGTATTTTGCGTCGTGATTCGTGTTAGTCCTAAAGTTGGCGCATGATTTGTAACTGTGCAACTGTCTCAGATTTAGTTTCATTGAATTTGCGTCATGATTTGTGCTGAACTCAGAAGCACACATGATATAATTACGTGCACATGAATCGACTAAGAATTAGGGTGTGTTTGGTTCAGCTGTGGATTCTGAGAAAGCTGCTGCGAACTGTGAGCTGTGAAAAATCTGCTGTGAGGTGAGAACTGTCGCAAAGTTGAAAGTTGTTTGGCTGCAACAATAGTGAAACTGTGGATTTTGTGTGAATCATTTGTAATACCCCTAAGACCCTAGGACGCCGTCGACCGGAATTTCTTGCTCCTCGCCGTACCTCGTCGGAACATCGCCGTGTTGGTCAGAACCTTATCGGGGTTCGCTATACCTCACCGGACCACCGTGCTGGAGCTCTGCCATGCGGAACTTCCACCACCGCCGGAACACCTCGTCGGAGATAGGCAAAGACACGCCGTACCTTGCCGGAGCCGGACCGTCTCGAGCCACCTTGGTTATTGCCGGACACTCGCCAGAGTTTGCCAGACCGCGTTAAAACCTTGCCGGAGATCGGCGAATACATGTTGAACCACGCCGGAGCCGCGTCGGACCGCCCCTAGCCACCTTGGTTATCGTCGGACACTCGCCGGAGTTGGTCGGACATCGCTTAAATCTTGCCGGAGATCGGCGAATACATGTTGTACCTCGCGGAGCCACGTCGGACCGCCTCCAACCACCTTGGTTATCGCCGGACACTCGCCGGAATTGGCTAGACCTCACTGAAACCTCGCCAGAGATCAACGAATACACGCTGGAGCCGGCGCTGGACCGCCTCTGACCACCTTGAAAGAGCATGTTTGCCCCCATGTGTTGTTTTGGTTCAGGGTGGGCATATTTCCCGATTCCCGAACCCGAAATCCGAAAATCCCGAACCCGAACCCGAAAATCCCGAACCCGAAAATCCCGATCGTTTTTTCGGGAATGTAATCTGATTTCCCGAATTTATTTTGGGAAATTCGGGAATGTGATGTTAAAACCCGAAAATCCCGAAAATCCCGAAATAGATAGAAAATTTTATACCAGCACAGCCCAACAGCCCAAAACCACCGCACAACCCACCTCCTCTCCTTCACCAACTCAAGTTTCCCTAAAAAAAAACCCAACTCAAGTCGCTCAACCCTAATCCCCACTTCCCAGTCAGGTCCCAGCATCCCCACATCCTCACATGCACTGCGCCGCCACCCTACTCTGCGCCGCCTCGCCTGCGCTGTGCCACCACGCCTGCACCGTGTCGCCTCGCTTGCACCGCCCCTTCCAGGCTTCCCCTTCCCGCGAGCGCGGCTGCGGCTCCACGCCTCCAAGACATTGACCCGGCGACCCAGGCTAGCAGCTGCCCAGCCGCTAGAGCCGGTGCGGGCGCGGCTGGGCAGACTGCAGCGTCGCCGACATCTTCTAGCTACCACGGCGCCACCCGCCAGGTCGCCGGAGCCGCGCAGCGCACCTTCCCTTTCCCGACGGCGTATCTTCCCGACCAGACGGAACGTCGCTCTGTTCTGAAATTTGGGAAATTCGGGATTTCCCGATCCCGATCCCGATCCCGATCCCGAATTGTTGGGAATCAAAAAAAATCATGAAAAATCGGGAGTCATTTCGTGAAACCCGAACTACTTTTTTCCCGAATTTCCCGTCCCGAACTTTCGGGAAATCCCGAACGCCCGCCCTGAGTTTTGGTAATTAATGACAATCTCTATGGACTAATGTGTGCTTTGAGTTATAATTGTAGTGTTGGTCCATAAGGAATGCTTGGACTCCATATGTTGGAGTCAAGGCTAAAAGAAGAAGATTATATGTTGATCAAGGCTAAGTGCAAGTTGATCAACATACAAGATAAGGGCATGTGAAGATATGCGAAAGAGTGCCTCTCCCATCTTGGTGTATGGGGGAGCAATATGCGAGGCTTCACCAAGCGGAGCACAATCAAGAAAGGTGATCCACTTGAGAGTAGATCAAGATCGTCATCATCTAGCTCAAGTGGAATGCGCAAGGAAAAGGTACGATCTTGATAGGGTTTCTATTTTACCGGTCTCGCGGTGTAGTTGGGAGACCGGGTTTTAGGATAGGTAACCGTACTATCAAGAGGGGCTCTCAAGTGAGCTTTAGCGTATCGGTCGTAGAGAGCTCAAAACTTTGCATCCTTGGCATCATCTTTATTGGTTCCTATTTGGCTCTTATCATAGTGTGGTATTGGTGCTTGTCGTGCTTTTCATGACAAGGCCAAGATCACCGAAAAACGGTTCTCATATGTGTCTCCTATTGAGTTTTCGGTGTTGGAGATTTTGCCGGTCCATCTATGCGGAAGGTTTCACTCTTCCATTTATTAGCAAAATCTCCCTTGCTTGGTTTCAATATTTTCACTTGTTATTGGATAGCATTTGTCGTCCTATTTACAACAAAGTTGGTTTCATTTCACTCGGACTTCATTTGCAAAAGATATGGTTTTCCGGTTTTCAATAAAAGGTTTTTACCTCTCATAATTTGGTCTTACCATATCTTGTTGAACAATGATGTTTTCTCTGCATAATCTTGTAGTGCTCGTTGTGACGATTCCAACGAGTCCAAGATCATTGAAAACGGAGTTTGTATGTGGAAGATATTGCGTTTTCGGTATCGGAAGTTTTTAGACAGAATATTAAAGGGAAAAAGAAAAAAAAGGGGGGTGATGCCGGCCTCACCACCGGCCTGGGCCGGCTCCTCGGCCGCCCCGTTCGGTGCCCCCCGGCCTCCCTGCCGGCCACGTCCGGGTCACTGGCCGGACCGCTCGGGTGGGCCGCCGGCCTCACCACCGGCCTGGGCCGGCTCCCAGGCCGGCCCACCCGGGTGCTCCTCACCCCTCCTGCCGCCCCGGCCTTGCTGCCGGCCTGGGCCGGCTCCCAGGCCGGTCCACTCGGGTGGCACCCCCCGGCTATCCTGTCGGCCTGGGCCGGCTGCCAGGCCGGCCAGCCCGATGGCTGTGTTGTTTGCCCCTTTTCTTTTTCCAACGGCTCCATTTTTTGAGGCCCTATTTAAGGGGCTTCTTCCCCAAAAATAAAAGTAACTTTTGCCAACCTCTTGAGCTATTTTCTCCCTCCATTGTTGACCTTCTCAAGCTTGGCTTTCTCTCAATCTCTGCGATAGTTCTTGCTACTTTTAGAGAGAAAAGAGAGAGGAGATTTAGATCCTTGTTTCCACCAATTGAGTTCTCCTCTAAGTGAGGAGAACACTTTGGATCTAGATCTTTGGAGTTTCTTGGTGTTCCTCCCTTGTTCTTCCTCTCTAATCCCTCCCAAGCATTAGTTGCTTTGGTTGGAAGAACTTGATCACTTAGTGTGTTCACGCCATTGCATTAGTTGCATCGGTTTGAGTTCTCCACCGTGATACGTGGAGTTGAAGTTGAGAAGCTTGTTACTCTTGGGTGCTTGGGTGCCCTAGAGCTTGTTCCTCTAGGGCACATTGGTACCCTAGACGGTTGTTGTTTTCTCAGAGTCTTGGTGGCTCACGGGATTTGTTGGGAGCCTCCAATTAGGTTGTGGAGGGTGGCCCAACCTTGTTAGCTTCGGAGCTTCGGTAGCTACGAAGACATTGCCGGGAGCCACCAATTGAGTTGTGGTGTGTGCCTCGGCCTTGGGCATCGAGTCTTGGTGGCTCGGTGCATTTGGTGAAGACCCTCCAACTTGTTGAGTGAGCTTCATCCTTGTAAAGGTTCTAGTTGTCAACCTCAATGGCAACATAGTGACAAGTGCCTCGCCACATTGGTGGTAAGACACAACGGAGATACGGTGTGCCATATTAAGGCTACTCGGTGTTTCACTTTGGTGAACACCGCGCCGCTCCAACGGAGACTAGCTTCCATTGGGAAGTGAACTTCGGGATAAATCATCGTCTCCAAGTGCCTCGGTATTTCTATACCCGAGCTTCTTACTTATGCTATTTACTTTGTGATAGACATCGAGCTTGAAGTCATATATCTTGCTATCACCTAGTTGATCATATTTCTTAGCATAAGTTGTTGGTGCACATAGGTGAACCTAGCTAGTTTAGGTTTTGGCTTGATAAATTAAACGTTAGTTTTTATTCCGCATTTATTCAAGCCTTAACCGTAATAATTTTAAATCGCCTATTCAACCCCCTCTAGGCGACATCCGTGTCCTTTTAATTGGTATCAGAGCGGGTTCTCTCTTTATAGGGCTTCACGGCCTAGAGAGTAAAGATGCCTTCTAGTGGTTTAGTGCACAATGCCTCTTTAATATTCGATGGCACTAATTATAATGATTGGAGAAATCGCATGCTAAATTATTTTAGGGACATTGATCCATCTATAGAGAAATCTTAGATATGGGTTTTCCTCCTCCAAAGGATCCGAAAAGATTATCTTTGGAGGATGAGGAAAATTCTTATCTAGATGCTCAAGCTTCTAAAGTTGTTTTCATGTCTTTAAGAAATGCAGTTGCCTTGTCGATCTCTCCTTATCGGAGTGCTCATGAGCTATGGACCAAGCTTCAAGACAATTATGGTGTGTCCATTGATAGTGAGAATGATTGTTCTCCCTCCACCTCCGGGCGTAATGAATTCTCAACTTCTTCTACCTCACCTACATGTGGCAAGCCACAAAATAATGCAATGGTGAGTAGGGATAAATTTTGCAATGATGATAGTGAGCCTCTTATAGATAATATTCCATCTCTATCTCATTGCAATGATTTATCTTTGGACTTAAACACATCTAGAACTATAAATGTTTCACATGCTTGTGTTGATAGTCCTTGCATATCTTCTAAATCATCAAGTAGTGATGATCATAACAATAATGATGATGATGAAGAAGATGATGCTTACTTTAATAAGAAAGGTCTAATGGTTCTTAATGCTCTTTCAAATAATAAAAATGCTTGTGAGAACCTCCATGAAATCATGAGCACCCTTGTTGAGCGAGGGATCACTATTGAAAATTTGTAAGCTCGTGAAGATGAAAGTCTTAGCCGCGAACGTGATTATGCTAACACGATTGCGGAACTTGAGGAAGCTCTTGAAGAAGAACAAACCACCAAGAAATCTCTTGAGGAGACATTTACTCTAGAGTCATCTAAAGTAAATGAAACCCATGATAGAGCTCTCAAGGTGGCTAATGATTTTAAAATAAAAAATGAAGAACTTGTTGTTGAAATTGTTAGACTTCTTGAGGCTAATGTGAAATTTGAAAAGGATGTTAAGTTCTTGGAAGAGTCTCTTGCACATCTCACTAAGTCTCATGATCAACTCCAAGCTCAATTACTAAAAGAGCTTCCTACATGTTCTCCCATTGCTATTAATGTTGATGCTTGTGCTACTAACTCTATTTCTTGTGAAGCATCCATTTTAAAGGAGAATGTTGAGCTAAGGGCTCAACTTAAATTGCTAACTAGCAATTATGAGATATTAGAAGAAAGCCATGAGAAGATCTCGAGCTCTCATGAAGATCTTCTAGTATCTCATGATAAGCTAAAGTTAGCTCATAAGGCTATCGCTACCAATGTAATATCTAGTGAGCCTCATGTGGACAATGGCACAACTTCTACTAAAATGCTAAAATGCCATGTGCCAGTCCATGTAATTCTTCATCTCACACTAATGCTAAATCATATGTTGAATTACATTTTGTGCCTAGTTGCTCTAACAATGAAGCTTCAACTTCCACTAGTACTTGTGTAGCTACTAACCTTGTAGGGAAGACAAAAGAGCACAAGGAACAAGCCACTTCTTTGAATAAAGATGTGGAGAAGCATCATAAAGGGAAGGCCACATTTGACAACATGTTGAGTGTGCAAAAATTCCCCAATGACAAGAGTGGACTTGGATTCAACTCCAATATCAAGAACAAGTCCAAGAGTAGCAATAAGAAGGGCCAAGAACAAGTCAATCACTCGGCCAAGATTGTTTGCTTCAAGTGCAAAATTGAAGGGCATCATGTTAGAGATTGCCCAATGAAGAAGAAACCTCTTAGTGAGAAGCAACTAGGGAAGAGGCCTATTGTTCAATCTCTTGCTCAACCTCGGGTTGAACAAAGGCCACCTCCTAAGAAGACTCAAGTCATTGCTCCTCAAGTTGAGGCGCCTATTAAGAAGAAAGAAAAGAGTCGATATTGCTACTTATGCCGAGAGAAGGGCCACTTGGCTTCGTCATGCACAAACGGTACTCTATCCAACCCCATAAAAGTTGATGATGTTTATTCTCTTAGGAAGGATAGGGTTGGCAATGTGTTCGCCAAATATGTGGGGACTCAAAGTGGTGTCAAGAAAAGAACCATTTGGGTTGCCAAGCCTATTGTGACTAACCTCTTAGGACCCAACTTGGTTGGGGACCAACAAGCTCAAACTTGATCAATAGGTTGTGATGGAGGACATTGGAGACTTGGCTATCCTTGAAGAATTAAGGGATCTTCTTGATTATTATTTCCACAAGCCAAATCATTTGGATTATATTGTCATACCTCATATCCAATGCTCCTTCTTGCGGTAACTTATATTTAAATTATATATACATTGAAAGTTGCTTGCTCCCTTGCATGTGTTAATTTTGTTCCTAGCATGTGTTTGTATATGTTGTGCTTATTACTTACCTTGAGCAATCAAGTTTGTGTATGTTAATGTGTGCTCCATATATGTGTAAACTTTGTGTTGAGTACTTATTGTATCTTGTGTTGATTTCAATGGGCTCTTTTGAGAGATTAATGGACTATCCCATTTTGGGGGAGTGATATGCTTTGTGCACTTCACTAACCTAAAAATGTGTGTATATGAGTAACACCACCTAGTATTGATATATCAAGATTATCTAGTAACTATGGGGTGTGTCATGCTCATGAGAAATTCAAATTCTATAATGTCTATTAATTATCTCTATTTTTATTTTATTTGCCTCTTGTTAAGAAGAAATGAATTATCACATTATGGGGGAATAATAAGCTATGTGCATATTACAATCCTACAAAATGTGAACATTTGAGGTTTGCCACTTAGATTTGATATTGTAAATTATCTTATTCCTTGTGGCATATTAGCTCGAACAAGTTCCAATTTGCTTTTTAGCTATCTTTTGGCTCTTGTTTGTGTTAGTTTGCTTGGTGTGGTTTTTCTCTAATATGCATTTCCATACATTAGTTGAGAAACTATTTGTTCCATATTATTCTAACCATGGCCTTGCCGGTTGGTTTGAATAGTTGGAACTACCAACAAACTTTATTAAAATATGGTGTTTTATTTCCTATCTCTTGCCATATGTTTTATCTTGTGAGGATATTCTTGGATACCTATATCACCAGGAAAATAATTCCAAATGGTCATTGTCCTTGGACAATCCATATTTATGTTTGTGATAGAATATTTTTGATTATCCTTACATTGGCATTGGCTTTTAGTTGCTCCATCTCTTGCCAAAATATTTATTTTGACTCCCATTGCCTTCCTTGCCTCTTGCATGGATCCTAAATTTAAATTGGTAGTGTTGTAAATAAAATATGAAGAGTAATGATCCCTTGTGCGTGCATTTTGTATTCAAATGCAAATATCAAAAATAATGCATGAATCTTGGGGGAGCATTCCTTTTATTTAGAACACTATCCTATCTATCAATATTTGATCCTTTCAATTGGCATTAGATTTCTAGCATATGTGTTTATGGAAGACAAATCTTTTTCTCTTGATGCTTTGTGCCATCATGAAAAGTGTAGAGGGTCTTTGGTCTATTTGGTGTAACCTTGCTCTCTCTATGGAGTCTTGCTTTCTCATTTCTTGTTTTATGCCCATCCTATTGAATGAGAAAATCCTTTGAGCATGTCTCTTTCTTTTATCTCATATGCTCATTGGCCTTGACTAGGTACCTTCAATTGGTATTAATTGGAATTTAATATCTCCTCCATAGATATTTGTTTCAATTGATATTTATTGTGAGAATTTTGATACCTCATTACTTTATTTTACTTTACTTGATTCCGGTCAAGTATTATCCTCTTCTTGGTATCTTATTTTTCAATTGGTGTCTTATCTCTCATATGTTGTTTGATTTGACTCCTATTGATATCACACTTCATGTGTTGATGTGTTTTGGAATCAATCATATGTTGATTTGATTTTTCCTCAATCATGTGTTGATTTGGATTTTGATATAATTTGGACAACCTTTTTGTGTCACACCTTGGTGTGCTCTCTTCTTGGTTTACTTGGTGTTTTGTCCAAATTGTATCTCATTTGGTTCTTGTAAGTCCATGCATGCATAGTTACTAGTATATTTATTTTATGGCATGCTTGTCCTTCTTGATCCAATATATAGGGGAAACTCCACCAAATCCTAAATCGGCTAAGATGTGCATGAAATTCAATTTCATATCTATATGCACATATTTATGTGGAGTGTTTCCTATGTATTGTAGTGTATCTAACTACTATGGAATCCAATGAGTTTGGGAACCATGTTGTACTTGAATTTTGTTTTAGGTACAATGGAGATGCATTGGATGCTTGCCTCGTTCATAAGGAAGGTGTTCTCACCATGTGATTATTGGAGTCAAGCTTTGATGATAAACAAAAATTCTCATCTTCATCATCACCAATGCTATTTCGGTAACAAGTATCTATCCCATGCATATTTTTCCTGTATTCAACCTTGTGTAGGTTTCCTCTTGACATGAAAACTTTAATGTACAATTGTTGTGGTTTTCGATTATTTCCTTCACTTGGTATATCTTTGTGATATTTGTGATGAAATTGCAAAAACCTTCCTTCAATTGGTATTATTTCTTTGTGATACTTGTTGCCTATCTCAAAGCATTTCCACCATCTCTTGTTCCCTTAGCGATATGTGTGATGCATTTGATGTGTTTGAAGTTCATTTATATACAATGAGATAAATTTGAGCTATGTGCTATGCTTTTAAGCAATAATCTCTTTTTGTATATTCATGACTTCCTTTTGGTTACCATAGTCTCCTTTCTTCGACCATTTTATATGTGCAAGTTTCTTTGTCGATGAATATCATTGTCTACTTAGAAACCTATACATATGAGAGAGGTCACCTTTTATTTGGTATCCTACTTTCTTTCAAGCCACCTTGTCTTTTATCTATAATTTTTTGGTGGCTCCAAGTTTGTCTCGTGAGTGCTTGTCATATTTCTATTCGCACCTTTGCGCACTCACATTCTATTGAAGATTCTTCTCTTCATGCTCATCACGATGAGTATGTTGATTTTGTTGGCTAAATGTTCTCACTTGCTCTTTTTTTTTGATTGGTTGTAATTTCCAATTTGTATCTTTGAGCTTGTGAGCATTTTTTTTAAAATCTTCTTTGTAAGTTGTGTGTGTCAATACTTGATATATAACTTATCTTCATTTGATTAAGACTATGTGTCTTACCAAATTAATTGTCTTGTCACACACACATACTCTTGGTTGGGCCTTTATTGATAATTTCTTTTAAATTGGTATCTCCTTATGGTCAACCACATCTTTGGTGCAAGTGCTTTGTTTTGCTTTAATGGTTACATCCTTGCACTTGGTGAGTGTTCTAGATGATTGGGGGAGTGAGGAGTCCATATTTGTGCACTCCTCAATAGTGCATGAACATTGGGGAGCTTCTCTATTTTTATTTAGAACTCTCGGTTAGGATCTTCTTGATTGCTTTTCTCCCTTGTGGAGATGTTTAGAATGATTTCATCCTTTTGCAATCTTTGGATCCTCAATATAGTTTGATTTCCTCTATTATTCGTCAATGAATATGTGCATTTGATTTCACTCATATCTTGAGTAATGCATACCTTGTGGAGGAACTCATATTATATTGGCCTTCTAAATTTTTCTTTCCATTTCGGCAATCGATGCCAATGGGGGAGAAGTTTTAAAGGGTTTAAGGGAATTTGGTTTTATGCTTTCGTTTGGTTCTTAAGCATTTGCCTCTCATGCTCATGCATCCTTGTCTTGCAAGGTTGCTTAATTCATTATATAAACCCTCTTAAAAGGGATTGTCATCAATTACCAAAATGGGGGAGATTGAAAGAGCATGGTTGCCCCCATGTGTTGTTTTGGTAATTAATGACAATCTCTATGGACTAATGTGTGCTTTGAGTTATAATTGTAGTGTTGGTCCATAAGGAATGCTTGGACTCCATATGTTGGAGTCAAGGCTAAAAGAAGAAGATTATATGTTGATCAAGGCTAAGTGCAAGTTGATCAACATACAAGATAAGGGCATGTGAAGATATGCGAAAGAGTGCCTCTCCCATCTTGGTGTATGGGGGAGCAATATGCGAGGCTTCACCAAGCGGAGCACAATCAAGAAAGGTGATCCACTTGAGAGTAGATCAAGATCGTCATCATCTAGCTCAAGTGGAATGCGCAAGGAAAAGGTATGATCTTGATAGGGTTTATATTTTACCGGTCTCACGGTGTAGTTGGGAGACCGGGTTTTAGGATAGGTAACCGTACTATCAAGAGGGGCTCTCAAGTGAGCTTTAGCGTATCGGTCGTAGAGAGCTCAAACCTTTGCATCCTTGCGCATCATCTTTATTGGTTCCTATCTGGCTCTTATCGTAGTGTGGTATTGGTGCTTGTCGTGCTTTTCATGACAAGGCCAAGATCACCAAAAACGGTTCTCATATGTGTCTCCTATTGAGTTTTTGGTGTTGGAGATTTTGCCGGTACATCTATGCGGAAGGTTTCAGTCTTCCATTTATTAGCAAAATCTCCCTCGGGTGGCACCCCGGCTCTCCTGCCGGCCTGGGCCGGCTGCCAGGCCGGCCAGCCCGATGGCTGTGCTGTTTGCCCCTTTTCTTTTTCCAACGGCTCCATTTTTGGAGCCCCTATTTAAGGGGTTTCTTCCCCAAATAAACCCTAACTTTTGCCAACCTCTTGAGCTATTTTCTCCCTCCATTGTTGACCTTCTCAAGCTTGGCTTTCTCTCAATCTCTCCGATAGTTCTTGCTACTTTTAGAGAGAAAAGAGAGAGGAGATTTAGATCCTTGTTTCCACCAATTGATTTCTCCTCTAAGTGAGGAGAACACTTTGGATCTAGATCTTTGGAGTTTCTTGGTGTTCCTCCCTTGTTCTTGCTCTCTAATCCCTCCCAAGCTTTAGTTGCTTTGGTTGGATTCGGGTTGGAAGAACTTGATCACTTAGTGTGTTCTTGCCATTGCATTAGTTGCATCGGTTTGAGTTCTCCACCGTGATACGTGGAGTTGAAGTTGAGAAGCTTGTTACTCTTGGGTGCTTGGGTGCCCTAGAGCTTGTTCCTCTAGGGCACGTTGGTACCCTAGACGGTTGTTGTTTTCTCGGAATCTTGGTGGCTCACGGGATTTGTTGGGAGCCTCCAATTAGGTTGTGGAGGGTGGCCCAAACTTGTTAGCTTCGGAGCTTCGGTAGCTACGAAGACATTGCCGGGAGCCACCAATTGAGTTGTGGTGTGTGCCTCGGCCTTGGGCATCGAGTCTTGGTGGCTCGGTGCATTTGGTGAAGACCCTACAACTTGTGGAGTGAGCTTCATCCTTGTAAAGGTTCCAGTTGTCAACCTCAACGGCAACATAGTGACAAGTGCCTCGCCACATTGGTGGTAAGACACAACGGAGATACGGTGTGCCATATTAAGGCTACTCGGTGTTTTACTTTGGTGAACACCGCGCCGCTCCAACGGAGACTAGCTTCCATTGGGAAGTAAACTTCGGAATAAATCATCGTTTCCAAGTGCCTCGGTATTTCTATACCCGAGCTTCTTACTTATGCTATTTACTTTGTGATAGACATCGAGCTTAAAGTCATATATCTTGCTATCACATAATTGATCATATTGCTTAGCATAACTTGTTGGTGCACATAGGTGAACCTAACTAGTTTAGGTTTTGGCTTGATAAATTAAACGTTAGTTTTATTCCGCATTTATTCAAGCCTTAACCGTAATAATTTTAAATCGCCTATTCACCCCCCCCTCTAGGCGACATCCGTGTCCTTTCACACCTTAATTATCCCCGGACCCTTGCCGAAATTGGTCGGACCTGGCCAAAACCTCGCCGGAGACAGTCTTGCAAGCTGGCTAGCTTGTACGTGCCTGGGTGCTAGCTGATCAATCTAGTCAAGCTAGTACTAGCGTGTAGTACGTGCAAGTTCAGCCGCTCATGTAGCTAATATACTTGAGATCAAACAAGGATAGCTCACAACATGCACGCGGACAGGAGCCGGCGGCCCAATTGTAGTTGGCGGCGGCGGCGCACAGGGGCCGGGATGAACGGGCGGGCAAGGAAGAAGATGGGGTGTGGGCAAGGTGTGGAGAAGATAACAGGGGATGCGGATCGGGGCGGCCGGCAGGGTGGGCGGCGCACCGCCGGCAGACCGGCCGGAGGAGCTGACCGGCTGGAGCCCTTTGCCGGTCCCTCTGCCTGTTTCTCTCTTCGATGTCAAGGAGGAAGATATCTTACTGCTCGCTGTAAAGATTAATTAAGCCAACCAGTACGACTTATGCGTGGCATGGTGGGTAATTTCCTGTTAAAGTTGGAATCCAACACAGTGAAAGCAGGGGAGGAGGTGCTTTGGAAAATACACTACCAGGAATCAGCTGCGTTGGTGGAATCTGCGATGTAAATTATCCTTTTGGTTGGCTTTTGACTTTTTAACAATAGAAGCAGGTTACAAAAGCTAAACCAAACGGACCCTTAGACAATCACTTAACTTCATTACTCCCTTTGTCCTAAAAAGGATCCATAAAAAGTGGGCGACACATGAATTAGACAATCACACATGATTAAACACCAACTTCGACTAAGAATTAGACAATCACACATGAAAAGGAATGAAAGAGCCAAAGAGGTAGTATTTGATTTCCTAAAGCTCAAAACAAATTAGTACTCTCCGATCTATAAAAAGTGTTGCTTATTTTGTATTATGTTAGTATAAATTTTGTACTAAGTAGACGACATTTTTTATGGATCGGATGGATCGGAGGGAGTACTTAATTTCCACGCGAATGACTCGATCCAAATAACTTACTACTCCCTCCGTATCAAAATATAAAATATTTTAGTATTGGTCTTTCTATCCGTATATAGATATGTTTTAGTGTAAGTACTTGTTTGTTTTCGACTTTCTCTAATCTGCTTCTCCGTGCTGCAATGTACAATAGTTAACTGATCCGGGCCGCGACCCGAGTCCGACTTCGGCCACACCATACAAGGGCACACGCACACCTCGGCCCCCGCCGTGCGACGCACCCTCCCTCTGCCCCTGCCCCCCATGTCGGACGTTTACAAGAAAGCGAAGCCCGGCCGCCTCGTCTTCAAGGGCGGCGAGGCTGCCACCCTCCGCAAGCCTAAGAAGCCGAAGAAGAACAAGAAGCCCGCCGCCGACGTCCCTGCCGACGCCGACCCCGAAGCCGCAGCGGCCGCGCCCACGGAGGGCGCCGAGGGCGGAGGCGCTGGGGGAGACGAATACACCATCGACGCGGCGAAGCGGATGAAGTACGAGGAGATCTTCCCGGTGGAGACGAGGAAGTTCGGCTACGACCCGTCCAACGCGGCCCGCACCTCCCGCGACCGCACCGTCGAGCAGGCCCTCGACGACCGCGTGCGGAAGAAGGCCGACCGCTACTGCAAGTGAGGTGCGGCGCTCGAATCTAGGGTTTGGTGGTTCGGCGGAATCAGCCGCTTAGATTGTTTCGTTTAGCTCCAGACGGATTCCATTTGTTGCTGCTGTCGAAACTCGTGGATTTAGTTGTTGACGGACTACTATTTGGTTGATCGCGTAGTTTGTTTAGGTACGATGAACTATGAAACAGCGATATGTGTTTGCTACTACAGTTCAGTGTTCAGTTCACATTGGCAATGCCAAAGCGACAGTATGTATCCATAATCCAGAATCAATCTGTATCCATTATATCCAGAATTTCGCCGACTTCTATATCCACAGATTTAATCACAGTGGAGTGGGATGGTTCTTAACTTTCTGCGATAGTTGTCACGAGTTGGCGAATGTAATATACTGTTTTGATGATAATCTCAGATTGGTGTTTAGCGTTGGCTGAGAGGTGAATGCTCAATTTCGTAACTGATGAACTTGAGCTGTCAGCTACTTGGATCAGTCTGTGGGTTATGGTCAAGTTATCTTCGTGTAATTTGTGGTATTGCTCTGTTCAACTTTTCTGGTAAATAAATGATACATATAGGATAAAACTGACGATGCTGCTGTGCTTCTTTTGCTGGTGAGAAGGAGGAAGACCCACTGGTCAGCCGCCTGTCCTCAAATAAGATGGATAGCATTGTAGCAATATCGTAATCAAATTTATTTTATGCATAGAAGAACTCTTTCTGGCAATGCCCCGAGTAATATACGCGACTTACCCATAGATGATACACCTTGTTGATTTGGGCATGTTTACTGAGAAAAATGGATTTGCGCAGGTTAAGTGAGCATTTTTTTTTCTCGCTTCTCTGATTTCATGTTTTCGCTGCATTTGTCACACATGATGTAGCAGATACTTGCATATGAGTTCGTTGTTTAACAAGTTACATGGAGGATGGAGGCCTAGAGAGTGTCATCTTTATGAATCATGGGCTTGTTAGATTTGTTATAATTATTGCTGCTGCTCTTTACTTTTCCCGCTGTGTGTTATATTTATATATCATAGTTTTGTTCGGTTCAACCGTTCTGTTTTCACTCCTTCCCACCTCCCTGTTTGCAGACCTGTCTTTCTAACCCTGTCATTCTTCATTACATAGTGCCTTTTACTTTCTTCTAATAAGGTGTCCAATAGCTTGACTGGGTCCAAGGTTTTTCGTTATGAGTTATTTGTCATGTTTCTTATTGTATATAAAAAACATCATATGACAATGAGATAGTGTGTTTCTGTTGACGGTCATGTTTGCACTGAATGTAGCTTGACATTCTTTTTCTTACTTGACAGGTGGTTAAATTATCGTAGTTGTTCGCTGCTATCATGGGAGAGGCTCACTTGGAGTAGTGTGCCCAATGCATGAGAAAGGGTACCTTTGGACAACTGCTAGGCCTTTGATGGCTTATGTAAATCAAGCTAGTCTCTGTAGCGATCAAGCATTTACTTTAATATTGGCATGTTTGTACTAGTAAACAAAAGGATTATCGCATGTGGTATAATTCTCGTTTTCACTCCCTTGTCTGTTTTGGTCAATTTCTGTATGCTTGGCACATGCGGATCAGGATCTACAATTGTATTTGCGGTTCAGTTGTATCCTTTGTTTCACTACTATTTTTGGTTCAGGATTCTCTGTCCTTGAGTTATCGTCTGCTAAGGAATATTCGGCAAAAAGAAAATAGACTGTATGCTCCTTATCGTCTACTGGCCAAACTTGACCAACAGTAGACTGTGTCTAGTAACATCAGGTACTTCTGCTCTCTGTTTGGGCTATTGCGGATTTAGACCGCGCATTACAGCATTATCTGGTACAGCTGCCACAGTCGACTTGTTTACTAAGGTTTGCCAAAGGTAATATGTTTGAGCTACTTTTAGGGATATTTAACTG
>QRDG01001818.1:0-114562 GCA_012064385.1 Puccinellia tenuiflora | reverse complement strand
TAGGTGGAACTTGTGTGTTTTATTTTTTTTTTTCCCTTTTGGCGACCATCCTTCTTGTGCTTGGAACCATTCTTGTAGTTTTTCTGCTTCTTCAAAATGTAATTCCCGTAATCTCGTGATGGTTCTTCTTTTGTATATACTTGGGAGTATTGAATTGTTCCTTGTTATGTATAAATGCTCACCAGGTACATGGTTGCCTGTACGCGTAGCAACTAAGAGTGATATAGTCATATTTCCTGTTCGTTCACTCGATCTGTTGGTTCTTGTAGTGCCTTAGTGGTCGCTCATGCCATAGGTCAAAGTTTTTGGCTTGGTTTTTTCTTTGAGGGGTGTTTTTTGCCTTGGTGGTCGCTTAAAGACACCGCGGGCGTGTTTGGTTGTTCGCAAGCCCCTATGAAGCTCAAGGACCAAATTTGGGTTGTTCGGTTATAGGGCCGCATGGTGAAAATGTCCTTCACGATTCTTAGAGCACTCAGCCTCGCACCAGAGAGGAATCAACCGAATCAGCTATTTCCTTAGAGCCACCCTCATCGCATGTCGTGAAGGGGAAAGATGGAACGAGCTTGCACATGTTTGTGAAAATATGTCGGGGGAAATTGTGTCAGCTCCCGAGGGACGACCGTCACCCTATTTGCCCCCTTTTGGCTTACCACCATAACTCGCGCCACCATTATCGCTCTTCGACCTCTTCGCCCTAGAAAGGTTCTTCATCGACAGGTAGGCAAGCGGCCCCATCTTCACTAGATGTCTTTGTCGGCAGCGGCAAGCCTTCTTCCTTGCATGCTCCTTTCATGGCTTTAAGTAATAGCAAACCATAATTCTGTTAGCTTAGATATGTGATCATGTGGTGGATCTGAGTAGATATGCGGTTTCTATGGTAGTGTACAAGTATCGCTTCATGATGTTGTGTGAGATGTGGTAAATCAGATGTCTGGCTTTGTAATATGATATGTTTTGTTGTCGGCAGTGATTGTAGTAGATCAGTGTTTATGTGATAGTATGACATGTTTTGCATGTATCTTATGAAATTGTGTAATGATGGTCTAGTTGAGATGGTATCTTTTTTTACATGATTAGATGCTATCTTGGCCATGTGTAGCACCCTAGATGTACCGAGTTGATTTTCTTGTAGGAGTTTTCATTGTTGTGCAGCCCGTGTATAATTGCAATCGGTGCTACGAGGGTTGATTCTACACATTGTAGTTCTCTTCTTTGTAACAAATTTCCACTTCTACTAAAAGTTGTCATGTAGTAAATATCATTCAAACTTTATCCAGTGATGTATTTCGATGTGGTACTTGATGACCCACAAGTGTAGGGGATCGCAACAGTCTTTGCGGGTAGTTTGACCCTAATTTATTGATTCGACACAAGGGGAGCCAAAGAATATTTATAAGCCTTAGCAGTTGAGTTGTCAATTCAACCACACCTGAAAAGGATTTCTCTCGAAGCAATTTATCAGTAGTAACAGTGATTTGATGGCAGCAGTAGAATAGTAACAGCAGTAGTAAAATAAAGACAGCAATGATAACGGTAAAAGTAATGATTGTAAACAGCGGGATTAAAACACCGTAGGCATAGGGACAGATAGACGGGCGTTGCATGAATAAGATAGCTCATGAAATGAACATAACTAAGCACGAAGCAAATAAAATATAAGCATCCAAGTATCAAACAATCATAGGCATGTATTCCTAAATTAGCCGTACGTGCTTGCAATAAGAACTTGCACGGCATCTTTTGTCCTGCCATCCGGTTTCAGCCGGACCAATTAAGGAACAAATGGCAATTAAGGTGTTCCTTTTAATAGAACACCGGATCAAACATTAACACAAAATGAATACATGTAACCCTCGAGTTGCCAACCATTCCCATCGATGTCCCCGTTTCTGTCACTCGAGGTCTCCGGTTCCGGTTGACAACAAGTGCATACAACTAGTAGATAGGATCAAACAACAATTATACTCATGCAAACATAAGTGTTCAGATCTGAAAACATGGCACCCGGGCCCAAAGTGACAAGCATTAAGCATAACTAGTTGCACCAACGATGATTAACACAAATAGAGGATACTAGGCATCGTGCCCTAACAATTTGGCATCGAATTACATGAGCAATCTTATTCAATCCCTTCCATCCCCTTGCCTACAGCAAGGAACTACTCACACATGGAGGGTGACGACATGGATGGTTGATGGAGAGGCGTTGGCGGTGACCATGGCGGCGATCTCCACTCCGGTAGGGTGCCGGAACAACGATCCTGGACCCCGAATTTAGGGTTCATGGTGGCAGCGGAGCTCCGTAAGGTTTCTGGAAAAAGTGTTCGGGGGGCTCGTGTTTTTAGGTCGAGAGGGCGCTTATAAGCGAAGGGGGTCGAGAGACAAGGTCCAAGGGGCAGGGGCGGCCTCCTGCCGCGGCCTGGACCCCACCCGCGGGTGGGACCCGCCCCTGCTCCTGGGGTGGCCCCCCTTCGCGATCTTCTGGCTCCGTGGCTCTTTTCCCTCAAAAATACGTTTTCTAATTTTTCTGGAATTTTCCGCGAACTTCTGAACCCTGCACAAAAGAAAGAGACCAAATGCAATTCTGCTGAAAACAGCGTCAGTTCGGGTTAGTTCCAAACAAATTCATTAATAATCAAAGGCAAAACAATAGAAAAGTGTTTGAAAAAGTAGATACGTTTGCGACGTATCAGCTCCCCCAAGCTTAGCTCATTGCTTGTCCTCAAGCAATTCAGTTGACAAACTGGATGTGATAAAAGAAACTTTGACAAACACATTTGCTTCATTTAGAGTATAGAAGTTTAAACCATGATCAGTATTTTAATAAGCACAAGAGAGAAGTTACAAAAACAATAGAACTAAAGCAATCATGGGGACTTATGCAAAACCTCACATATGCTAACAAGTAATAATTTAAACATGCAACAAACAGCACCGATGCACTGCATAATAACTAGGCATGGTAAGTGATCTCTCGCTTGCCCTTTTGTGGGGCAAAACATAAATGTCGGGCACCTCTTGAGACATTAAACGGTGACTAGATATAAGTTATCAGAATTGAGAAATATCCCAAACATGCTCCAATCATTAAAATTTTGGGAACAAAGCACGTTATACTCAGAATGACAGCAATGCTCTATAAGATGGTACTCAAAGAAGGATGACGACTCAACATAAATATATAAAATAAAGACCCTTCGCAGAGGGAAGCAGGGATTAATCATGTGCTAGAGCTTTTTATTTTTATAAGCAGAAGTAAAACAGTTTTGAGAGATGCATGCTTTCGTCAACGATTTCACAACAGAGAGGCTATCTAGTCCCTCATAACAAGCAAGGCTTTTAGACTTGTGAGAGCAGCTGGTTTTTAGAGGAGCGAGTACGCT
Source organism: Puccinellia tenuiflora (assembly GCA_012064385.1). Classification (NCBI taxonomy): domain Eukaryota; kingdom Viridiplantae; phylum Streptophyta; class Magnoliopsida; order Poales; family Poaceae; genus Puccinellia; species Puccinellia tenuiflora. The sequence continues at coordinate 111,179 of QRDG01001818.1, read as the reverse complement.
CCTCTTTCTCCTTGGTTTCACCACTGTCCAATGTTTGAGCTGATTTCTCAGATTTTGCATTGCGCGGAGGAGAATGGTGAGTTATATTTATATTTTGCTTAAGCTGCTCTCGGGTTGATTCAAGTGAAGACGTAATCCATCAACACCGGGTGAAAAGGGGGAAATGACCTTGCTTGTCACAAGTTATATCTAGCCCTCTACTGCTTCCTCATGAGCTAAAAACAGAGACATAAAAAGATTTTGAATGATTTAAAGGTAGCACATGACAAATTTACTTGGAATGGTGAAATACCATATAGGAAGATATAGTGGACTCAAATGGAATACTTTGGCTTAAGGAAATGGATGCACGGATGGACAATTACACCCAGTACAAATGGAGGCTAGCAAAAGATCGGGAGCGACCGATCAAGAGCACTACTATCATAATCATGCTTTGCGACAAAATCAATCAATGAATAAAGCATAAGAGCTGATACTACAATTCTAAGCACAATAAACCGTCAAGGCTTAACAGACTTTATTTTGAGTCTTTTACATGTGTGAACATGTGCCAAGTCAATCCAAATAAATCTTTTGGAGGAGGATCTCACTTCACCATACCCTATTATAAACAATGCAAAACATGCTAATGTCTACATGACAAATTAATCACTCTTAACAAGTTGAGGCTAAGCATAGGAATCCATAAAAACTAAGTAATATCATCTACGCAACATTCTACCATAGCAAACTAAAACATGAGCATGAGGATAAGCATCTGTACAAAAATGAAAAACAAATAGAGTTCATACCGAATTTCCTCATCAAATCCGCATTGCCAAATATCATCATTATTGCATAGACACTTGCACAACCGAAAGATATGGAAATAATAAAAATGTGCAATTGTCGTCACAAACACGGGTTGAACTCTGAAACAACTACAAAACGAAGAAGACGAGAAAATATTTTTGTGTTTTTCGAATAGCGAAAGGAATAGCGCAGAAATAGAAGAGAAATCTTTTTGCTATTTTCAATTGGGAAGAAGCGACTAAAACTAAAGTAGAAAACAAACGAAAAATAAACATAAGAAAATATTTTTGGTCTTTTTGATTATGATAAAGAAGAGGGCAAACAAAGAGGAAATCTTTTTGGGGTTTTTGATTAATAAACAAAAAGAACAACTAAGGCGACTGAGCAAAAGAGCGAAAAGAAAGCAAAAAAGAAAACTAATGAATATACAAAGAAATAACGAAGACACCGACATATGATAGTTGAGTGAACGAAATAAAAAGATATCGGTGAGAGATACGTACTCCCCCAAGCTTAGGATTTTGGCCTAAGTGGAATCCTCCTACCACGGCGGCGGCACGCCCCATTTGGCGCCCGTCTGTGGCTGCCACTGCGAGTCCTGTGGCTCCTCCTCTGGCTCCTCCTCAGGGGCTAGTGATACGAGGTACTCATCCATCACCTCCTCAGGAAACGAGTATCCATCCCTAGCAGCGGAGTTAAACAAAACAGGAGCAGGCAATCTCACAACGCGAGGGTTATCCAAATCAAAACCAAATAACAATCTATACTGCAAGTTCTCCAAAGTGGAAGCATAAGTGACATTGTGGTGAGCTTTCATTGCAGCAAGATTAAGCCTAATAAAATCCAACTCTAGATCATCCTCTCTAGGAGGAAGCATGGCAGTAGCAAGCATGATCGAAGCAATAATGCCTCCATAAATAGGCCCTCTAAACTTGTTAGTGCTAAGACGACGAGCAATAAGAGCGCCAATGTTATAAGTTTCATCACAATTAATAGTGGCGAGCAAGAATAGCAAGATCAAGGACTAGTCATGTTACTCGTGTTATCCCGGGGAAGGATACAACGAGCAATGACATAGCCCAAATACCTCACAGCTGGAAACTGAATGCTCCCAAATTTTGCACGCGTAGAGTCTCTCCAATCATCATGACAGATTCCGGCATAGAGCTCCTTGAGGTACTGGGGCTGCGTGTTCATCTTGCTTGTGAGCCCCGAGTTCCTCACTCCTAAAGCGCTGCAAAACTCAGACAAAGGCATTCTACACGGTCGCTCATATAGCATGAACTCCACACTAGGGTGATATGGATCATCATTGAAATTAAAGCTTTGCACAAAGATGTTAGTGAGCTTAAGATATTGGGGCCTCTCCACTAATACAATATTTGTCAACGATGCATTAGTGACAAGACTAGTAAATTCATTATGTATACCTGCAGCTTGTAGAAATTCATAACATGGGTATACCGATGAACGCACATCCGTCTCTCGAGCAAGCACAATAACACCAAGTGGCTCCAAATCTTCATTATATGAAGGCCTCATTGGTGCATTAGAGCTTGACCCTCTCGTTTCTCGACGAGAAGAGCGCTCCTTCTTCTTAAAAATCCCACCTAAATCGAACTTAGGCATGTTCTTCCTTTTCTGAAATTTTCAACAAACCTCATAAAACTTGAAAATATAATGTAGGAAGTACATTAGACTATTCCTATAACTCAATATCAACTAGTACATGCATCAAATCCATCTAACAAGCTACAAATCAAGCATGCAAGTTCATATTCAAAGTCATAAACAACAGCAAAATACTCAACTTATACAAAACTATTCAAGATTCTAATTGGAGGGGTGAAGGAGTCACATACCGGAGAGGATTTGCTCCAAATTTCAGCAAGAATAATGGGCTGAACAAAGAGATCGAAAATTCCAGCACCAAAGAGCAAAAGCTCGGGTTTGAACAATGGGGATGATTTTTTCGAGTGAAAGAGAGAGAGTGGGAGGAGACTCACCTGGTGGGGCCCACCAGAGGGCACAGGCGCCCTTGGCTGCGGCCTGGGTGCCACCCGCGGGTGGGACCTGCGTGTGCCCCTAGGGCATCCCCCAGGTCAGCCCCATTCACTTCTGTGTCTCTTTAAAAATAATAAAATTCATGTAATTTTTCTGGAATTTTTCAACAACTTTTCCCGAAGAACTTATAAGAGATTAAAGTTAAGCTAATAAAACAGGAATTTGACATTTAAAGGGACAAACTAATCAGGAAATAAAAATTACAGAAAAACTAAATATGAGCAAAATAAGAAAATTTAATGAATCTTGATATCTTTATGTTGCTAAAGTTGGTTTGTTAGCAAGGTTGATCAAGTCTTGCTAACACACCAATTTTATTTGACATAAATTATTCAATATTCAACAAACAATCAAGTTACCTCATATTGAATAGGAATTGTCCCAATCATGAGAGTTTCATATTTTCATGAATGTGTATGAATAGGACAATCAATAGTTCCAATCTTGATGGATTCAATATTCTCAATGGAGTTCAAACCAATTTTGGTATTGATCTTCTTTGGAAAGTACACCGTGTGTTCTTTATCATCAACGTTAAAAGTAACTTTTCCTTTATTGCAATCAATAACAGCCCCTGCAGTATTAAGAAAAGGTCTCCCAAGAATAATAGACATATTATCATCTTCAGACATTTCCAATACCACGAAGTCAGTTAGGATTAAACAATTAGAAACTTTAACAGGAACATCCTCACAAATACCAATGGGCACAGCAGTGGACTTATCATCCATTTGAAGGGAAATATCAGTAGGAATAAGCTTATCNTTTGGAAAGTACACCGTGTGTTCTTATCATCAACGTTAAAAGTAACTTTCCTTTATTGCAATCAATAACAACCCCTGCAGTATTAAGAAAAGGTCTCCCAAGAATAATAGACATATTATCATCTTCAGACATTTCCAATACCACGAAGTCAGTTAGGATTAAACAAAATTAGCAACTTTAACAGGAACATCCTCACAAATACCAATGGGCACAGCAGTGGACTTATCAGCCATTTGAAGGGAATATCAGTAGGAATAAGCTTATCTAATAAAAGTCTCTTATAAAGAGAAAATGGCATAACACTAACTCCTGCACCAAGATCACATAAGGCAGTTCTGACATAATTATTTTTAATGGAGCAAGAATAGTAGGTATACCTGGATCACCAAGGTTTTTAGGAATCTTGCCATGGAAAGAGTAATTAGCAAGCATAGTGGAGATTTCTTCATTAGGGATTTTTCTTTTATTAGTGACAATGTCTTTCATATATTTCGAATAGGGAGGCAACTTAATAGCATCTGTCAAAGGAATTTGCAAAAAGAGGGGCTTCATCCATTCACAAAATTTGTTATAGTGTTCTTCTTCCTTAGCCTTCTGGGATTTAGATGGAAAAGGCATGGGTTTTTGCACCCACGGCTCTCTCTCTTTACCATCTTTTTTAGCAACAGAAGGTGCAGTCTCCTCCTCCTGTTCTTCAGGTTCATTAGTATCATTATCATGCTCATTACCACTTTCAGTTTCAGCATCCGAAATAGAGACAGAATTAGTATTATTACTTGTAGGTTCTTTGTCAAGTTCCATATTACTAGCCTCTCCTAATTCTTTATGTTTCTTCCTTTTCTTTTTCTTTTTAGGGGAACTAGTAATATTATTTTCAACCAATTGAGATTCTTGTTCAATTCTTTTAGGATATCCCTCAGGATAAAGAGGATCTTGAGTAGAGATACCTCCTCTAGTTAAAACACCACAAGTTTGTTTATTACTTTGTGTAGGAACTCCAGCAAGCAAGTCTTTTTTGCACTTTAGTAATTTGTTCAAGTTGAGTTTGGACCATATGAAAATGCTTAACAAGACCTCTGACATCATTAGCAGTTTTCTCCTAGACAGAATGCAAATTTTTAATAACTAGGGTGTTATCATTTAATTGTTCTTGAATTTGCATATTAAAATGAGTTTGTTTAACAATAAAGTTATCAAATTCATCCAAACACTGACTAGGGGGCTTACTATAAGGAATATCATTAACAGTAAAATTATGAAGAGAGTGTACCTCTACCATATGTGGGTGAGTGGTAGGCTCACATAAAGTTTCAATTGGAGGTAAATTCTTCACATCTTCAGCTCTAATACCTTTTTCCTTAATAGATCTTATGGCTTCTTGCATATCTTCTGGGTTTAGGAAGAGCACTCCCCTTTTCTTCGGAGTTGGTAATGGAGGAGGTTCAGGAATGCTCCATTCATCATGATTTTTAGCAATCTTAGCCATTAGTTCTTCAGCTTCATCTACAGTCCTTTTCCTGAAAACACAACCAGCACAACTATCTAGGTATGTCCTAGATTCAACAGTTAGTCCATTATAATATATATCAAGTAGTTCATTCTTTGGAATATCATGCCCTGGCTGAGCCCTGAGTAGTGATCCGAATCTCCCCCAAGCTTTAGGGAGATGCTCATCCTCCAATTGTTTGAAATTGAAAATTCTCTGCAAAGCCTCATGCTGCATGTGAGCGGGAAAATATTTTGCAAGGAAAACATCAAGCAATTCATGAGGACTTTTTATGGATCCATAAGGTAAAGCATTATAACACTCTTTGGCATCATCTTTTAATGAGAAAGGAAACAACTTACTAAATAGTAACGCTGTATCTTTTTATCATCAGAAAATAGAAGGCTAAGCAAAGCTAATTGTTCATGTGTTCTACAGCATTGTCATCCTTAGTTCCACAAAAAGGATCAGATTCAACATTAGATATGAGTGAAAGATCAACAGAGAAATTAAAATCATCATCTTTAATGCATATGGGAGAGGTAGCAAACTCAGGATCAGGTGTAAAATAATTCTTAACAGCATGCTTTTCAAGCAATTTCCTCAAAGCATCAGGATCTTTAGAAGTAGAATAGTCCATATATTGTCTAATAAACTCATCATTAAGATCAATGTAGGAATCATCAGGATACCTACTCTCATAATTATATGGATTAGGAGAGCTAACAGGTGTAGTAAGATTTTCATTGGGCATTGTAATTTCTTTAGACCTTGTGACAAGAGATTCTAAAAGGGGCCTAAAGAACCAGCATCATCAAGCACAGCAGAAGCATCATCAAATTTATTAGAAGCAGTAGCGGACTCAAAAAGCAAAGCGATCTGTAGTATTTACCTCATCAATAGGACGAGTGTTCACAGGTGGTGTAACAAGTTGACTTAAAACAGTAGGTGAATCAAGAATAGCTTTAGAGTTCAGAGCAGTACCTTTTCTTGTGGTGGAAGATAGTATTGGAAACTTGGGATCTCGCTTACCCTTCATGATGAAGAGTAAATTACAGCAGATAGAAAAGCTCCCAGGTGAACTTATAAATAGAGCTATGCTCCTTGGCAACGGCGCCTGAAAATAGTCTTGATGACCCACAAGTGTAGGGGATCGCAACAGTCTTCGCGGGTAGTAGTTTGACCCTAATTTATTGATTCGACACAAGGGGAGCCAAAGAATATTTATAAGCCTTAGCAGTTGAGTTGTCAATTCAACCACACCTGAAAAGGATTTCTCTCGAAGCAATTTATCAGTAGCAACAGTGATTTGACAGCAGCAGTAGAATAGTAACAGCAGTAGTAAAATAAAGACAACAATGATAACGGTAAAAGTAATGATTGTAAACAGCGGGATTAAAATACCGTAGGCATAGGGACAGATAGACGGGCGTTGCATGAATAAGATAGCTCATGAAATGAACATAACTAAGCACGAAGCAAATAAACATATAAATAGCATCCAAGTATCAAACAATCATAGGCATGTATTCCTAATTTAGCCGTACGTGCTTGCAATAAGAACTTGCACGGCATCTTTTGTCCTGCCATCCGGTTTCAGCCGGGCTAATTAAGGAACAAATGGCAATTAAGGTGTTCCTTTTAATAGAACACCGGATCAAAGCATTAACACTCAATGAACATGTAACCCTCGAGTTGCCAACCATTCTCATCGATGTCCCCGTTTCTGTCACTCGGGGTCTCCGGTTTCGGTTGACAACAAGTGCATACAACTAGTAGATAGGATCCAAACAACAATTATACTCATGCAAACATAAGTGTTCAGATCTGAAAACATGGCACCCGGGCCCAAAGTGACAAGCATTAAGCATAACTAGTTGTACCAACGACGATTAACACAAATAGAGGATACTAGGCATCATGTCCTAACAATTTGGCATCGAATTACATGAGCAATCTTATTCAATCCCTTCCATCCCCTTGCCTACAGCAAGGAACTACTCACACATGGTGGGGGATGGCATGGTTGGTTGATGGAGAGGTGTTGGCGGTGACGATGGCGGCGATCTCCAATCCGGCAGGGTGCCGGAATAGCGATCCTGGACCCCGAATTTAGGGTTCGTGATGGCGGCGGAGCTCCGTAAGGTTTCTGGAAAAAGTGTTCGGGGGCTCGCGTTTTTAGGTCGAGATGGCGCTTATAAGAAAAGGGGGGTTGCCAGAGGAGGTCCCAGGAGCAGGGGCGGCCTCCTGCCGCGGCCTGGCCCCCACCCGTGGGTGGGACCCGCCCCTGCTCCTGGGGTGGCCCCCCCTTGCGGTCTTCTGTCTCTGTGGCTCTTTTCCCTTAAAAATACTTTTTATAATTTTTCTGGAATTTTCCACGAGCTTCTGAACCCTGCACAAAAGAAAGACACCAAATGCAATTCTGCCGAAAACAACGTCAGTTCGGGTTAGGTCCAAACAAATTCATTAATAATCAGAGGCAAAACAATAGCAAAGTGTTTGGAAAAGTAGATACGTTTGCGACTTATCACCTCCCCACATGAGGCGACCCGAGAGGAGATCTCCGAGCGGCGAGGGGCGAAGGAGAGGCGTCGGCTAGTGAAGGGGTCGTTGCATAGAAAACAAAAAATTTCCTACGAAACAAGCGGAAGAAACCCCATGATCTAGATCTATTAGACGAAGGTAGCAAAGTGGAGATCAAATCTCTTACCCTTGAAGATCGAACAAACGCGTTTTGTCAGTGCAGGGGTTGGCTAGTCGATCCCCGCAACTAGACTCATCTAGTCGCGAGGAGATGTATTATCCACGCGATCCAAGATCCAATCCGATGGAGCACTTCATGAGCAGCACCTCCGCGGTATCCACACGTACAACTCGATGAAGACTTCCTCTCCTTGATCCCGCAAGCGAGGAGGAAGTGGGTACTGAGATTCCAGCAGCACGACGGCGTGGTGGCGGAGATGGCGGAGGTTTTCCCGCGGACAGGGCTTCGCCAAGCCGTGTACGAGAGAGAGGAGGGAGGAGAGAGGGAGGGTGCGGCTAGGGTTTGAGGTGGGTGCACCCCAGCCCTCCTATCCTCATTATATAGGCGTGGGGGGCAGCCTTTGCCTCCCCCAAGCCCTAGGGCCGGCCGGCCAAGGGGAAACTTAACCCCCAAGGCAGCCCTAGGGTTTTTGGGGCCCTTTTCATATGTTTGACCGCATGGGCCTTGGGGGGCTGGTGCGGCCAGCCCATGTGGGCTGCTGCACGCCCCCTTGGTCCGTGTGGGCCCTTCTAGGTTCGTGGCCCCGAAGGTGGGGCCCTCTGGAACCTTCTGGAACCTTCTAGAATCTTCCGGTACCCTGCCGGAATTTTCCCGAACTTTTCCGAAACCCTGGAAACCACTTTCCTTATATGAAACTTTATCTCCAGACTCTTCCGGAGCTCCTCGTGATGTCTAGGATCTCATCCGAGACTCCGAATCAATATTCATTCACACCATCAAATGTCTCAAGCCCTAGCTACATCGGAGCCTTAAGTGTGTGACCCTACGGGTTCGAGAAGATGCAGACATGATCCGATCAATAATCAATAGCGGGACCGGGATGCCCATATTGACTCCTACATATTCAACGAAGTTCCTTATCGATTGAACCACGATGCCGGAGATTCTTAATCTCGTATACGATTCCCTTTGTCTCATCGATATTTAACTTGCCCGAGATTCAATCGTCGATATCTCCATATCTAATTTCATCTCGTTACCTGGCAAGTTCTCTTTACGCGTCCATAATATAGGATCTCTGTGATTACCACTTAATTCCATGGTTGCAACCTTTCTGATGCTATATTACCGAGAGGGCCCAGAGATATCTTTTCCGTCACAAGGAAGGACAAATCCCACTCTTGATTCATGTCACCCAACAAATACCATCGGAGATACCTGAAAGCCACCTTTATAATCACCCAGTTACGAAGTGACGTTTGATGTCCACAAAGTATTCCTCCGGTAAACGGGATTGACATAATCTCATGGTCTAAGTAAACTATACTTGGCATATACAAAAGCGTTGACAATGAAACTATATGACACGATCAATTACAACTCTTTTATTATTGGGTCTTGTCCATCACATCATTACTCCTAATGATATGACTCCGTTATCAAGTGAATATAACAAGTCCATGGTCAGGAAACCACTAGTAGAAAAACGGTTACCCGTGACGCACCATTTTTTATTACCCGTAGTGCAGGGGCCTGCGCCACGAATTACCACGTCACGGGTAACACTTTAGCCGTGACGCAGGTATCCTGGTGCGTCATGGGTAAAAAATTTAGCCGTGGCGCACCTCTACACCCTGCGCCACGGCTAACGTGCGCCACGGCTATGTCACAAGTGCGCCACGGCTATACATTTCATAAATTAAAAAAAAACCGTGGCCGCGGGGGACCACGACGGATCCACGACCGCCGCTCCAGGAGGGTCTTCCAACTCCTGCTCGATGCGCCGCCGCCGGCCGAGGGGTCGTCGTTCGGCCACGGGGGGCGCCGCACCGGCCACTGCGTCCTCGTGGCCGCCGCGGACGGCGTCGCGCCAGGTCGGCCACGGGGTCGTCCGGGCTTCCCGCCGACCAACAGATCGTCGTCGCGGGACGCCGCGCCGGGGCCTTCGAGCTCGTCGTCGACGGCCAACGGGGGGCTTCGCGCTGGACAACGGGGACGAGAAGGCTCGGGCTTGGCCGCCGCCGCGCCGTGTGTCCTGGAGCTTGGCCGCCCCGCGCAGTGTGGCCTCAAGACGAGGAGGACAGGACGAGGAGGAGGAATGGAAGAGAGGGAGAGGAGCCCGTCGGCGCGAGGCTGGGAGGCGGCGCGAGTCGGGGAGCAGCCCGTCGGCGGACGAGGCGGAGCGGCGGCGGCGCTCCGGCGGACGAGGCGCTGTCCTGAACCACGCTTCCGGCCTGTGCAGCGGCCGGCAGGGGCGAGGAGACGACGGCAGTGTGCTTGTTTTGGATCTTGTGCTTGTTTCGGTCAGGATTCGTTCGCATCATATGTGTGCCACGGATCGTGTGCTTCTTTACCCATGTTGCAAGCCGTCAGATGCATGGAGGACGCAGGCGACCGTCCGATCCGTGTCCCACGGATCGATCCAGGAAAAAGGAAGCCCCCCGTGGCTTGGAGAAAATGAAGCCCCTAGTCAAGCCCCATGTGCAAGCTGCAGCGATGCATGCCAAAACACGTGATGTTGCAGCTGCTCTTCTTTCCCTCTGTTTCTTTAATTTATTGTCTTGAGCCGTGTGCAAGTCAAACAGATAAGAGTCTGTATGAAAAGAAAACGAATAAAATGGGAAAGAATACTGGTGGCGCACCTATTTACATTGCCCATGGCGAATAAAATGGGGGTGCATGGAGCACAAAGCAGCAAACTTACACGTGGCGCATCAAAATATTGATGCGCCACGGGTAACCTCTTACCCGTGGCCCACCAAAATAGTGGTGCGCCTCGGCTATGTGGGGTCAAAAAAATTGGCTCCGGGACCATTTTTTGGTGGCGCATTGGAATAATGTGCGTCACGGCTATACTATTACCTGTGGCGCACAACGGTTGGGTGCGCCACGACCAAGGAGGGTGCCCCTCCGTTGACCCAGTGTGCACTTAGCCGTGGCGCACCGGACAACTGGTTGTTTATATTCCACACATGTATTATGTTTCCGGTTAATACAATTATAGCATGGAGAATAAATTATTATCATAAACATGAATATGCTAATAAACCATTTTATTATTGACTCTAGGGCATATTGCCAACGGCTAGGACTAGGAGAAGGGGGCGGCTAGGGCTGGGAGGAGGATGTTGGGTGCCCCTTGATGCTACCGTGTAACGGTGCAATTATGTTTGATAGATCCGTGTGCCCTGAATAGTTTCCTCTTATCGTACTTAGGCTACAATCTAGAAAAAAAGAAAACAAAATTTTGACCTAGCGTGTCTTCACGCGTGCTGCCTCCGCCGCCGTATTCTTAACCCTCGCGTCCCAACCAACTGCCGCCGCTGTATACCAGTGGAATACACGCTGGGGCTGCCGCCGTATTCCAAGACCCTAGCGTGTCTCGACCATCCTGCCGCCGCCGCCGCCATTATTCCCGTCAGACTCTCCTCACGCACGTATCGTCGGCAGGTTTGAATCTTTGGCTCGTATAAGCTAGCACCATATATATGCATGCAGCCGTGCAGCCATGCAACGTGGATCGATGGGTGGAATTTGATTTGCCCCATGAACCCAGCACGACAGCCAAAGCCACGTAATGCCGTGTGATTTGAGCTTTCATTTCATCAATTTCGTTACAATAAAGCGTACTCTGTATGTTTCATTGATTTCTCTAGAACTTCATCAGCATCGGCATCTGCGTTTAGAACAAGAGGCGTTTTGGTTAACACACGGCAATGGTGCAAATATGCACGGCAAAGTCTTTGCCGAGAGCATGTAGCTAGGCGACAAAGCCACAATGGTTATAATTGATACTCCACCATAAAACCGTTATCCAGCATGCATCTCAAAGTAGTAAGTTTAAAGAAACATAGTATTGTAATAATTATGATGACATAATGTAGATAATAATCAAACCATCCAACTGTGGTAATGAAACTACCTTTTTTTATGGAAAAGGTCCACCAATATATTGATAATCATCCATAGTAGTACAAAGAGCCCAATAAGTAGTAAAAAATTATAAAAAGGTATTTGGACCACCTACTGGCACGAGCCGAAGACGCGCCGCCATCCTCGCCGCTCCATCACCGGAGCCGGTCAAAGATTGTCGTGAAACTACCGTTTTAATACTAGTGGCGCATCACTATGAGATGCGCCACGGGTAACATGGCGGGGCAACACCATGATCCGATGGCTCACAGCGACTTAAACTAGCACACAATCCGCGTGCTCCTTTCTTCTTGTTTCTGATTGGTCGAGAGGATAGAGGCATGGATTGGCACCTCTCCTCCTCCTATACTCCTCCTCCTCCTCCCTTCCTCCTCCTCCTCTCTATCTCATCCTCCTCCTCCACCTCTCTTCCTCCTCCTCTCTATCTCCTCCTCCTCCTCTCTTACTCCTCCTCTCTATCTTCTCCTCCTCCTCCTCGAAGGCCGACGGCGACCTCCTCCATGAGGACGAGCTCCTCCACGACGGCGCCTCCCATGACGTCAAGCTTCTCCACGACGGCCGGCGACCTTCTCCATGAGAGGGCGAGCTCCTCCACGACGGCGCCTCCTCCATGACGGCGAGATTCTCCATGAAGGCCGGCACCTCCTCCATGATGGCGACCTCCTCCACGACGGCGCCTCCTCCATGACCGCGACCTCCTCCACGGCGGCGACCTCGACGGTGACCTCCTCCACGATGCGAGCAACTCCATGGCGAGCACCTCCACGAGCACCTCCATGACGGCCGGCCGGCAAGCAACTCCATGGCGAGCACCTCCACGACGGCGGGCGAGCTACCGGACACGCCGACGTCGGTAGTGGCCGGTGTTTTTTTTTTTTAATTCAGAAATTCATAGCCGTGGCGCACCGAAACTAGGTGCGCCACGGGTATGTGCATATAGCCGTGGCGCATCAAAACGAGGTGCGCCATGGGTATATAAACATACCCATGGCGCACGTAGTTTTGGTGCGCCACGGCTAAGTATATACCCATGGCACACCATGTTGTCTGTGCCACGAGTAATATTTTACCCGTGGCGTGGCTATCCGTGGCACAGGGGGCTACGCCACGGCTAAGCCTTTTTGGTGCGGCACGGGTAGCCTTTTTGTGCTAGTGTCCTTTTGACCTTTAGCGGAGAGTTTGGTTCTACTTTATTTTTCTGACATTTCGTTTCTTTGTTGAAGTGTATACTTTAAACATGGTGGTTATACAGTTTCCATTGGTGTGCAGCTAAATTTGTTGTTGACCTTTTAAATTTCTTTGCGTGGTACCGGGAATGCCCTATAGATATCTGAGAGTCAATATCCACCATTTGCTTTGCTGCTCCAAGGTGTTCAGATTTGCCTCAACTTATCCAAGTCCAAATGATGTTTGCCACAAAGTATGGAAAATAATTTGTTGCTGTAGCTGCAGAGCTTATGCCAGATTGTGGGGTCAACCGGCAGGTCATATGGCAACTTCCATAAAAAATAATTTAATTGTATCCGTAAAAATTAGAATGATGCTGAAACGTTTTGAATCCAGTAAACTTCTCCAAAGTATAGTGAAGTGACGACTGTATTTTCTTTCAACTCGAAGAAAACACTCAATTTATAGATATTGATATCCAATGAGGATTCCTTACGTTGTACACAACTACATATGACTCAGTGATCAAATTCTTTTATAGGAATAAAATTGTAAGCAACTTTAAGTGGCAAACAACTTTTACTTATGATCTTTCGAAGGAAATACGAACAAAAATCAGGATAAACCTAAGAAGTTCGAGTGGTAAATATATATCTATAAATTGTTTTTCCAGATATGTCAGAGTTTTTTTTGTGTGTATTTGGATCAACCCGTAGCAACGCACGGGCATATTTTGCTAGTAATTATGATGACATAATATAGATAATAATCAAACCATCCAACTGTGGTAATGAAACTACCTTTTTTATGAAAAAGGTCCACCAATATATTGATAATCATCCATAGTAGTACAAAGAGCACAATAAGTAGTAAAAAATTATAAAAAGGTATTTGGACCACCTAGCGACGACTATGGACACTGGCACGAGCCGAAGACGCGCCGCCGTCCTCGCCGCTGCATCACTGGAGCCGGGCAAAGATTGTCGTGAAACTACCGTTTTATCCTTAATAGATCGAGTAGCCGTTGTTCTGAGAAGGTTGTACTTCAGTGAGCCATCAGAGACCTTTGGATCCTCTATTGATGTGGATGAGTCAACCATCAAGTTGATAACTTATAGGTTCATTGCTGTTGTGTGCGAGGGAGCAATGCACCACATGTACTAGCCAATCCAGTAAAATGGATAAGATAAAATCCATGTTTGGCAGCATGCAGAAGATCATATTTTTTCCAATTTATTAAAAAAATTTAAACTTTTTTTAATCTTTTTAATTATTTTTCTAATTCTTTTCCGAAATTTCCTACTTAGCCACACACTTAATCTCAGGTCAAAGTACTTACCCTCGTCAAACTTCCCACTGGGTCACCCATCCTTAATTTGCTCCAGCCCCAGCACGCTTAACCTTTATGTTCCTTCCAAATTAGCTTCCAAATGAGATATTTGAACTTATTGATATTAGTATCCTATCAATCATATTAACACCTGGGTCATGATGTTACATTTTTTTAAAGTTTAAATTTTAAAAATCTATTTGAATAAATAACAATGATTATGTAATAATATTTTTGAATAAATAACAATAAAATGATTTTTTCTTTATTTTTTCATGTTTACATTCAATATGGAATAATATCTTTAAATCCGTAAATCGAAATTTGACAAATAAAATGTCTAAGTCGATTAGAAAAATGAGAGGAATTCAAATATGACATCCATATCATCTTTTGCATCACAGAAACATCGATAAACTTAAAAAATTTGACCTCTTTCGATGAATAGTCATGGTGGCCATTTTGACCTTTTTTGAAGAAAATCAAATAAACTGAAAAACCCTCAAAAAAAGATATCCTCTGGCATGGAGTCCTTTTATGTGTACTAGTTGCTATAAAAATGATAAACTTGATTTTTGACAAATTGTTCAAAAAAATCTTGACAAAAAGGTCTATCACGTATAAACATCTCTAAGTTTCAAGCCAAATGACCAAGTTATGACTATTCCCACGGCATAGTTTGTGATAAAGTTCTCATAGTAAACAAATAGGTGTATCTTGGTATAGGAAACAATGGTTCCGAAGGGATTTTTCAAATTATTTTTGTAAATATCATTTTACTTTTTCTAAGTGGCAAAAATGACTTTTTTGTGAACCAAGTGTAACAAATATGGTGCAAAATGGCACCCATCTAATTTTCACAAAGAGTAATTCACACTTGATGGATTGTCCCCAAGTATTAGGATTTTTCTTGATTTCTACCTAATTTCGCCTAGTTAAATGAGTTTATGCCGATTTTCCGAAAGTAATTTCGCCTAGTTAAATGAGTTTTTGTGATGCAAAAGATGACATAGTTGTCATATTTGGCTTCCTCTCATTTTTCTAATCGATTTAGACATTTTATTTATTAAATTTCGATTTATGAATTTAAAGATATGAATTTTTTCATATTAAATGAAAAATAGAAAAAAAAACATAGCTATGCCGACGATTAGTCCGGGCAGTCCAGCTCGGCCCCTACGCCGACGGCCCCGACAAAAAGCCGTCGGCGTAGCGCACCATTCCTATAGTGTCTAGCAGTTTCCAGGATGCTAACCTCTTCAAAGGAGTGTGAGAAGGGTGTTTGCCTGAATGGCAGGATTGGCAGCAAGCTACGGATCAGAAGTAGGAAAGCACATAATTGGCGATGCACACTAGTATTGCCAATATGTTTGGCTCTTGGTTGTCGGGTATTGATAAGAAAAGTAAAGGCTCTTATTCGCATTGGCGTCTGTGCTTTCATTTGGACTCTTTGGAACTGCCGTAATGATGTTGTCTTTAACAAGGTTCAAAATGTTCACTTTTTACAGGTTGTTCACCGAGCTACTTACTGGATCAATATGTGGTCCTGGCTTCTACCATCCGACCAACGGGTGCATTTGGATATTGGATGTACCCGGCTTATGGCTATTGTTCGGGCTATCTTCAACCGTCATGGGTGGGATCAGTCTAGAAGGATTACTTAGTTTTAGTCCTTCTTCTTTACATTTTGGCTATGCGGTGGCTGGCTTGTAGTCACCTTTTTGTTCTTCTTTCCGATGCTGTAACACTGGCATACTTTGGCACTCTTGCTTAAACTTTTTCAATAAATGGCCGCATGCATCACTCTGATGCAGAGGTCGGGGCTATGCCTCCATTTCAAAAAAAAAGGTTAGCAGATGAGGATGCTGACAGGATGAGCTAGGGATATGTTGTCACAATACTTCTGGACCAGCGCATGCCATCTGCATCGGGAGGAGAGTTAACACAATTGATCCTATATCTTAGTTTGTTCGTTTGGTTGCATTCTTGATATGTTAAAGTGTTAAACCATGGTGCATGCCGTGATATAATTAAAACCTTGGTTTGATCAGGTGACAGTGAGGCCTTGGTCTTGCTGGTTGGAGCTTTTGAATGCATGCATGAATCCAAAGCAGCCCACGCAATGGAGAGGCAGAGACTAATAATATGATGCTGCCACATAAGTTCAAGTTCTTTTGTTGAACTTAAATAAAAGAATGATCATCTATTTGTCAAAGACAAGTGATGTGCTCGAGTTCATTCTTTTCGATTGATTGTATCTCAAAACACACACTGCTTAAATACCTTCTCTTTCTATTGAAAAGAGAAAGGATTTCCAGTCACAGACTGCCAAATTGAGGACAAATTGGGGATAAAGGATTTGCAGTCCCCTGCCTTACCGCTTGGCCATGCCGCCAAATCCGATCCAAAATAGAGCCAAATATTATTCATCCACATTATTTTACTAATTGATATTCGTAGGAGGGGATTACTAAACCCTTTTTTTTAGATCGTCCTTTACGGGATGGTACTGACTTTCATACAGGTGCTGCATGGCTGTCGTCAGCTCGTGTCGTGAGATGTTTGGTCAAGTCCTATAACGAGCGAAACCCTCGTTTTGTGTTGCTGAGACATGCACCTAAGGAGAAATTGCTCTTATTTTACAACAGTAGGGACGATTACTCCCATTACTGACAAGAAAGATTTCAAGGGCAATGCCCCTTGCTCTTCCCACTGAAACAAGAAAAAAGGATTTGCAGTCCAGCAAGAAAACGGATGCGCTAACGCGCAACGGCTTTCACGCTAGTTGCTCAATCCATTCTTTTGCTTTTCTTTAGCTGGAACCATGGAATTCTCACGTAATACTTAATCAGACAGATCTAGCTGAGGATACAGAAGCCAGTCCATTGAAGCTAAAGATCGTACGAATGGATCATAAAGTTTATCCTGTTTACTAACTTACTCTCGAAGTAGAAGTACCGGACCAGGTAACCAGAAGATAAGGCCACTCGGCAAGACTGGACTAGTTTTATCAAAGGTTTACGGTTACCAACTCGCCCCGGGTGGGTTCTAGGAATGAGAGCACTTATGTATCGAGGGGCTTTAGCACAAAATGAAGTAGTGCTTCAGCATATCTTCCACTCTCTTGTTTTGGTTGCTCGAATCAACAAGGCCCTCTCTACCTTTTAAAAGGAGTGGTGATGGTACTTTGGTATTCCCTACAGGTAAGTTTGTAGGTGTCTATTTCTCTGAGGAGCTAAAATTTGCAGAAGAACATGGGTACTTGGTCGTCCCACTCCGTGGCTGGCAGTTTGATAGAATGAAATCACCATTCTACGATTTTGTACACGATCTATACCAAAGGAGGCTTGAGGCAAAGGAGAAAGGGGATAAAGCAATGGCTTTCATTCACAAAACAACTATGAACAGTCTTTATGGCCGTTTTGGTATATCACCGGAAAGCACTACGTGTGTTATAGTCAGCAGAGAAGAATCAACCATCCCCAAACAAAGTGCTGCTGGAGGGAAATGCTAAAGTCCCATTCCGAATTCCATTAAGGTTGTATTCTGTTGCGCTTTAAACGGGGCCCCACACTCGCAAATCGGGAGTCGCCAAGGTGTTTGATCAACCACACCTAAGATTCGGGTACCCGCGGCGTCGAGGGAGATACTCCACAACTCACACCGCAGGAGGCCGGCTTCCAACGCGATACACAAGACAGTAAGCCGGCGCTTTTGATACCAGACACCCCAGTTCTTCGGGAGGGACCCCGTCAGAAGAAGCCGGCGACGATTGGCTGCTCTAGGTCGGCCTGACCGCCCCTAGAGCCTCGTGGCTCCGCAACTCGCCGGCATAGCCGGCTCATGGAAGAACGAGAAGCATAGGTACAAGGGTAAAGGTAGACGAAAAAGATAGATAGATTGATATGTCGATTGGTGTTGTTTTTTTTTCTATTTTCAATCGGCCGTGCACCTTTATATAGGTGGCCTGGTCTTTGGCGTACAAGCAAATGACTCCTCTAGGCTTTCCTTACAAGAAAGGTACATTGAATCACGTCCTAAACCCTAGTCCTAGTCCAAGTCGAACTCCTGTCCAGATTCATCTCCTTCTGTCCTGCCTCCTGTCGTGGCCGCCGGAGTCACAAACCGACTCGGATGGATATGGCCCAAATACCAAACTTGTACGTCTTGATGCGACGAACAACTCTCGCGATGATCACTTTTCCATCCGAAGCCGTCTTGACTGTTGTCCGGGTCCATCTTTGTCTGTTGGTCAAAATCTGGCAGGTGACAGGTTAAACCGGGTTCTGACTAAACCGGGTTAACTCCTGTTGAGTCACCACCCCAGGTTCTCTTCGGGTCACCACCTCCTTCTGAGTGAGCTTTGAACCTTAAGCCGGGTTGGCTCCTGCCGGGTTACCACCGAGTCGCCATTTCCTTCTTGAACCTATGACCCGGGTTCTGACCAAGCCGGGTTAGCTCCTGCCAGATCACCACCATGGCCCCGTAAGTTGCACCTTAACCCGGATTGCGATGACTCCAAAAGCATGGTTGTAGGTCTCGACGACACGCACAACTTCCGTGTTAAGCACTCCTCCATCTGAGGTATCCTTTATGGCGTCATAGTACGAGTTAAGGTCTTTCCCGGCATGTCGCCTTTCCTCAGTGGTGTATTTGCCGGGTTGCCAAGCCTTCCCGGGTCCTTGAGCTATCTAAATCGGCAAACAAGCCTGCTTATAGCACGACCCGGCTCCATGACGGAATGCCTTCTCTCTGAGATATGATGACATGCCGGCTTGGCGGCACGCTGGCTTGATGACGGGACGCCGGCTTGATATAAGCCGGTAAACCTCGACGTCTTGGCGTCAACGTGTCAGGTAGCATGCCGGCTTCTCCTCTGGGACGATAGTGGCGCCTTCCTGTGGCAGTATGCAGGCAGTGAACTCGGCACCGCCGGCCCAATGATAAGCTGGCGTGTGACCCGCCTAGGATATGAATGCAGCCCTCGGGACAAACCCGGATCCTTAGATAATGCCGGCTCCTTAGATAATGCCGGCTCCTGGACGATGCTGACTCGTGGGAAAATGTCGGCTCCTTAATGCTGGCCGACTCCTTGGACAAAGCCAGCTCATGGACGACGGCCGGCCCCTGGGATAACCTGCTCCTAGGAGACTGTCGGTATAACACCCAACTCCCGGGAAAATGCCGGCTTCTTGGGTGACCGGCTCCTGGATGACCAAATGCCGAGCCCTAGGACATGGTGACATGCAGCCTGTAGCTTGCCGATTGGGACATAGCTTGTCTCCTTCTTCTTTGTCCATGTCTTGGCACCTTTCTGTGTACATCTCGCCTTGGTCAAGAACATCCAGGGTCAAACTGGCTAGGTGCCAAAAATGGGTGCGAACACATGCCCCCTATTTTCTGGCAGAGCTTGCATGCCAGAAAATAATTTGCCTAGGGTCTTGGTGTTAGCACGATGTCAACACTCCATCGGCTTTGTATGCTAAGGACGATAATCTTTTTATCGGCCATATGCTCAGACTAGCTGCTACCTAGGTAAGGCCACTTCAGAATTTTGTCGTCTTGATAGCACAAGTTCCTTCATCTACGCATCCCGTGGTGCAGCTTGCCTGATTCTTAACTCGGATCCTGCAGATAAGAAAAACAGATACCTTGCATTAGATCTTTGTTAGTAGCCAACTCAATAATTAAGCCGGCCTTGCTGGTATTGGCGAAACTAAACATCGGCTTCCAGGATTGGGACCACAAGCCAGATGTTGACTTTTTCAACACAATGTATTCTTGGGGCGATATGCAAATATCGGCCATGCGTCCTCATCTCGAAGGACTAGGTGAACCCGTCCACCAAAGCGTGAATAACCGAAATAACTCAGATATTTCGGCTGGGGATAAATTTCTGGATGCTGGCTTTGATGGTTTGGCTGAAGAACATGGATGACGCGCCGTCTGAGGTCTCCTTTGATGAGATGAAAATTGCCGACTTCGCCTTCCGGCTCCATGCTTGCCCTTCTCCACTCCTGCCGGCTTCGCAACAGGAGCTGGCACGCCACTCTCTGCTTGTGGACTTCGCTTGGGAACCCACGCCATGTTCCTCCTCTTCAGCTCGTCGGCCCTAAGCTGCTTCAGCTGTCTTTCCTGCCAATGCGGTAAGCCGATTAAGCATCTCGGCTGTGACTTTGGTTTATGCATTGGCAGCTTCTCCTGGAGCTTGGGCATCTCCGACTTGGCTTGTCCAGACTCAATAATTGGGTCCTTGAAAGTAACTCGCCTCACTTCCTCGCCCTTAATAGCCAACGTCAACTCGGCTGGCTTTTTGATACTTGGAGTCGAATCTGAAACAACGCACTTGCGACCATCCCTTTTCACTCGGTAGATTTGCTTCACCACCTCCTTCTTCCACGAGCTCCGGGCCGACTCGGCATTGAGTCGGTCTCTATCATGTATTTGCCGGCTTGTTCCTCTCGAAGCTGCGTAAAGTTGACGAGGTGATTTAGTATGAGACGGATGGTGTGCCCGCGAGTCATACCTGTCCCATGATGGATATGAATAGAAGCCGGCTTGGGAAGGTATGGACGACTTCGGCATTGGCGGCCCGAAAGGAGTACGTGGAGTCGGCACGTTGAGCTTCTCCTTTCGCCAATCCCGGTTTTCCGACTTGTGCCCTGGGGGTGACTTCGATGCCCTTGCGTCAGTTGGCCGATGAGCACTTTTAGCTTCGCTTATCCTCTGATATTTATCCAGTAATTGAGCAAAGGTGGCTTTTGATTTCCTCCTCCTGTGCTTATCGATGCCTTTGTCCTCTTTGGCTTTGCTGGCATCGGTCTTCGAATTTTGTGGTTGCCCCCCAGTGTTAGGCGTCTTTGCTGCAATTCTGATGGAACGTCCGTCTTCAAGATTGCCGACTCGATTGCCGACTTGAACAAGTTCTTTGCTTGACGACTCGATCTCATCTGCTTCATTGTGTACATGTCCGACTTTGGATGAGTCGGCTTGAGGTAGCCGATTCAACTCTTGATTACCGTCAAGTTCAGTTCGCGCTAACTGGTCATTAGCTTGTGCCACACCAAATTCCAACCGTCCTTGAATGGCCGGTTGTGCAGTTTGATGATGCACGCTGCAGCTTTGAATACTCTGCTCGCACGAGTCCTGGATTCGTCCTTCTCCTGACGCCTCGGTATAGTGATCATCTATGATAATTGGATTAGCCGGCGATGCACCGACAATGTAACCATCTACACCCGGACTGAAAGTACACTGCTTGTCTTGTAGCCGATAATCTGATACCAGCTTTGGATTTAAGAAACCGAGTGGTGCCAGCTCAATGTCACCCGACTCGGCTTTGCATCGTATCTTGTCCTCCTTTTCCGATGCTCTCGAATCGGCTATTTGGAGGAGCTGGGAACCTGGCTTTATGTTTCTGTGATCAAAATAATTACAGAATATACGTCTCATCTGAGACCAAATGTTAGCCAGGTACGTAACAAGCAAAGTTGTCCATATGAATATAAATTTTAGCCGGCATGACGGGAACAACTTTGGTTGCGATAAATTGTCACTATTAGCCTCCATGTTTGGTATGATATGTGGACCGGCATAATTAGTGATGAGATTATTCCTAACAAACAAATCACTCATCTCGATCGGTCTTTTAAAATTAACTAGAATCAAACTAGTAGATGTATCGATAATATAATTCTGACCTGATCGAAAAACAAGTAAACTGTCGGCTAGGCGTACCTCTTCGAAAATGCTGGGAGAACTCGATAGTGGCACAAAAGGAACAAGGCTTTGCCCCGTCTCTGGATAGCTCTCCAACGCTTCGACTTCCTCTTCTAGATCCCGTGTCGCGTCTCCTGTACGCTCTTCATTAACCGAATATTGTCCGGCTTCATCATCTTTGGCACGGAACTGGCAGGGTAAAAGGTATGCTCCCTCACATCCAGAAAAGTCGAACACGGCCGACTCGCGCCGTTCACCGTACTCCGGCTTGACGAATTCCTGCTCTGCCAGCTTAATGGACTCGGCATATCCGGGTTCTTCCACTCGCCGATATATGTTGTATGTGTTCTGCGATTAAAAGTTCAGTTATACTGTTATTACATAAAATTGACCCAGTTATCTCAAGGAACTGATTTGCAATAGTTTACATGGGAGTTTGAGTGAGAGGGCTTGAGAATGACAGTGGCGTCTATTAGAAATCTCCATGAATTTGATCCTCCAAGTTATCTTAAATATCATAAGTTATTGCGTTTTATCATATGTTGTAGCCTTTGTCTTTTCATAGTTTATTATGTGAAGCACCATTTCTGTTTATAAATATCATCTATTCTATTTACAGGAACTTTGTATAACCGGAGATGGATTGGCTACAAGGCAGCTAGCAGATGGGGGATAGGAGGTTTGGTTGTGTCTGAATTTGCTTCCAATCTCAAGCCATTGTTTTTCCTAGATTATTTGCTACGAGAGCTTGATATATTAGTGTCCAATGTACAGTTCAGTATTCATTCCGCAATGATTTTGAATCCTGCTATGAAATAAGTTTTCGATCTTACATACAGTCAGTGCGAGACACAATTGCTCTCAAATTCTTCTTCTTCCTGTCATAGTGTGTGTTGAGCTGGTAGGATGCGACAAGGTCTGTACAGGATTGACGCCCTGCCGATGACTTCCTCCACTCGGACGCCGGGGACAAGAACGACTACGACTGATAGGTGCGCCTCCTGCTTCGTTTTACTGCAGTTTTTCGCTGTTCGTGGCAACACAATCATGCATTACGACATGCAACTGTAGCCACTATGCAGACACACCACTACAATGTGCATACGTGTCTTGTCTTGCCTTTGAGCAAGCTATGAGTGCGTGCTGTCATATTTGTGAATCCTTTTCTTATGATAAATTTCCAACTCCAAAACCTTTCTAAATAATTTTTGTCAGGAATTCATATCTTGAATGTGACCTCAAGTCTCTTTGCAATTTTGTGTGTGAGAACAAGATCAGAATTGCTCAGCTGTTTCTGCATTGTTATGAAATCTGGTATATATGCCTCATACTTCATCTCCACCTCTTACAGTTTAGAAAATGATCTAGCATATGAAACTAGTGGTGGTATCTCTCTTATGTGATCTGCTTGTATAGCCCCATCTTTGATTTCTCATATAAAATCAGTACAAGCCAATGGAGCTGAACTAACTCACTGCATTCTAACAGGGATCGATCCACGCAGATAGAAAAACTAGAGGTTTGGTTTCTGTTGACTTTGTTTTGGTTTGGTTGAGCAGTGACTGACCACTAAGTATAGCATACATATAGCTGTCATTGTTACCATATTGGAGTTTTTCTGAACTATTTATATGCTCCTTGAAAATTATTGGTCTAACTGAAATAATATAGCCATATTGTTTCCTCGTGTAACAATTATTGAAAGCAATTATTAGTGCAATAGTCTGCAGCAGCACACCTACATTTGGCCTCATATTACACTGGTAATTAAAATCTTAAACTTCAGATGTGAAATTCCACGTTGCTACTATTTAGTGTATTTTTATTTTTAAAGTGTATATTCATATCAGTTAATCAATTCAATATATCATAGAACTTGCTAGCTATAACATCTAGGAACTCCAATTATATTCCCACGGTTTTGAGGACCTTAGCTCATATGAGACCAAGTTGCTGTCTAACGAGCAATTCATGCACAGTATAGCTTTGATGGTCTTGATAATAAAAAATACTAGCTAGTGAGACAAGATATTGTGTGATGCTTTTACATGCCATCGTTTTTTTCATTGTCTTATCATTGCTTCTCTTTTGGAAGAGTGGAACTCCTTGTTTTATAAGACTACATCATTAGTGATGATTTTCTGCCTTCTTCTTGGTAGTCAGATCCATTTTCTGTGCAGAAGTTCTCATATAACATATTTATCTTTATCATGCAGGTTGCTGATACCCAAATTATTTCCGATTGTCATATGTATGTTATTACTTGTGGTATAAGTTGTAACTATTTAAATGAGTTTTGCTAGCATATTATCATTAAATGGCAGATTAACAATAGCTGTACCATGGCATAGTTATCTCTGCCACCAGATTTGATGTTAATTCGCCCCATGGCATAGTTATTGTGAGTTGGATCTTCTGAATTGTGAATTGGATGAACATTTGATTGTGATTTGGATCATATGAAATGTGAATTGTGTGTAATATTTGGATGATTAGGTTGATTTGTGTGTATATTTAGAGAATTTTGAACAATACCTCAAAATATGTTTCGGGCAACTTTGCCAAAATCCTTTAAAACTTTTCGGGGCATTTTTGGAAAGTGCCCCTAAAAGTATTTGGGGGCACTTTCTCAAAGTGCCACTAATTGGTTTTGTGGCACTTTCACAAAGTGGCTCAATAGGTAATGACCTATTGGGGCACTTTGGAGAAGTGCCACTAATTGGTTTTGTGGCACTTTCACAAAGTGCCTCAATAGGTAATGACCTATTGGGGCACTTTGGAGAAGTGCCACAAAAGGTTTTAGAGACACAAGCAAAGGTGGCACTTCTCCAAAGTGCCACAATAGATTATTAGGGGCACTTTAGACCATATTTAGTGGCACTTTGAAGTGCCTCTGAATATCTGCCGTGTTGTAGTGGAAGAAGCTTCACCACACACTTACACGTCGCAAACTGAGCAATTTTGCTATACGAGGTTAAGGTGTTGGATGCTAGCTTGAAGAAATTTGCAAAAATTGGTAGAATTCCTCTCAACTAGGTATAACATTGTTTTGTAGAATTTATCAATTTATTTAGAAACAACGATCACAATTGTTTACAGTTACAACTTTCTTCGCGATCCTTGAGGTTCAGTTACTTAGTTTGCAAGGCACATAGTTGAGGGTCAGTTGCATCAGCCCTATCCTTGACTTGGGTGTGTACACCTCTTCAAAGAGATTTGACTATGAGCACATATCCCAGTATCCTCTATCATATATACACTATACATTGTTTACTTTCAATAAACTTGCTAGTAATATTATTACAAACCTAAGAAAAAACTCACGCTGCAACTTTCAACTCTTGCCAAAGATCACACTACAACCTTCAACTCGTAAACCGTTTATTTTTAATCTTGAATTGTGAAGTCCGCTCACTTATTAACCTCGCTCTGCTCTCAGGTGGTTTCGTGCTTACTCAGATGACACATTGCTGGACAACTTATACACGTCAGCAAACGGATAATCTGTTCAGCCATGTGGCGTCAGAGTCAGCACAAAACATGACCAAGGTTGTAAAATGAACAGATTTGTAGCCCAGGGTTAAAAATAAACGGGCCAAGAGTTGGAAGGGTGCGATGTGACTTCAGAAAGAGCTGGAAGGTTTACAGATACTCTTTTTCATAGAACACAGTCTGGCTTAATAACAAGGTAATTACAAAGTGCGACATGATGACTAAGGGCGTCTCCAATGTTTAAGGTTAAAGATGATCATAAACTGGGCCCTACAACATGCGTTATAGCAAACTGAAACCGTCACAATGTTTAAGATCACCGTCCTTTTTTCTATTCGTTTTGTTAGAAATAATGGGCTAATTCACTAGCCCATGTAGTATTTCAGATTTTCTCTAAATCTCAAAGCCCATGTGTGTGTGAGGCCCATGTGTGATGTAGCCCAAAATGATGGCAGCTCACAAGTGAGTGGAGTGGTAGCTAAAGTTTAGTCCCACATTGCTAGTTTGAGAGGAGTTGCACCACCTTATAAGGTGGAGTGTTCCACTAGTTGGTAAGTGAGTGAGAACAAGAGGCTCTCTCACGCGCTCCTCCTCCTCCTCCGCCGCTCGCACGCACGCACGCACCGCCCGCCCGTCTCGTCTCGTCACGGCCCGTCTCGTCACGACGCGCCGCGGGTTGCGGGAATCTCGCCGAGCTGAGCACCTGCGACGTGGACTTGGCCCACGTTGTACCCGTTAGGGTTTTTCCCGTGCCGCACTATATATTGTCGTGCACTGCGTGCGCCGCAGAACACACCGAACCAATCTAGGTTTTGCCAATCTCGTGCCTTGCGCCGCCACCGTAGTCTACTCCATCCCGATCGCCGGCGTGCACCGGCGAGCGGGAGAGCAGGTCTCCGGAACCGTTAGCTCTTGCGATCCTGTACGGGAGAGGGCTAATTAGGTTTTTGGGAAGCGCTCCGCACGACTGCTCAAGTTCGTCATCACGGCTCGTCTTCCCGGTCGCTCGGTGGGACCTAAAGCTCGTCGTCTCCAACGCCGTCTTCTTCGACCGGTCATCGCCAACGTTGTCGTCAACAACATCGGTACGGCAACGGCTACGACTACTTCCTCCACCACAGATCGGTACGTGTTGCGTGATCCAATCTGCTGGCTTAACATGTTTTCTGCTAGTATGCTGCTATTCATGTTAGTTAATACTTCTAGTATGTTTGAGATTAACATGTTAGTAGCGATTGTTGTCATGCTTAATATTCTGGAATTAATCATGGAATTATTGCCTAATTACTCATCAATCCAAAAACCTAATTATAGGCAATTTCCTGAGTTATCAATGGCTGGTTTTGCTGATGCTATGAGGCCGGAAAAGTTTACCGGTGTGAGCTTTAAGAGGTGGCAAGTGAAGTGCCAACTCTGGCTTATGGCTTTGAAAATATTCCATGTCAGTAAAGGCATGCCTGAGGGAACTATTTCTGAGCAAGATCAGGAAAAGTTCCGGTATGACAATACTGCCTTCAGGGGATGTATTCTTAGCGTTCTTGATGGCCGTCTGTGCGATGTGTACATGCACATAGAGGACGGCAAGGAGCTCTGGGAAGCACTGAATGCGAAATTCGGTGCATCCGATGCTGGCAGTGAACTCTATGTCATGGAGAGTTTCCATGATTACAGGATGGTCAATAACCGTTCTGTAGTGGAACAGGCTCATGAAATAGAGTGTATTGCAAAGGAGCTCGAACTTCTCAAGTGTGCCATACCCGACAAGTTTGTGGCTGGGTGCATTATTGCAAAGTTGCCTCCGTCTTGGAGGAACTTCGCCACAACTCTCAAACATAAGAGACAGGAGATATCAGTTGAAAATCTGATTGCGTCTCTTGATGTTGAGGAGAAATCTCGGGCTAAGGACACTAATGAGAGAGGCGGTGAGGGTCAGTCTAGCGCCAACATGGTGCAGAAGAACTCACATGTCAAGAACAAAGGGAATTTCAAGCCCTCGTTCAATAAGCCTGCAAAGACTACTGACTTCAAGAAGAAGAAGAAGAAGAAGAAGGTGAACAAAGCTGAGCAGGGAGGATGTTATACCTGCGGACAGCTTGGCCACTATTCCAAGAACTGCCCTGAACGTGCAGATCGCAAAGGAAAAGATGGCACCAATACTGTCAACGTCGTGACCGCTAGCAATACTGATGGGTATGGTAATTTACCTGTTGTGCTTTCAGTATTTCAATCTCCATGTTGGTGGATTGATACGGGTGCTAATGTTCATGTGTGTTCTGACATCTCTATGTTCACTTCTTACCAGGTCGCACGGGATTCCTCCGTCCTAATGGGGAATGGATCACATGCTTCTGTTCGTGGTGTTGGCACGGTAGATCTGAAGTTTACTTCGGGAAAGATCGTGCAGCTGAGGAACGTGCAACATGTCCCTACTATGAACAAGAATCTCGTTAGCGGTTCCCTTCTATGCAGAGATGGGTTTAAAGTAGTCTTAGAGTCCAATAAAGTGGTTGTGTCAAAGTTTGGACAATTTATTGGTAAAGGTTATGAGTGCGGAGGCTTGTTCCGCTTTTCCCTTTCAGATTTTTGTAATAAGTCAGTAAACCATATTTGTGGCAATGTGGATTCGGATGCTAGTGTTTGGCACTCTCGTTTATGTCACGTTAATTTTGGTTTAATGTCTCGGCTATCCAGCATGTGTTTAATTCCGAAATTCACCATTGCCAAAGGTTCTAAGTGCCATAGTTGTGTGCAATCTAAGCAACCTCGGAAGCCTCACATGGCGGCCGAGGAGAGAAACTTGGCACCTCTAGAACTCATACATTCTGATCTATGCGAGATGAATGGTGTGTTGACAAAAGGTGGAAAGAGATATTTCATGACATTAATTGATGATGCTACTAGGTTCTGCTATGTTTATTTGTTGCAAACTAAAGATGAAGCGTTAGACTTCTTTAAAATCTATAAGGCTGAAGTTGAAAATCAATTAGAGAGAAAGATCAAGCGTCTTAGGTCAGATCGTGGTGGAGAATATTTTGCGAAAATATTTGATGAATTCTGTGAGGAACACGGCATTATTCATGAGAGGACGCCTCCCTACTCACCCCAATCAAACGGGGTTGCCGAGAGGAAAAACCGCACGCTGACCGACTTGGTGAATTCCATGTTGGACACTGCGGGTTTATCTAAGGCATGGTGGGGGGAGGCCTTGTTGACTTCATGTCATGTCCTGAATAGAGTTCCTAACAAGAATAAAGACAAAACCCCTTATGAGGAGTGGGTTGGAAGAAAGCCATCACTTTCTTATTTGCGTACTTGGGGATGCTTGGCAAAAGTCAACATTCCTATTCCGAAGAAACGCAAATTAACTCGGACCAAAGACAGTGGATTGTATTTTTCTGGGCTATGCGCAGCGTAGCATTGGTTATAGATTTTTAGTGGTTAAATCTGAGGTTCCGGATATGCATGTTGATACTATAATGGAATCTCGTGATGCAACATTTCTTGAGAATATGTTTCCTATGAAAGATATGCATAGCACTGCTGGAATTTCTTCTGAAATAATTTCTGAATCTAGTACATCTAGTGATCATTCTGAACAACCACTTGAGACTGTCCTAGAGAAGGATGACAATGAAGCTCCTAAGAGGAGCAATAGACAGAGGTTTGAAAAATCCTTTGGTGATGATTTCATTGTGTACCTTGTGGACAATACCCCTACGTCCATTGCAGAGGCATACGCATCTCCTGATGCGGATGACTGGAAAGAAGCTGTCCATAATGAGATGGACTCGATTCTTTCTAATGGGACATGGGAACTGTGTGAACGACCGTATGGGTGCAAACCTGTGGGTTGTAAGTGGGTGTTTAAGAAGAAGCTGCGGCCTGATGGTACTATTGAGAAGTACAAGGCGCGGCTTGTGGCCAAGGGCTACACGCAGAGAGAAGGCGAAGATTACTTCGATACCTATTCACCTGTCGCTAGACTGACCACCATTCGTGTACTACTTTCCCTGGCTGCCTCTTATGGTCTTATCGTACATCAAATGGACGTAAAGACAGCTTTCCTCAATGGAGAGTTGGAAGAGGAGATCTATATGGATCAGCCTGATGGGTTCGTGGTAAAGGGTGAAGAGAGAAAGGTATGCAAGTTGTTGAAGTCCTTGTACGGACTGAAACAAGCACCTAAGCAATGGCATGAGAAGTTTGACAGAACTCTGACTTCTGCGGGCTTTGCCATTAATAAGGCTGATAGGTGTGTGTATTATCGCCATGGTGGGGGCGATAGTGTCATATTATGCTTGTATGTCGATGACATATTGATATTTGGTACAAGCATGAATGTGATAAATGAGGTCAAGTCGTTTCTGTCAAAATGCCTTGACATGAAAAATCTGGGAGAAGCTGATGTAATTCTGAACATCAAGCTAATTAAGGATGAGAGTGGGATTGTTTTAACACAATCACACTATGTTGAGAAGGTCTTGAGCCGGTTCGGTTTTATAGACAGCAAGCCTTCTCCAACACCTTATGATCCTAGTGTGGCACTTCGAAAGAACAAGAAGGAATCGGTAGATCAATTGAGATACTCTCAGATAATCGGTTCACTCATGTACCTCGCGAGCGCGACGAGACCTGATATCTCATATGCTGTAAGCAAGTTGAGCAGGTTCATGTCAAACCCGGGTAATGATCATTGGCATGCACTTGAAAGAGTCATGCGCTATCTGAACGGTACAATGAGCTATGGGATTCACTATTCTGGGCACCCTGCCGTGCTAAAGGGATATAGTGACTCTAACTGGATTTCAGATGCTGGTGAGCTCGACGCCACAAGTGGGTATGCATTTACCCTTGGAGGTGGCGCAGTGTCATGGAGGTCTTGTAAACAGACCATATTGACGAGGTCAACTATGAAAGCAGAACTTACTGCTTTGGATACAGCCACTGTAGAGGCAGAATGGCTGTGTGAGCTCTTGATGGACTTGCCGGTGGTTGACAAACCATTGCCGGCCATCCTTATGAATTGTGACAACCAAACGGTGATTGTCAAAGTGAACAGTGCTAAGGATAATGCGAAGTCATCAAGACACGTTAAAAGACGTTTGAAATCTGTCAGGAAACTGAAAAACTCCGGAGTAATTACTGTTACGTATATTCAAACAGACAAAAACCTGGCAGATCCCTTTACAAAAGGGACTATCACGAAATGTGATAGAGAGTGCATCGAGGGAGATGGATATGAGACCCATGAGTGTTACACCATAGTGGTAACCCAAACTATGTGATCGGAGATCCCGTGAAGTAGGACCTGGGAAAAACAAACTAGTGGTTTAACGGAGGAGAGCTTTTTGTTACCCTCTCTAAGTGAAGATGCACGAGCTCTCAGAAAGCTGTAAGGAAGGTTAGCAACATGCCTTAATGTGGTTCTATTGGCTATTTATAGCAAAGATGCTGTCCTACAGAGCATTCTTGAAAGAACACACCTATATGAGTTCCGACTGTTAAACGTCGCAGTCTATGAGATTTGGGTGATCTCTAGTAAACTCATGAAGAGACCAGGGAGTACGACGCATATGCTCCACCCGCGGGGTAGGCTACTGGCAGCCAGGTACTGGTTATGACTTTGAGTGAAGTCTATTGGCACCAAACTTGCAATTCAAGGTTCCTCCATTGTTCAAGTTGCTGGTAGATGTAACTTGAAGCTCTAGGCGGAAGTTCAACTTAACAGTCTCTGCTGAAACACTGGTATATAAACAAGAAACGAGGATTGGCAAATCTTCAAATGGGCATTTGAGATCTGGTGGGGGATTGTTAGAAATAATGGGCTAATTCACTAGCCCATGTAGTATTTCAGATTTTCTCTAAATCTCAAAGCCCATGTGTGTGTGAGGCCCATGTGTGATGTAGCCCAAAATGATGGCAGCTCACAAGTGAGTGGAGTGGGAGCTAAAGTTTAGTCCCACATTGTTAGTTTGAGAGGAGTTGCACCACCTTATAAGGTGGAGTGTTCCACTAGTTGGTAAGTGAGTGAGAACAAGAGGCTCTCTCACGCGCTCCTCCTCCTCCTCCGCCGCTCGCACGCACGCACCGCCCGCCCGCCCGTCTCGTCACGGCCCGTCTCGTCTCGTCACGACGCGCCGCGCCGCGCCGCGGGTTGCGGGAATCTCGCCGAGCTGAGCTTTATTTTTGCAGTCCGGGAAAAACGGTCTGGACGGACGCGTCACAGTTAGTCGGTTCGGGTCGCTCCCGGATCGTGGGCTACTGTAACCGACCTGCGACGTGGACTTGGCCCACGTTGTACCCGTTAGGGTTTTTCCCGTGCCGCACTATATATTGTCGTGCACTGCGTGCGCCGCAGAACACACCGAACCAATCTAGGTTTTGCCAATCTCGTGCCTTGCGCCGCCACCGTAGTCTACTCCATCCCGATCGCCGGCGTGCACCGGCGAGCGGGAGAGCAGGTCTCCGGAACCGTTAGCTCTTGCGATCCTGTACGGGAGAGGGCTAATTAGGTTTTTGGGAAGCGCTCCGCGCGACTGCTCAAGTTCGTCATCACGGCTCGTCTTCCCGGTCGCTCGGTGGGACCTAAAGCTCGTCGTCTCCAACGCCGTCTTCTTCGACCGGTCATCACCAACGTTGTCGTCAACAACATCGGTACGGCAACGGCTACGACTACTTCCTCCACCACGGATCGGTACGTGTTGCGTGATCCAATCTGCTGGCTTAACATGTTCTCTGATAGTATGCTGCTATTCATGTTAGTTAATACTTCTAGTATGTTTGAGATTAACATGTTAGTAGCGATTGTTGTCATGCTTAATATTCTGGAATTAATCATGGAATTATTGCCTAATTACTCATCACGTTTCCCATGCAACTGCTCACCAGTGAGGCGTTGTACCATCCACATGATGTGTCAGAGAAAGTGATTTTCTATAGCTTGTGTCCGAGTCATAGTGGTAAGACCGACCATAAGCTTTTTTCTCCTAAGACCGACCCTCCCAATGTTTAAATCAGTCTATGGTCGACCTCAAGTCCCTTATGACCGATCTTATTCTCACATTGGAGACGCCCTAACACACGAAAGGTAATAAAAATCGAACACTTACATATCAAGGTAACCCTGGAATATACAAACCTTGGACTAGTCAATTGGCCAACTGGCATGAAGACATGTGACTTGTTTTGGTTAATTAGTACCTTTTAGTTGATCTTGCTTGCATTCTGGGTGTCTTCATATTTTCACTTTGTCCTTTTGATTGTTATTCGATGTTGTATCTGGTGGGGGAATTCTGGGTCGCATTTCTTCTTATGCCCCGCTTTGTGTGGTTTGTTCTTGGTGATATCTATCTGATTCTGAATGAGTGTCAAACTATTTTGCTTTCACTGAGATTTAGAGAAGGCTTGAATGAGTTTGCCATTGTTTGAAATTTTTACGAAATAAATGCTGGACAAGGAAAGGTAAATAAACATAAGCAGGGATTTGCCTCTAGGTATAATAACTGCATTTACTTTGAAATCGCCAACTTCCACAAAGGGAAACACATTTAATTGATTGGTGCAACAACCACAGTAGTTCAACATCATATGACCGATCCCATTATCTTATTGCACTTACCTACACAATCCTCAACAACATTTGCATCTGCAAAAAAATCGGAATGCAAGCACAAGGTCATCGGAACAAATTATTCTTCCTCATCTGTAAACGACGTCCGGACTGCGCCACCCTGGAGAAGCTGCAGAAGGACATGCCGGCGAGGGTGTTGTTCCTGTCGCCGCTGCCACATTGGCCGGCGCAGCCGACGTTGCAGGGCCACCAAGGGGTGCTGTGGCTGCACCAGGGGTAGCGGTAAATGCATGTCAAAACAATTTTTTTTGTCTGGCTCCTTTGTGTTCATTATATACTGATTAATATCGTGAAAATAAAGGACATGCATAGTTGCAATCTAGGACTATTAGCTGATCAAAATAGACAAGTTATCCAGAATTAATAAGCTTGTTCCATGCCATATCAAAAACAATAAAATATGCTATACCATCAAGTCCTAGCAATCAAAGTGATCCGGGCTATAAACAATTATCTTTATGTGCATTTAGCCTGAGAGATGAAATGAACTCTGTCACTCACAACAGGACTCTCCTACAAGTGGTAAAATGAACAATTGTTTGTAAACTTCAAACAGATTTGTAATCGATTTAAGATTATTAGCACGACACCAATATCAAATGAACAAACATAAGTAGCTTTAAGCGTCCAGATACCTATTTGAGCTACCTATTTACCATTACAATTGGTTCAAGCTAGTTTTTCATGCAGTTGTCTTCAACATGAGAAAAAACGGCACCACAGCTATGCACTAACACTACCAATATACAGTTCTTGAATATGTCAACATGAAGGAAACAGTAAAATTTACTTCAATTATTAAACCAATCTTAGTGTTCATAATGTCACCATTTCATCGTTGTATTGTATCTGGTTCGTCAAACATGTAGCTATGTTTTCTTTACATTATTATCACATATTTTCATTGTCGTTAAACTATGTGGTTCAAGTCAGATCTAGGAAACTGTCTGTACCAGTTTACCATATGAATATCTATTCAATAATGATCAAAAAATGATCGAAGGACACAAGCAAATTAGCTACCAGTATCAGATCTGAATCACACGAGCATCAGAATAGAAATGCTATAGAACAATCCGATATATGTTAAAGAGTTCATCAAACAGCAAAACAAACAAGTGATACGACACTACTCAAAATTGTTAGCTTAATAACACGAAATGATGAGAACATCATTCCATCAACCAGTTATCGAAAATCAACTCGGTTTTGTTATGAATAAACATAACTAGATTTAAGCATCCAAAGATAACTGCTTCCGCTACCTATTTGCCATATCAGTTGGTTCAAGCTAGTTTTTCATGCAGTATCTTCAACATGAGAAAAAATGGCACCGCAGATACACAGTCACACTACTTGAATATGCCAACATGCAAGCAATAGTGAAATTTAGTTCAATTATTAAACCAATCTTAATGTTTACTGTTTTATTGAATAGATATTCATATAATACAGGGATATAAAGATAGTTTGCTAGCTCTGTTTTGAACCACATAGTTCAATGATAATAACAATATGTGATAATGTGAAAAAAAAGGTAGCTACCATTGTTGAACCGGTGACATAAGAAGCATAGAGGACACTAACAAACTAGCTACCATTATCAGATCTGAATCTAGATCATAACAGTCAAATAAAATGCCACCACACGAGCATCAGAACAGAATAAGTACATAACAGATTTGCTATGGGTTAAACAGTTCATCAAGCAGCAAACAAAAGAAGTGATACGACACTACTTAAGATTGTTAGCTTAATAACACGAAATGATGAGAACATCTTGCCATCAACCAGTTATCAAAAATCAACGTGGTTTTATCATAACCAAAGTTTGAAGACAGACTATTACCTGCAGCATAGACACATTCAAATGGATAAAGGAGAACACCATTGTTGTTTTCGGGAAGTTTACTGAAGTGCGATGAGTGAAGCTGGACCATGACGATACCGGCAACTGTCCGCAAGAAAGCCACATTGTTTTCCTCAGCATACCCTAGCATCTGTATGTAGCTTGTCTGTGAATCCAGAGAAAGTAGCCTGTCCAGCTCAACAGTTCTTCCCGGCACCCACGAAGCAACACCACCAGAATCTGTAATCCTCTTCCATAACTGGACGGTGTAATCTGACAAGGAGAGTAAACCCAGCCCACCACCCTCTGCTCGCATAACCATCAAATCTTGACCCTTGGCAAACATATCCATTGGCACATGCGTCAGAGCTAGGCAGAGCCTAGCCAAATCAAACTCAAGAATCACGCGCGATTTCCCATCCCCAGAGAGCAGCCAGTAAAGGGAATCCCCGACGAGCACGGCGGGCATGCCGGCATGATCCATGGCGTCGCGTGGAACCGGTGTCGAGATGACATTGCTCCAGACGCCAGTCTCCGACGAGTAAAAGCAGACCTCCGCTCGTGGATTCTTTCTTTCTTGCTTGTAGCCGACCAACACCACCTTGAAGTGGTCTCCAGCAGCACGAAGCACCGCCCCGTCGTTTGGGATTTTGTGCATCTCAAACCCTAGGGGAGTGGCGATGCGGCGCTGGACGCTGGTGACGGGTTCCCACACCAGGACCTCGTCCCTCGATGAGTGGAAGATGAGTACGAGGCCATGGCGGCACCCGAGGAGCGTGCTGTAGTCGCCGGCGCTGATTGGAGAGGAGAAGCCGCCGTGCGGGACGCGATTGGGGCCGGGCTCCATGGTAGGCTGGAAGCGGATGCCATCAAGAGCTTCGCGGAAGTAACCGAGGACGGGAGGTCTGCGGCGGTGTTCTGACGCCGCCATCTCGCCGGCCTGAGCGCTCGTGAGGGCGGTGGTGGAGTCTAGGGTGCAGCAGCCACAATGGGGAAAATCACAAACAAGTTTATCAATACTGATTTAAGATTAGTATCACGATAGCATCGAGAACAACATCAAATGAACAAACATAACTAGATTTAAGCACAAAATATACATGTTTGAGCTACATATTTGCCATTTCAGTTGGTTCAAGCTAGATTTATGCGGTTGTCTTCAACATGAGAAAAAATGGCATCACAGCTATGCACCAACACTACCAGTATGCAATTCTTGAAAACAAGCAATAGTGAAATTTGGTTCACTTATTAAATCAATCTTAGTGCTCACTGTTTCATTGAATAGATATTCATACAATACTAGTATATAAAACAGATGCTAGCTCTGCTTTGAACCACAGTTCAATGATAATAAAATATGTGATAATGTGAAAAATGTCAGCTACCTTTGTTGAACCGGTGACATAAAAAGCACAAAGGACACTAGCAAACTAGCTACGAGCACGACACTAGCAAACTAGCTACGAGTATCAGATCTGAATCTAGATCATAATGAGGAAAAAATGCTACCAAACGAGCATCAGAACAGAAGAACTAGATAACAGATTTGCTATGTGTTAAAGAGTTCATCAAGCATCAAACGAAACAAGTAATACGACACTACTTAAGATTGTTAGCTTAATAACACGAAATGATGAGAAAATCTTGCCATCAACCAGTTATCAAAAATCAACATGGTTTTATCATAACCAAAGTTTGAAGACAGACTATTACCTGCAGCATAGACACATTCAAATGGATAAAGGAGAACACCATTGTTGTTTTCGGGAAGTTTACTGAACTGCGATGAGTGAAGCTGGACCATGACGATACCGGCAACTGTCCGCAAGAAAGCCACATTATTTTCCTCGGCATACCCTAGCATCTGTATGTAGCTTGTCTGCGAATCCAGAGAAAGTAGCCTGTCCAGCTCAATAGTTCTTCCTGGCACCCACGAAGCAACACTACCAGAATCTGCAATCCTCTTCCATAACTGGACGGTGTAATCTGACAAGGAGAGTAAACCCAGACCACCACCCTCTGCTCGCACAACCATCAAGTCTTGACCTTTGGCAAACATATCCATTGGCACATGCGTCAGAGCTAGGCTCTGCATAGCCAGATCAAACTCAAGAATCAGGCGCGATTTCCCATCCCCAGAGAGCAGCCAGTAAAGGGAATCCCCGACGAGCACGGCGTGCATGCCGGCATGATCCATGGCGTCGCGCGGAACCGGTGTCGAGATGACATTGCTCCAGACGCCGGTCTCCGACGAGTAAAAGCAGACCTGGGCTCTTGGATTCTTTCTTTCTTGCTTGTAGCCGACCAACACCACCTGGAAGTGGTCTCCAGCAGCACGAAGCACCGCCCCGTCGATTGGGGTTTCGCGCATCTCAAACCCTAGGGGAGTGGCGACGCGGCGCTGGACGCCGGTGACGGGGTCCCACATCAGGACCTCGTCCCCCGAGGACGGGAGGGCTGCGGCGGTGTTCCGGCGCCGCCATCTCGCCGGCCTGAGCGCTCGTGAGGGGGCGGCGGCGGAGTATAGGGCGGAGCAGACACGATGGGGGGAAATGAAGCTGCGGGTGCGAGTCAGATTGGAACCCCAAACTCGTCTCTTTTTAAAATGGGCCCATCGGACTACTAGTACTAGTAGTAGTGCCATGGAAATATGGAATTAGCGATTCTCGATGGAAAGGAATGTCTCTAGTTTCCATATACTGCTCAAATAAAAAATGTTTTCCATATGCAAGGATTAGTTACCATTTTGATTCTCGATTATTGCGATTTGCTTCTAAATAATAAGATCTTATGAATTATTTGATCAACACAAATAAGTCATTAAAAATATTGAAAAATACATGTTCCAAGTACATGGGATTATGTGACGAAATTGACAAGTTGTAAACTCCCCCCCTGTTTTTATTGAGTTTATATCACTATTCCACACCTTTTGTCAAAACTAGTAAAATACTACCTGCGTCCCAAGGCTCTTCATAGTAAAATATTACCAAGTTTTCATATATTGGTAATCGTGCACACGCAACACAATGTGTCGACTAATGTTATAAAATTATATCATATACATATCTAATAAATATATTCCTTACTCAATTTACAAGCTACTTTAGCTTGGATCTAGTTAAACAGGAGACTACACCAACATTTTACATGCTTGTTTTGCTTACTAAAAATTAAAATTAACACCAATCATCTCATAATTTAGTTTCTTATAGTAAAAAAATGAACAAAAGAAGGAATAAAATTATGCAATGTATCTGTGCTTGATACCGTCGACCGTGGAGATGCTTCGCGACGTGGTTATGGTCGTACCGGGTTTGGAATATGTGAATCCTTTGTATCGACCTGAAGGAATAAATAAAAGTAACTGAACGGTGCATAAACTTAAACTAAACTACAACTACGCTTTGTCCTCATCCGAAGTGCCCTCGTCGGTCGAACTCCAGAGGTCGTCCCATCTTTCGTCGTCCGAGGCCATGGTGCACTCTCCGTGGAGTTGCCCTAATATGAAGGCCTTCCGATGCCGCTTGTCCGCGCGAGCGGCCCTCCTCTCGGCCCTCTGCACGAAGAAGTTCACCTCGTCTTGCATGTCCCGCAGGAAGTTCTGCATCCACGCCGCCACGCCGCCATGGCGCGCTCGTCCGCCTCGGTGATCATGAGCCGGCGCTGTTGATGCCGGTGGCGCAGCTGGTCTTCGCGCGAGCTCCTCCGCTTGTTCGTGGGTCCACACATCGTGGAAGTTCATGTCCCGGCGCGACCTTCGAAGCCGCCGTGTCGTATGGAGGCGGGAGCGGCGACGAGGCGCAGGCGGCGGGGAATGGATAGAACGGGGAATGTTTATTGACGGTTGAGCGTCGCGCGCGGTGGATTTTATAGCATGTGCGGGAGCCGGCACCCAAAATATAGCAGTCGCGGTGTCGCTTTTTCCCGGCCGTGCTAAACCATTTCCCCCGCGCGCTATCTATGCTGGAGCGCTGCGGTCTGCCTCCCGCGCCCAAAAATAACAGGTTTTACCGCGCGCGCGTTTTATCGCGCCTGTTGGAGATGCTCTTAAAATGGGTGCTATTTTAGTTGCTTTGGTAGCTATTGATGATTTTTTTCTGACCTGAGCTGTTTATTATTATTCTCGCTACATTCTCAGAACAATGTACATGCCGCCTCGACGGGCCAATGCTGCTGATGATGGTTGACATTCTTCGTGCAATGCGGCGAAGAGCAATGTTTCATGCAAAACATGCACCAGTGGTTTGAGACCACACCCCTTGTTTGTCTAATAATGATACCATGATCTGGAATTGCACCATAGCCCTGTTGGACGGTGCCTTCTGCTCCGAGTTAAATGTTTCATTTGTTTGTGGAATTGTGATGGGTATATTCATTCACTCCCAAATTCACTATGCAGAATTCGCCATTATTTTGTTAACACAGTCTGAATGACTGACTGACCATAATGACACAGCATACTGCTAGCCCCCGCTGTAGCTGGTAGACTAACAAGAAAGCAGTGTGTAACAGAACACTAGAAAACTGTTGTCAATAAGCCAAAATCCATGGATGGAAGCAGTGATATGTGAGCAACCTGTTCGTTGGCAAAACTAGGTAGCAGAAGCTCTGATAATTTGAAGTCAAAGCAAGCAAGCAGCAAAAAGATATGCCATTGATTAGAACACCAGCAAAAGAAGACCACGGTTCCGAAGAAGCTTCACCACACACTTACACGTCGCAAACTGAGCAATTTTGCTTTACGGGTTCAGGTGTTGGATGCTAGCTTGAAGAAATTTGGAAAAATTGGTAGAACTCCTCTCAACTAGTATATCATTGTCTTGTAGAATTTATCTGTTTTTTTTAGAAACAGCAATCACAATTGTTGACACTTACAACTTTCTTCGCTATCCTTGAGGTTCAGTTACTCAGTTTGCAAGGCACATACGTTGAGGTTCAGTTGCATCAGCGCTATCCTTAACTTGGGTGTGTACATCTCTTCAAAGAGATTTGACTATGAGCACATATCCTCTATCATATATACGCTATACAGCATTCACTTTCAATAAAACCTTGCTAGTAATATTATTACAAACATAAGAAAAAAACTCACATTGCAACTTTCAACTCTTGATAAAGATCACATTACAACCTTCGACTCATAAACTGTTTATTTTTAATCTTGAATTGTGGAGTCTATTCACTTAACAACGTAGCTCTGCTCTACAGCAAACTGATAAGCTGTTCGGCCATGTGGCATCAGAGTCGGCACGAAACATGACCAAGGTTGTAAAAGGAACAGATTTCAGAGTTGGAAGGTTGCGACGTGGACTTCAGAAAGAGTTGGAAGGTTTACATATACTCTTTTTCATAGAACACATTGTCTGGCTTAACAAGGTAATTACAAAGTGCAACATGATGACTAACACACGGAAGGTAATAAAACTCCAACACTTACATATGAAGGTAACCCTGGACTAGTTCCAAGGTAATATACAAACCTTGGACTAGCTGCACAACAGCGTAAGCTTTCCTTAAAACGATTACTGAGCCAGACTCTTGCCCCGATCATCAGAAGACTGAATGCCACATTTAAAGAGGTTACCAAGCTTGATCCTTGCTTCCCATAATGAGAAGCCATGGAACACCGACGATGGCCACACCGACCGATATGTTTGCAGCCTTATTCAAGATGTTGGCATACTTGGTCAACTTATCCAAATCACGCCTATCAACAAAGCAAACGGGGCAGTGATTACGATATGCAAGTCTTTGAAACTTTTAAATAAATAAAGCGTGGTTCGAATATGTACCTCGTTTTTTCCTGAAAGTCAGTGAACTCTTGGCGTAACAAGAGGTGGCCATCGGAGGCTGCCTTCTGCGTACAAAGAGGAAACATCGATTTAGGACGGAGGGGATGCATGGTAGCGTTCAGGATTTCGTTAATCGATTCCATAAAACTAATTTGAGGTATGAATAATCCTCTCCCCTCAAAAAAATTACTTCGACCTAACAACCAAAAAAATCCAACGTGCCGAAACAGATCTAATAATTCATAGGACGCTGAAGAGGGGGCGTGGGTAAGACGAACCTGACACCGGGTGCTCATGAGCCGGCCGCCGGACGCCGGCGATAGCTCGCGTACGGGGCCCAATCCCTGGCGGAGCAGGCCAGCCGGAAACACTCTCGACAGAGAGCGCAGCGCCATGATTCTGCTGGAGCGGCCGGCGGCACAGTCTAGGGTTTGCCGTGGGTCGTCCGCGACGCCTTCTGCTTCCTCCTTTAGGTGATTTTTGTTTTGCCCCAGCGGTTCATCTCCGTCTCCGACTCCAATGGATACGGGGAGCTGGCCAACGGGCCGGCCTGGGCACGGTAGGCGGTAGCCCGTTTATAAATGGGCCGTACCGTGCCAGCCCCAGGGTCTTTAATAAACGGGCCGGACCATTTAACCCTCCTGCTCTGTTTTTTTTTGAGAAAATTCCTTATATGACACTGCCTTAAAATCATGTTCCTTATTTGACATCGATAAAAATTTTCTTCCTTATATGGCCACTACTCAAAATTTTCTTCCCTATGTGACACTCTAGTGCATTTTGTTCACAAAAGAGGCATGAAAAGACCGTTTTACCCCTGGTGCATAATGTGACTAAAATTAACAATAACTGCAGTAATATTAAATCTGGTATTCCTAGTACCAATATCGGGTATTCCCCACACGCACCGAATACTTTTCGGGACAACGACGAGCTTCCGAAGTGAACGAACTTGTTGGCAGCTAGCTAGCCGTGTATCGGTGTATGTGTGTCAAGCATGCATCTATCAGCAAACAGCAGCAGTGCGGCAGCTAGCTATGTGGCGTGAGAGCTAGCTAGCAGGCCATGCATGCAAGGCGCGCACAGGAAACAGGCAAAAAGCAACGTGACCTACGTGCGCGGCCGGAAAAAGGACGGGATCGATACGAGAGACGGAAACGTAGGCCCATATAATACAAGCGCATACGCGCGGGAGGCAGAACGAGAGCGACGCGCAGGCGTTTAGGTCCCTAAGTTCTCCGTTGAGAAAGCAATCTACATAACACTTCATCTCATATAGACGTCCCAAACAATTAATTTAACAATTTTGTCAAAAAACAATTAATTTAATTACTGCAGCTCCGTACTGAATTTTGGTCATATTAAGCATCAGGGGTAAAAAGGTCTTTTCACGTCTCTATGGCGAACAAAATGCACTAGAATGTCATATAGGGAAGAAAATTTTGAGTTGTGGCCATATGAGGAAGAAAAATTTCACTGATGTCAAATAAGGAACATGATTTTAAAAGAGTGTCATATAAGGAATTTTCTCTTTTTTTTTCTGTCTTGAGCTATTTACAGGGCAAACCCTATTTCGCACGTACTGCGGAGGTTGCCATGCCGCGTACCCATGCAGCTAGTGGGTTGGCCCATTAAAAGCTTTCTCGGTGAGTTTTTATTGTTCGTTTTTCTGTTACCTTTTTCTTTTTTCTTCTTTGCATTTTTCTTTTTATTTTTTTCTCTTTTATATCAAATAAATTTTTATGGTGTGGAAAAAATAGAGTAGTTTTACTTTTTTAAATAACTTAAATGTTCTAAAAAAAATTCAATAACATAAAAGTTTTATTTGAAAAATCGTTCAAATGAGATTTTTTTATAAAAAATCGTTCAAAAGACATAAAGTTCATATTTTGACAAGTTCGTTCTGCACGATGAGATCCTACCAAGAGAGAAGCTTTTACTTTCGTCAGAAGATCGTGCAAACTTGGTTTTCAGGTGCCATAGGGTTATCACTTGTCGATGAACCCCTCGCGTCTATGTTCTATCTGCGTTTCGATGAAATCTTTCGCATGTTCCATATGTCCATGATCGATGCGTCCTTACTCCGCGTATGAACGCTCCATCTAGACTATGTTATCAGCATCGACAGAGTCAAGAACGCCGCGGTATCAGGACCTTACTACATGCACGAGGACAACTTGTGTGACCCTAAACGCGGTAGTGATACAAAAGAGGTACGTTGCAGTCTTCATGGTTGCCAATAAGGATAAGGAGTGCCTTCTTGTGCCCTATTGTTCCTTGTAAGTCATGCAGTAACTACCATATGCTTCCGTATATAATTTTCATTATAATTTCACGTACCAAGGGTCAATTGAGGATGATTGGTCGTTGAACTGTTTCCGCAACAAGTATTGCGTCGTTTATATGTGAACAACTTTAAATATCTTGGTAGAGATCTCTAAATCAGATGGTCTAACAAGTATCTTAATAATGATTAATATTGGTTATATAGATTTCTAGATACTTCGGGAGTATATATTGATCATTTACCCTTTTTCACAGTCAAATGTATATTAGAGGTTAAACCAGTTTCGATATAAGTTAATATAGTGTGTGCATGATCTACAATTTGTATCGAAATAACATCATTTATAACTAACTATTGAAACATAAAAGGCCCTGTGCATTCTACTAATTTTGCATACCGCCATGTGCTTCATATCATTAGGTGTATATGCACATATTAACCATGGAGATCAGGTTAACAAATCTTATACGGAGTAGTACGAATTGTAGGGCTTCCATCGAAGAGAGAGGTTAGGCCTCAAACTAAACTCTCTACCACAAGTTAGATTGATTATGCATAGGTTACTAGGACATATGCCTATGCGCTGCTACGGGGCATGAATATTAATCTGTGATGTTTTGCATTTTGCATTTTTTAGGATAACAAATGGATAATGTTTTTTTGCGAATTAACAAATGGACAACTCGTTTACATCATCTCAAACGTCACTCTACCTCTCTAGTTAAATGTACGTGACACGTGTTAGAGTAAAATATAAGTCATAGAGGCAAGAGGGCACAATCTAAACCTAGAAACAGCTAACATGTTTTTAGAAAAAAAAAGACTTAGAATGTCTAAACAAATGTATTTCAAATGCGGTTTAAAATGTCTAAAAATTCC
This sequence comes from Puccinellia tenuiflora, assembly GCA_012064385.1. NCBI lineage: Eukaryota > Viridiplantae > Streptophyta > Magnoliopsida > Poales > Poaceae > Puccinellia > Puccinellia tenuiflora. The sequence continues at coordinate 67,281 of QRDG01001818.1, read as the reverse complement.
GATACAAAATTTTATCTCCTGTAAAATATGCGCGCGACGGAAAGTTTTTGCAAAAAATACCTTTTTATTTTGTCTCCGCAAGAAAGACAAATTTTGATGCCGGAAAAAAGTTTTTAAGAGATATTTTTTTTAACACAGACGAAAGAAAAGGTCGATTTCCATGAAACTAACATGGATATTTGTGCCGACGGTTATTTTTTCGTTTTTTTGGTGTTTTAGAAATTTTTTTTTTTTGGAAAACGGGGCAGATATCCCCATGTTCAGATATGTACTTTCCTCATGGAGGCGCACAAACTAAGTTATTATTGGTATAGCACGAGACTCAGTTGACCATCATGGAGATCAGGTTAACAAATCTTATACGGAGTAGTACGAATTGTAGGGCTTCCATCGGATAGAGAGGTTAGGCCTCGAACTAAACTCTCTACCACAAGTTAGATTGATTATGTATATGTTATTAGGATGAATACAAATGACTAAATAGTCCATAGAGTCTCCTACGTGAAAGAAGAAGACTATAGCGTACATTATTACGGAAATCCATATCGGTCATGGGTGCATCTGGTGCAGATGCACCCACCGCTCAAAAAAAATAATTTTTCTGGATTTACTTCAAGACATTCTATGTTAGCACAAAAAAATTCGTGAAGAAAAGAATTTTTTTGTGACCTGTGCAAAAAAGACAAATCCAGGCGCTCTAAAATGACTATCATTCATTTTTTTGTGTCTTTTTACACAGGTCACAAAAAATGTCTTTTCTCCGTGATTTTTTTATGCTAACACAAAATGTCTTGATGTATATCTGAAATGTTTTTTTTGAATTTTTGGACATTTCAAAAAGTTTGTAAAAATATTTTACACAACGGGTGCACATGCACCCATGACCCAAAACGCCGTGTCCTATATATTATTACTCTTTGCTAGTACTTAGGGATGTCAACGAGCTTGCTGAGCTCATCAAGCTTGGCAGAAGCTCGATCTTAATTTGATCATCTATGAGTGAGCATTCAATCTTTAGTTTGCGATCTAACTTAGCTAGAATAAATTCCGAAAAGTCAAAGAAAAATGCAATGTTCATCCGCCCCAAAATAAAGAAAAACTCTAGCATATTTCAACCAACGTTTGTCTGTCAACAAAAAACAACACTCACCCAAGTGAATGAGATTACATGGATAGTTGTACATAGATATTAAGCTACACGAGCTCAACGAGTTCTGCTAGCTCACCGATGTCGAGCTCCTTTTTCTCCCCAATAACCTAGCTAGTCAATCATCCTCCGGAAAGTCATGTTCATATTGGAGAGAGGGCGAATAGTTCTTAAGCGCGAGGTACGCCGCGTAGATCGAGAACATAGTGAGATATACGGTTAGTACTTTACGTTCTTGCTTCGTTAGCGGTTGCTCCGCCCTGTGTTTGTTGATGTCATACTTTTCACCTTTCTTTGTCCAGTACGATCGGATCATACGCCTGTCCGCCGCCGGACGGTGGCCCTGAGCAGAAATAGTTTGGAGTTCATTGGATCGATCGAAACAAATATAAGCTTATGATCGCAACGCCCGTGAGCAGAATTTGTATGTACATAGTAAGGATCAAAATTAAACCACAAAGATTGAGCCCGTTTGGATGGACGCGATGCGAACCTGGGCGGCCTTGGTGGTGCCGGCGCCGGTGAAGGAGTGGATGGGCTGCCTGGGGGAAAACCTGTGCCGGCTGATCGTCGGGAGCACCATCCGACGCAACGCCGCCGCCGCCGCCATATGTTGCCTAGGTCTCTGTTTCGACGTTGTTCTTCTCGTGCGTATACGGTCGATCGCCTGCTAAATTAAAACCTATATATACTGTACCGCTATAGGATGGGCGTCAGGTGCTTGGCAACTTATAATCTACTACTCCGTGTCAGAGTCGGAGGAGGTCTCCTTCGACCACGAGTCCCACCGAATTCCGACCAAAAAAATTACTGGTCCATGTTCGAACGATCTTAATTTCTGCAGCTAGACAAATGGGGCTTCACCCAGTTTGACAAACTATCCACTTGTCGCACTACGGGAATGGACTTATACGCCGACGGCCAGGACGTACTCCGAGGGGTGCCGTCGGCGTATAAGGTGGCCAGGATACGCCACGGAGGCGGCCCTCGGCGTATGGATGCCGTCGGCGTAGCAGTGGTACGCCGAGGGCCGCCCTCGGTGTAAAGGAAACTCTCGGCGTAGGTGGAGGTTAGCGTTTGGACCGTGCCGGGGCGGTCACGGCGTTAGTCATACGCCGACGGCCCCCCTCGGCGTACGCGCCCCCTCATTTTTTTTCCCATACGCCGACGGCCACCCTCGGCCTAACCGCCTTTCTTTTTTTCCAAGTTTTAATCTTTTGATACATTTGACTTGCTTTATTTATAAGTACCACTTACTTAAACCTTGTTTTTTTTTTATGTATTGGTACATGGCATATGGTAAAGTAGGCCCAAACATATGCCCAAACAGACCACCGGAGGGTCGGAGTCGCTGGTAGACCTGCGCCCCCCCCCATTCTAGGGTTCCCCCGGACACAGACCCCCGGAGCGTCGGAATCACAAGAAAACTTGCATGTGTCCCTAACATATGATTACAAGTGTGGTGTAGTTTTATGTGTAACCTTGCATGTACCATCCGTGACCCTGCTCGCAGACGTGGGGCTAACACTTGGTGAAATCAGGGATCCGTATGTGGAAACTCCCCCTGCGGCTAAACCGGAGCCTATTTTATGGCAAGGTAGGTCCAACCCATGCTTTCCATCCACATATGGCCTATACCAACCAAAACAAATAGAAAACTACTTTGGTAAACCCTCGTACGGGAAAAGCTATCGGGGTAGACCTGCGGGGCCCCCCGTCTAGGGTTCCCCCGGACACAGACCCCCGGAGCGTCGGAATCACAAGAAAACTTGCATGTGTCCCTAACATATGATTACAAGTGTGGTGTAGTTTTATGTGTAACCTTGCATGTACCATCCGTGACCCTGCTCGCAGACGTGGGGCTAACACTTGGTGAAATCAGGGATCCGTATGTGGAAACTCCCCCTGCGGCTAAACCGGAGCCTATTTTAAGGCAAGGTAGGTCCAACCCATGCTTTCCATCCACATATGGCCTATACCAACCAAAACAAATAGAAAACTCCTTTGGTAAACCCTCGTACGGGAAAAGCTATCGGGGTAGACCTGCGGGGCCCCCCGTCTAGGGTTCCCCCGGACACAGACCCCCGGAGCGTCGGAATCACAAGAAAACTTGCATGTGTCCCTAACATATGATTACAAGTGTGGTGTAGTTTTATGTGTAACCTTGCATGTACCATCCGTGACCCTGCTCGCAGACGTGGGTCTAACACTTGGTGAAATCAGGGATCCGTATGTGGAAACTCCCCCTGCGGCTAAACCGGAGCCTATTTTAAGGCAAGGTAGGTCCAACCCATGCTTTCCATCCACATATGGCCTATACCAACCAAAACAAATAGAAAACTCCTTTGGTAAACCCTCGTACGGGAAAAGCTATCGGGGTAGACCTGCGGGGCCCCCCGTCTAGGGTTCCCCCGGACACAGACCCCCGGAGCGTCGGAATCACAAGAAAACTTGCATGTGTCCCTAACATATGATTACAAGTGTGGTGTAGTTTTATGTGTAACCTTGCATGTACCATCCGTGACCCTGCTCGCAGACGTGGGGCTAACACTTGGTGAAATCAGGGATCCGTATGTGGAAACTCCCCCTGCGGCTAAACCGGAGCCTATTTTAAGGCAAGGTAGGTCCAACCCATGCTTTCCCTCCACATATGGCCTATACCAACCAAAACAAATAGAAAACTCCTTTGGTAAACCCTCGTACGGGAAAAGCTATCGGGGTAGACCTGCGGGGCCCCCCGTCTAGGGTTCCCCCGGACACAGACCCCCGGAGCGTCGGAATCACAAGAAAACTTGCATGTGTCCCTAACATATGATTACAAGTGTGGTGTAGTTTTATGTGTAACCTTGCATGTACCATCCGTGACCCTGCTCGCAGACGTGGGGCTAACACTTGGTGAAATCAGGGATCCGTATGTGGAAACTCCCCCTGCGGCTAAACCGGAGCCTATTTTAAGGCAAGGTAGGTCCAACCCATGCTTTCCATCCACATATGGCCTATACCAACCAAAACAAATAGAAAACTCCTTTGGTAAACCCTCGTACGGGAAAAGCTATCGGGGTAGACCTGCGGGGCCCCCCGTCTAGGGTTCCCCCGGACACAGACCCCCGGAGCGTCGGAATCACAAGAAAACTTGCATGTGTCCCTAACATATGATTACAAGTGTGGTGTAGTTTTATGTGTAACCTTGCATGTACCATCCGTGACCCTGCTCGCAGACGTGGGGCTAACACTTGGTGAAATCAGGGATCCGTATGTGGAAACTCCCCCTGCGGCTAAACCGGAGCCTATTTTAAGGCAAGGTAGGTCCAACCCATGCTTTCCCTCCACATATGGCCTATACCAACCAAAACAAATAGAAAACTCCTTTGGTAAACCCTCGTACGGGAAAAGCTATCGGGGTAGACCTGCGGGGCCCCCCGTCTAGGGTTCCCCCGGACACAGACCCCCGGAGCGTCGGAATCACAAGAAAACTTGCATGTGTCCCTAACATATGATACAAGTGTGGTGTAGTTTATGTGTAACCTTGCATGTACCATCCGTGACCCTGCTCGCAGACGTGGGGCTAACACTTGGTGAAATCAGGGATCCGTATGTGGAAACTCCCCCTGCGGCTAAACCGGAGCCTATTTTATGGCAAGGTAGGTCCAACCCATGCTTTCCATCCACATATGGCCTATACCAACCAAAACAAATAGAAAACTACTTTGGTAAACCCTCGTACGGGAAAAGCTATCGGGGTAGACCTGCGGGGCCCCCCGTCTAGGGTTCCCCCGGACACAGACCCCCGGAGCGTCGGAATCACAAGAAAACTTGCATGTGTCCCTAACATATGATTACAAGTGTGGTGTAGTTTTATGTGTAACCTTGCATGTACCATCCGTGACCCTGCTCGCAGACGTGGGGCTAACACTTGGTGAAATCAGGGATCCGTATGTGGAAACTCCCCCTGCGGCTAAACCGGAGCCTATTTTAAGGCAAGGTAGGTCCAACCCATGCTTTCCATCCACATATGGCCTATACCAACCAAAACAAATAGAAAACTCCTTTGGTAAACCCTCGTACGGGAAAAGCTATCGGGGTAGACCTGCGGGGCCCCCCGTCTAGGGTTCCCCCGGACACAGACCCCCGGAGCGTCGGAATCACAAGAAAACTTGCATGTGTCCCTAACATATGATTACAAGTGTGGTGTAGTTTTATGTGTAACCTTGCATGTACCATCCGTGACCCTGCTCGCAGACGTGGGGCTAACACTTGGTGAAATCAGGGATCCGTATGTGGAAACTCCCCCTGCGGCTAAACCGGAGCCTATTTTAAGGCAAGGTAGGTCCAACCCATGCTTTCCATCCACATATGGCCTATACCAACCAAAACAAATAGAAAACTCCTTTGGTAAACCCTCGTACGGGAAAAGCTATCGGGGTAGACCTGCGGGGCCCCCCGTCTAGGGTTCCCCCGGACACAGACCCCCGGAGCGTCGGAATCACAAGAAAACTTGCATGTGTCCCTAACATATGATTACAAGTGTGGTGTAGTTTTATGTGTAACCTTGCATGTACCATCCGTGACCCTGCTCGCAGACGTGGGGCTAACACTTGGTGAAATCAGGGATCCGTATGTGGAAACTCCCCCTGCGGCTAAACCGGAGCCTATTTTAAGGCAAGGTAGGTCCAACCCATGCTTTCCCTCCACATATGGCCTATACCAACCAAAACAAATAGAAAACTCCTTTGGTAAACCCTCGTACGGGAAAAGCTATCGGGGTAGACCTGCGGGGCCCCCCGTCTAGGGTTCCCCCGGACACAGACCCCCGGAGCGTCGGAATCACAAGAAAACTTGCATGTGTCCCTAACATATGATTACAAGTGTGGTGTAGTTTTATGTGTAACCTTGCATGTACCATCCGTGACCCTGCTCGCAGACGTGGGGCTAACACTTGGTGAAATCAGGGATCCGTATGTGGAAACTCCCCCTGCGGCTAAACCGGAGCCTATTTTAAGGCAAGGTAGGTCCAACCCATGCTTTCCATCCACATATGGCCTATACCAACCAAAACAAATAGAAAACTCCTTTGGTAAACCCTCGTACGGGAAAAGCTATCGGGGTAGACCTGCGGGGCCCCCCGTCTAGGGTTCCCCCGGACACAGACCCCCGGAGCGTCGGAATCACAAGAAAACTTGCATGTGTCCCTAACATATGATTACAAGTGTGGTGTAGTTTTATGTGTAACCTTGCATGTACCATCCGTGACCCTGCTCGCAGACGTGGGGCTAACACTTGGTGAAATCAGGGATCCGTATGTGGAAACTCCCCCTGCGGCTAAACCGGAGCCTATTTTAAGGCAAGGTAGGTCCAACCCATGCTTTCCCTCCACATATGGCCTATACCAACCAAAACAAATAGAAAACTCCTTTGGTAAACCCTCGTACGGGAAAAGCTATCGGGGTAGACCTGCGGGGCCCCCCGTCTAGGGTTCCCCCGGACACAGACCCCCGGAGCGTCGGAATCACAAGAAAACTTGCATGTGTCCCTAACATATGATTACAAGTGTGGTGTAGTTTTATGTGTAACCTTGCATGTACCATCCGTGACCCTGCTCGCAGACGTGGGGCTAACACTTGGTGAAATCAGGGATCCGTATGTGGAAACTCCCCCTGCGGCTAAACCGGAGCCTATTTTATGGCAAGGTAGGTCCAACCCATGCTTTCCATCCACATATGGCCTATACCAACCAAAACAAATAGAAAACTACTTTGGTAAACCCTCGTACGGGAAAAGCTATCGGGGTAGACCTGCGGGGCCCCCCGTCTAGGGTTCCCCCGGACACAGACCCCCGGAGCGTCGGAATCACAAGAAAACTTGCATGTGTCCCTAACATATGATTACAAGTGTGGTGTAGTTTTATGTGTAACCTTGCATGTACCATCCGTGACCCTGCTCGCAGACGTGGGTCTAACACTTGGTGAAATCAGGGATCCGTATGTGGAAACTCCCCCTGCGGCTAAACCGGAGCCTATTTTAAGGCAAGGTAGGTCCAACCCATGCTTTCCATCCACATATGGCCTATACCAACCAAAACAAATAGAAAACTCCTTTGGTAAACCCTCGTACGGGAAAAGCTATCGGGGTAGACCTGCGGGGCCCCCGTCTAGGGTTCCCCCGGACACAGACCCCCGGAGCGTCGGAATCACAAGAAAACTTGCATGTGTCCCTAACATATGATTACAAGTGTGGTGTAGTTTTATGTGTAACCTTGCATGTACCATCCGTGACCCTGCTCGCAGACGTGGGGCTAACACTTGGTGAAATCAGGGATCCGTATGTGGAAACTCCCCCTGCGGCTAAACCGGAGCCTATTTTAAGGCAAGGTAGGTCCAACCCATGCTTTCCCTCCACATATGGCCTATACCAACCAAAACAAATAGAAAACTCCTTTGGTAAACCCTCGTACGGGAAAAGCTATCGGGGTAGACCTGCGGGGCCCCCCGTCTAGGGTTCCCCCGGACACAGACCCCCGGAGCGTCGGAATCACAAGAAAACTTGCATGTGTCCCTAACATATGATTACAAGTGTGGTGTAGTTTTATGTGTAACCTTGCATGTACCATCCGTGACCCTGCTCGCAGACGTGGGGCTAACACTTGGTGAAATCAGGGATCCGTATGTGGAAACTCCCCCTGCGGCTAAACCGGAGCCTATTTTATGGCAAGGTAGGTCCAACCCATGCTTTCCATCCACATATGGCCTATACCAACCAAAACAAATAGAAAACTACTTTGGTAAACCCTCGTACGGGAAAAGCTATCGGGGTAGACCTGCGGGGCCCCCCGTCTAGGGTTCCCCCGGACACAGACCCCCGGAGCGTCGGAATCACAAGAAAACTTGCATGTGTCCCTAACATATGATTACAAGTGTGGTGTAGTTTTATGTGTAACCTTGCATGTACCATCCGTGACCCTGCTCGCAGACGTGGGGCTAACACTTGGTGAAATCAGGGATCCGTATGTGGAAACTCCCCCTGCGGCTAAACCGGAGCCTATTTTAAGGCAAGGTAGGTCCAACCCATGCTTTCCATCCACATATGGCCTATACCAACCAAAACAAATAGAAAACTCCTTTGGTAAACCCTCGTACGGGAAAAGCTATCGGGGTAGACCTGCGGGGCCCCCCGTCTAGGGTTCCCCCGGACACAGACCCCCGGAGCGTCGGAATCACAAGAAAACTTGCATGTGTCCCTAACATATGATTACAAGTGTGGTGTAGTTTTATGTGTAACCTTGCATGTACCATCCGTGACCCTGCTCGCAGACGTGGGGCTAACACTTGGTGAAATCAGGGATCCGTATGTGGAAACTCCCCCTGCGGCTAAACCGGAGCCTATTTTAAGGCAAGGTAGGTCCAACCCATGCTTTCCATCCACATATGGCCTATACCAACCAAAACAAATAGAAAACTCCTTTGGTAAACCCTCGTACGGGAAAAGCTATCGGGGTAGACCTGCGGGGCCCCCCGTCTAGGGTTCCCCCGGACACAGACCCCCGGAGCGTCGGAATCACAAGAAAACTTGCATGTGTCCCTAACATATGATTACAAGTGTGGTGTAGTTTTATGTGTAACCTTGCATGTACCATCCGTGACCCTGCTCGCAGACGTGGGGCTAACACTTGGTGAAATCAGGGATCCGTATGTGGAAACTCCCCCTGCGGCTAAACCGGAGCCTATTTTAAGGCAAGGTAGGTCCAACCCATGCTTTCCCTCCACATATGGCCTATACCAACCAAAACAAATAGAAAACTCCTTTGGTAAACCCTCGTACGGGAAAAGCTATCGGGGTAGACCTGCGGGGCCCCCCGTCTAGGGTTCCCCCGGACACAGACCCCCGGAGCGTCGGAATCACAAGAAAACTTGCATGTGTCCCTAACATATGATTACAAGTGTGGTGTAGTTTTATGTGTAACCTTGCATGTACCATCCGTGACCCTGCTCGCAGACGTGGGGCTAACACTTGGTGAAATCAGGGATCCGTATGTGGAAACTCCCCCTGCGGCTAAACCGGAGCCTATTTTAAGGCAAGGTAGGTCCAACCCATGCTTTCCATCCACATATGGCCTATACCAACCAAAACAAATAGAAAACTCCTTTGGTAAACCCTCGTACGGGAAAAGCTATCGGGGTAGACCTGCGGGGCCCCCCGTCTAGGGTTCCCCCGGACACAGACCCCCGGAGCGTCGGAATCACAAGAAAACTTGCATGTGTCCCTAACATATGATTACAAGTGTGGTGTAGTTTTATGTGTAACCTTGCATGTACCATCCGTGACCCTGCTCGCAGACGTGGGGCTAACACTTGGTGAAATCAGGGATCCGTATGTGGAAACTCCCCCTGCGGCTAAACCGGAGCCTATTTTATGGCAAGGTAGGTCCAACCCATGCTTTCCATCCACATATGGCCTATACCAACCAAAACAAATAGAAAACTACTTTGGTAAACCCTCGTACGGGAAAAGCTATCGGGGTAGACCTGCGGGGCCCCCCGTCTAGGGTTCCCCCGGACACAGACCCCCGGAGCGTCGGAATCACAAGAAAACTTGCATGTGTCCCTAACATATGATTACAAGTGTGGTGTAGTTTTATGTGTAACCTTGCATGTACCATCCGTGACCCTGCTCGCAGACGTGGGGCTAACACTTGGTGAAATCAGGGATCCGTATGTGGAAACTCCCCCTGCGGCTAAACCGGAGCTTATTTTAAGGCAAGGTAGGTCCAACCCATGCTTTCCATCCACATATGGCCTATACCAACCAAAACAAATAGAAAACTCCTTTGGTAAACCCTCGGACGGGAAAAGCTATCGGGGTAGACCTGCGGGGCCCCCCGTCTAGGGTTCCCCCGGACACAGACCCCCGGAGCGTCGGAATCACAAGAAAACTTGCATGTGTCCCTAACATATGATTACAAGTGTGGTGTAATTTTATGTTTAACCTTGCATGTACCATCCGTGACCCTGCTCGCAGACGTGGGGCTAACACTTGGTGAAATCAGGGATCCGTATGTGGAAACTCCCCCTGCGGCTAAACCGGAGCCTATTTTATGGCAAGGTAGGTCCAACCCATGCTTTCCATCCACATATGGCCTATACCAACCAAAACAAATAGAAAACTCCTTTGGTAAACCCTCGTACGGGAAAAGCTATAGGGGTAGACCTGCGGGGCCCCCCGTCTAGGGTTTCCCCGGATACAGACCCCCGGAGCGTCGGAATCACAAGAAAACTTGCATGTGTCCCTAACATATGATTACAAGTGTGGTGTAGTTTTATGTGTAACCTTGCATGTACCATCCGTGACCCTGCTCGCAGACGTGGGGCTAACACTTGGTGAAATCAGGGATCCGTATGTGGAAACTCCCCCTGCGGCTAAACCGGAGCCTATTTTATGGCAAGGTAGGTCCAACCCATGCTTTCCATCCACATATGGCCTATACCAACCAAAACAAATAGAAAACTCCTTTGGTAAACCCTCGGACGGGAAAAGCTATAGGGGTAGACCTGCGGGGCCCCCCGTCTAGGGTTTCCCCGGACACAGACCCCCGGAGCGTCGGAATCACAAGAAAACTTGCATGTGTCCCTAACATATGATTACAAGTGTGGTGTAGTTTTATGTTTAACCTTGCATGTACCATCCGTGACCCTGCTCGCAGACGTGGGGCTAACACTTGGTGAAATCAGGGATCCGTATGTGGAAACTCCCCCTGCGGCTAAACCGGAGCCTATTTTAAGGCAAGGTAGGTCCAACCCATGCTTTCCATCCACATATGGCCTATACCAACCAAAACAAATAGAAAACTCCTTTGGTAAACCCTCGTACGGGAAAAGCTATAGGGGTAGACCTGCGGGGCCCCCCGTCTAGGGTTTCCCCGGACACAGACCCCCGGAGCGTCGGAATCACAAGAAAACTTGCATGTGTCCCTAACATATGATTACAAGTGTGGTGTAATTTTATGTGTAACCTTGCATGTACCATCCGTGACCCTGCTCGCAGACGTGGGGCTAACACTTGGTGAAATCAGGGATCCGTATTAGGGAGGAGGACGAGCACGTCCTTCGCTACATGCATTTGTTCAATAATCCAAGTAACAGGCGTTGGTCGCTACTTCAGAATCCTTATGACGCGAGCGAGTCTCTCATGGTTCCGGCTCTTTGGAAGCAGAGCGTCCGCGGCTCAGCTCCGCGCGGCTTAGGACCTGGTCGTAGTTAGTTTGAGTACCTATGTTGAGTACTGTGTGTGTTCTCACCTATGTTGAGTACTGTGTGTGTTCTCATCTATGTTGAGTGTTGTCTGTGTGTGCCCACCTATGTTTTATTCATATGTTGTTCCTCTTTCTCCAGGCGTTTTGTTTCGTTCCGAAGTTGTTTTTGGAAACCCTAATATGGGGGGGCGATAACACTTAGCAGATTGGCCGAAACTTGTTTTGCTTCGAAACCCTGATATATGTGGGGGGGGGGGGGGGGGGGTCGATGAAGATGTAGATTACTTGTTGTGTTTGTATACATTATACACATTGCATCAAGTAACACTAACAAATAGTCTACAAAAGTAAAACTTATTTAAAACTTCTATGCCGTGCAGGTTTCTTTGCCGTGCGCCTCTTCGAATCTTTGCCGTGCGATATTTTCTTTGCCGTGCGCCGGTCAAAGGGGTAGACCCCACGGTCAATTCAATGTCGACGCCGGAATGATCCAAAAAAATTAATGTGGACCTATTAGAATATCTATTAATATATTGTAGTCATAAAAATGCTAGGCCAAAGTAGTAGAAAAATAATGAAAGAAAAGAAGTAGAAAAATAAATGAAAGAAAAAAAAGGAAAAGCTAAGCCGAGGGTTGCCCTCGGCGTACTGAGTGTTTCTGTCGCTGATCATTCCAGGGCCCGATTACCCTGGGAAGAATTTGAGTGTCTACATGCAGCCGATTGTGGACGATTTGAACCAGTCATGGAATCACGGGACGTTGACGTACGACCGAGCATCGAGGACAAACTTCAAGATGCATGTTTGGTTGCAATATACCATGCATGACATGCCCGGGTACGCCCTAACATGCGGATGGTGTACAGCTGGTAAGTTTCCATGCCCAGTGTGCAGGCACCGACTTGAGTTCCTTTATCTAAACAAGGGTGGCAAGTATGTTGCGTTTGACATGAATCGACAGTTCCTCAAAAGGAGCCATCCGTACAGAAAAGACAAGAAGAACTTCAAGAAGGGCAAAGTTGTGCATGAAGTAAAAGAGGTGCCGACATTTGATGGTTCAGCTGTTAAAGCCGAGCTAGGTGCCCTAACAAAGTCAGACGGAGGTTTTGTGGGATATGGTGAAACGCACAACTGGACTCACGAGGCAGCCCTAACGAAGCTCGAATATTACAAGGACCTTAAACTTCCCCATAACATCGATGTGATGCACACCGGAAAGAATTTCGGGGAGTCCATCTTTCACACATGCCTGAACATTCCTGGGAAGAAGACAAAGGATAATGTCAAGGCTAGAGTCGATCTTGAGTTGCTATGTGATAGGGAGAAATTGCACATGCGGCCTCCTACTGGACGTCGGAAGAATTGGTTCAAGCCACATGCGCCCTTCTGCCTTGATTCCATCCAAAAGAAGGAGGCATTTAGGTGGCTCAAACACGATGTTATGTTCCCTGATGGCTATTGTTCGAATATAAGTAAGGGAGTCAATCTTTCGACGGGAAAGGTCACCGGGCTCAAGAGTCACGACTATCACATATGGCTTCAGCGGCTCATGCCGGTGATGCTTCGCGGGTATATCCCCGAGAAAATCTGGCGAGTGCTTGCGAGGGTGAGCCATTTCTTTCGCACGCTCTGTGCAAAGCAGATATGTTCTACTGTTATTCAGAAGCTGCAAGATGAAGTGCCGGAGTTGCTGTGCGATTTGGAGATGACCTTTCCGCCTGGCTTCTTTACGCCGATGGTGCATCTCATTGTGCACCTCGCGAACGAGGCACTCTTGGGTGGCCCGGTGCAGTATCGTTGGCAGTTTTGTATCGAGAGAGAGTTTAAGTATATTCGGAAGATAACTGGAAATAAAGCCGAGATTGAAGCATGCATAGCTGAGGCAACATGCCTTCGGGAGATGGCAGAAGCCGCGACAACGTACTATCCCGATGAAGTTCCCACTCTGCATAACCCTGTCACTCGTTACAATGTCGACATGCCCAAGGAACTCCCCGAGCTCGAGCTGTTCCAATTTCCCGGTGGCAAGGCAGGTAAAGGGCAAAAATATGTGTTGGAGAAGGAAGAGAAGGATTGCATCATGTTGTATGTGCTTATGAACATGGTAGAAGTGTTACCTTTCATGAACGAATTCATCGATCAATACTATGAACCGAATGCGGATCCCTCTCCTACTCAGTTGGACACTCTACTGAAAGACGGTGCTCCTGGAATTAATAAGAGCTTCGTGTCCTGGTTCATGGAAAAAGTAAGTTCTAACCTTTCCCTCTTACCTTTCATTATGTAAATTGTCCCTCCTATTCCACGCAACTAATGCACATGGTGAACCCTACCTGTAGGGAGCTGATCACAACGTTAATATGTCGGTTGAGTTGAGATGTGTTTCTCAAGGTTTCAACCGTGATGTGAAGAAGTATGAGAAGTATGATGTGAATGGGTTTCGCTTCCATACAGAGACGCACCAGAAGGGCCGGGCTAATCCAAAAACGATAAATACCGGGGTCTTCACCACCGGAGCCAATAAGTTGCATTACTACGGAAGGTTAGAGAGTGTATACGAGCTGACCTTCAATCGTTCGAGCATAGAACTCAAGCTCGTTGTGTTCAAGTGCCATTGGTTCGACCCACAAGATGGACAGAGTTGTGACAAGTCAATCGGGTTAGTTGAAGTCAGGCCTTCAACTACCTATAGAGGAAACGATGTGTATATTGTGGCTCACCAAGCCAAGCAAGTTTATTATTTGCCCTACCCATGCCAGAAAGCGGAACTCAAGGGCTGGGAAGTCGTGTTCCAGGTATCGCCACATGGTAACCTACCGATTCCCTCCGATGACGATTACAACAACATCGACCCTGCAACGTACGAGGGAATTTTCTATCAAGAGGAAGAGGACTTCGGGGACGATGGGGACTTTCATTTAGTGGTGGATCTACCGCCTGTTCAAGAGGAAGAGGACTTGGGGAACGATGCAGAAACTCGTGGTGAGTCAGTGGTGGATCTAAAGGACATACAAATGCTCGAGAAGTTACATGCGCAGGATGACATTCAGCCTCCACCCATCGAGAATGAGAGAAGAACTTACTACTCAAGAGATAGTGATAGTGAGGATGAGATTGAGAATGAGAATCGGAATGAGAATGAGAATGAGAGTGATGACGAGAGTGATGACGAATGGTGAGAGTTATGCTTAGTATTTATTTGTCAACATGCTTCTTAATTCCATTATGCCTTTATGCTTAGTATTTATCTGTAGCAATGCTTTTTAATTGCGTTATGCCTTTATGCTTATTTTTTATTTGTCAACATGTTTTTTAATTAGGTTATGCCTTTATGCTTATTGGTTTCTCTTTCTCAATGCAGGGCAATATGAGTAGCAGCGGCAAGGCAGACTCGGGGAGCATTCTTAAGTCACTTAGACGGACTGAGAGACCGAGGGCTCCCAATACTAGCCGTTACCCCTCTCTTGGAGAACGGGGACGGGGACGAGGACGAGGAGGACGGGGAGGAGGAGGACGGGGAGACAGACTGGGAGGTGGAGGTGGCGGGGGAGGAGTGGACTTTGAGCCACCACCCTCCGCTGAGGGGGACGTTGCTCCCGACTTGTTCCTGGAGGGGGGGCCGTCTACAGATGAGGTGGAGACGGAGACGGAGGCGCCAGAGGTGGAGACGTCGACGGAGACGGGGGCGCCGAAGAAATTGAAGCTTCGTGGGGAATCCAGAGTTCCCGAGGAGAAAGATTGGCCCAAGACCGAGGAGGAGAAGATCCTTATTATTCCCTCGCAGGCTGAGTAAGTGTATTAATTTTGCAATGTCGAGCTATGTTTATTTCATTTTGTCAACACTAGTTAGTATGCACGTGCAATGCACGCCTCCTTATATATGCAACCAGGAAATCTTGCAAATCGACATAAAGCACTAAAAATCTGTAAATAATTTCTCACGACTCAGTTTCACCAAAACTATAAAATTTCACGATTACAAAACAACCAATCATATACCATATATAGTACTTATTGAAATGTTTGGGTTTGCTGGTCTAGACAGTCAGTCCCTGGAACAGCTAGCTGATCTGCCTTGAACACGATGTGCCGACATCGACATCAGCACCTTAATTTCAACTCTGAATTTGTAATTTGGCACCAACCAGGTCTGGCAGACAGTGTTAAGCTTAAGCAGCAGCTAGCACATGAATAGCAGGTTTACTGGCCAGATCCAGGCCTGTCTACTTCAGGTCTGATGGATCATAAATGTTCGCTTCATAGTGGTTGTTTTTGGCGATGATGATAGCATTAGTCGACTATGAGTACATTTTCCGTGCTAACACCGTTTTTTCTGTTGCATTATTTGGATAGTCAGCTTTGCTGCGCCAGTGTACTCTCTATGCCGTGCCAAATAATTACCTAGGACACAATTAAATCGAGTTGATCTCATAAATATGCTATGCATGTAATCAACATACAAAGATGTTTAGTGAGGGCATATATATATTAGAGAAGCTGATGTACGCCTACAGTTTATGGTTCCATTGTATATGGAACCAGCTCATAATATAGATAGAATTTGCATATCGACTGTCACTGTTTGGATCTATTATGAGTATTTGCCAGCTAAGATTATCATAATATTACATATACATCCCCAATTATTTACATCCCCAATTATTTATACATTATGACTGAACCGGTAGATAGACGAACATATACATCATCTATAACCAAACACAAGGTAGCGTTCAATGGATTCATTTGCTTTTGGATAAATAACGTGCTCATAAATTCAAATTGTGTTTCTCTCTATTTAGAATATAACCACTAAATTTGTATATAAACACTTGGCTGCTTATATAGTGGGATCTGGTTTCCTAGCTAGCTTGCATCCTTGTGTTGGAGGACTTGGCAGCCCGACCATCAACATGATCCTAGTTTTGTTATTTGATCCCAGAAGGCTGTCAATGACAGATGGACACTCGGCTGTCATGACCTCCAACGACTTGCAGTTCAATGAAGCAGCAAGAGGCCCACACACCTTCTTGTGTTTGGTACTTACCTCACAGTCTTGCGTGTCAAGACAACAGGATTGTTAATCAAATAGTACCTGCCAATCCAACATGTATCATTGACTGACTAATACATTTGCCAGAACAGTATAATGTACTACTAATTAAACCAAATCAATGGAGCAAATAATAGTGTAAATGCAATCACTTTTTTGATTGGATTTTGGTGAAGTCCGATTGTAGTTCTTCATGCAGAAAGAATGCAAGATTATTTCTTGTAGACCAAAATCTATGGCACAACTGAAACCTTCTGTTATGTACTAAATGTGCATTGGCATTATACAAATATGCAATATAGAAAACAAAATGTGAATATGCATTTTTGTTAACAATTGCATTGCCTGGAAAATGATAAGTTTTTAACAAGATACAAGTTGTGTGAGTCACATATAAGAGAACCAAAAATGGTTTGAGTTGGTGGTGGAACTAAGAATTCACACAGTAACCAATGGCCATGAAGAAATAAAATTCCCACCAACTCTAAGCCCTGACAAATAGTTATCCCTGGGTCGACTAAAATATGCAGGTTATTTTGCTTCTAGCACAGCAGTAAGATCCCACTTCCAAACAGGCTAAATCTCATGCACATAAATGTGTCATTTAAAGTACGGTTATGATTTATAAACCCATGCATATGGCGGCAAGCATGTAAGCAAATGCCAGCACCTTATTGATCTGCCAAATAGTCATGTAGCTTAAAAAGGTAATCTCTCAGCTAGCCAATTCTAGTGTCATGTCAACAATACAACTTGAATTAAGTGATACAGATATAAAAAGAAAAGCATATGCCTTTAGCAAATTTCAGATTTTAATGTTTCTTTGTATAAGGGTAAACAAAGGTAATTCTAGAGCCGCTGTATGGGATGGGGTGGATTAATAGTAGTATAGATAAACAATTTGGCATGTGTACTAATGTTTGATTTATGTGCAGCAATTGGACCTTGGCCCCGGGTGTGTCGCCCAAGAGTCGCCTTCCTAACAGCATGCTTTCAGCTTTGATTAGGAAGTGGTGGCCAGGCATTTACACTCCTCGCGGGGAGGTCCCCGCGCGCGTGCGGAAGCTAGCCCTGACTTGGGCGGACTACGAGCTTGCCCCTACTTCAGCTCCCTACTATAACGCCGACGATGCTGTGATGACCGAGTTTTGGGTAAGGCATATTTCTCGAGCTATGTTCATAGTTGATGACCCTAATGTGCTAACTCATGGCTCTCACAATTGTTTTATGCATGATTGAAGAAATTTTACCGTGTGAACGAGCTGGACGATAAAAGGGCGGACCAGACCTTGCTCCGGGCTTGTCGGAAGCTGACACCGCAGGTGTGGTACAACCAGAAGGCCACGGCTGTTAGTCACTTCTGGGCACAAAAGGGCGTGAGGGTGAAGAAGCAGGACATTGTCGGTCCCGATGCTAAGGCTGAGTACGATATGACGCTGGATGAGTACATGACGGTGAGTAAGATGTCAATTAGATTCTACATTGCTGCTAAGTTGCTATTGCATTATCTTAAGTTGATTATTGCATTTTCAGGTTGTCCCCGTATGGGCTGAGAATAAGAAGGATGCTTGGGCCGAGCTGGTCAGGACGAGGTGGCTCAGGGAGAACGGCGAGTTTGCGGCCGTGGCGAGGCGAAACTCGGAGAACCGAGGCGACGGTGGGACACACTGCGCGGGAAACCGCAGCTATCAGCGCTTCAAGGGGAAGTTGGTATGTGTATACATAGATTCATTTGTTTTTCGTCATGTTCCTACTTGATATGCATAACATTTCTTTTCGCGATGCAGGTGGCCGAGGCATCAGAAGGGGAAGTGATTACTGATGCCCAGGCATATGACAGGATGCGCATGAAGAGGCCCGATCTCAGCCAGCCTCAGCCCTCGTTGCCCGTGTTCTTCGGCAACAGCGCGGAGGCCAGACAGGCCTACATCGATATGGTGCGGGCTCGTCACCCGGAGGTGGATGACCCCATGGACCTGGAGATCGACCAGGAGTCGTTGCTCCTGTCCTCGCACGGGTTGGAGCATGGCCGTACACAGTACTTTAATGTGGCGGTCAGGGATTCCCTCAGCACGACCTACACGCGTGTGAAGGCCACAACCGCTCCCGACATCCCCCTCCCGCCTCGTCGCCAGCCTCGCCGACCCAGCTACGATGTAAGTTTTCATCATCTTTCCTACTTCTGTTCCTGCATGGCTAAGTGCTTAGGAGATTCATTATTTGTGAAATTGTAGCTTGCTTTCGAGGCGGCCTTTGAAGCTGCCCTCGACCGCTTCCAGGAGGTCAGTCAGGAGCACTACCAGCGCACCGTGGTCCGTGACGCTTATATGAATGTAAGTTTGAATCTTTATTTTTGCAAATGATGACAAGTCTCACTTTCCCCTAGTTTGATGTTTTATTTCTGCAAAGTCTGACATTTAAACAATCTTGCAGGAGATGATGCTTGCTATGACAGAAGGACGTTCGTTGCAGGAGTTAGGGCCACCGCCTCCCGTTCCGGGGCCGCCACCAGTCGTGCCAACAAGGGAGATGTTTGCCAGGACATACTACGCAGCGCCGCCGGTAAGTTATATCTCGGTGTCAATTCACTCGTTACCGCTTTCCTTTGCCTCGCAAGTTGCTAACATCTAGGAAACATACAGGGAACGGGACATTCCTCTGCCTCGCGTGAGATCACACCGGTCCAAACCGGTGGGCCTTCCGCTGATGCTACTCCCGGTGCTTCTCCGCACGGTTCTTCGGCAGCTTCTACCGGACACCAAGCTAGCCCTAGGATGCCAAATTTGACCATGGGAGATCTGGGGCTCACCCCGAGCACGTCTCCAGATGACTATGTCTGCACCGACCCATCATGGAGGTCGAGGCCCAGCCGTCGGCGTCAGTAGATCATGTACTATGCATGTCTCTTTACTTGTCTATTTCCACTTTCGATGGTACTATGTATGGATGATGATACTATGTATGTCTCTACTTTGGATGGTACTATGTATGCTAGTCATTTGTGTGTATATTGCACTTTGGATGATCATATGATTTCTGTGATTAATTTCTGTGATTTTGTTGCTGGCAAACGAGCAGCAAAACAGAAACTGCAAAAAAAAATTTGGGGATGTTCTAAGCCGACGGCTTCACCCTCGGCGTAGGGACGAGCCCAGGACGCCCAGGAGGAGGAG
This sequence comes from Puccinellia tenuiflora, assembly GCA_012064385.1. Lineage (NCBI taxonomy): Eukaryota > Viridiplantae > Streptophyta > Magnoliopsida > Poales > Poaceae > Puccinellia > Puccinellia tenuiflora. Next base: position 47,665 of record QRDG01001818.1, on the reverse strand, counting down.
AAGCCGACGCCCCCCTCGGCTTAGACGAAGCCCCAGGACGCCCAGGAGGTTGCCACGTCGCGAGGCTAAGCCGACGACCCCCCTCGGCGTAGAGGGTGGCGCCGTTAACGGCCGTCGCTGGGCCGTCCAGCCCTACGCCGAGGGCCTGTACGCCGAGGGCCTCGCAGTCCGTCGGCCTAACGCGGCTACGCCGAGGGCGTTGGCTAAGCCGAGGGCACGTGGGCTACCCCGAGGCCCATCTAGCCCGAGGGACTACGCCGAGGGTGGCCCTCGTCTTAGCCTACGCCGAGGGGGATCGTCGTCTACGCCGAGGGCGTCGACCGTCGGCTTCTCTGTCCATTCCTGTAGTGTCGGGAAGCAATCGCATGGTTTGCTGTGTTTTTTGCTATGTTTATTTAGGATGACAGTACGGGAATGCCCGTACATAAAAGATCTATTACCACACTGGGTAATTTACTGTCGCAAATATATCAGTTGAGAGTAGCTATAGATGTTGGTTGACAATCTATTTGATGTAAACTCCTGAAGAGTGACAAGTCTCCAGCGGTCTGGCCATAGGATCGGCGGCGGGAGGAAACATTATTAGTAAACCGCAAGGAGGTTAAGCTCAAATTTAGGACATTACAACAAGAGAAAAATAAAGGTATGTAAGCTGCTAGTGTCATTAAAATTTAATTGTAATAAGCTCTTGAATAAAAGAAAACTAAAGCCAAACCAGTTAACACACAACCTAAGCCGTGTTGTCAATCGAATGAATTGGTACCAGTGATGCTGCTTTTTTTCGACAAAGACCAGTGATGCTGCTATCAACAGGGACATCTAGGACGTGAGCAAAAACCATCATAACATGCTTACCAAACAAGATGCAAAGTTTCTTAGTTTCTTTTTTTTTTGCGAAAGAAAACCAAGTTTCCTTAGTGTCTTAGTTTCATTTAGCTAGTCGCGACACTTTGTTTTGATTTACGATCTACAGTGACCAAGAAAATTACTCACATAATTATGCGGATATATATTTCAATACATACATCCACACTCTAGAGAACAGAGTCAGCAGGAGGTTTCCCATACGTTTGACTTAGAGATTGCCGTCCAATAATCTTGGTTCATAGTATTCCNTAGATCATTGTTCGGTGTTAACAGTTTACTCGTCCAAATGGACTGCACGATCGATGCTGATTCGTGTACTCTGGTCGAGTTCGAGTATATGCTTTCACTCAGATTTGCGAGCGTATAGGCTTATTGATGTGAGTGTGATTGACATGTACGGGAGCCACTATGAATTTGTATAAGACAGTTGCACATGCAGATTGCGAAATGTTAGTTAGTTTGTTATAGGAATATGTAATCTTGTAATAGCAGTAGAAATGCAATAAATTGAAATTGTAGAAATGCATTTTTGTAATTGTAAAATGTGAATTTGTTTAAATAATTTAAATTTGTATTGACTTGTTTTTGTATTCTTTTAACTAGGCCCCGTCGTGACGCCCCCGTGTTTGACGCGCTTCTACGGCCGCGGAGACCTCGCCACTCGTTGTTCGACTACTTCCTCTACCGCCGAGGGTGAGCTAAAACTCCGCCTCCCCTCCTCCGCATTTTTTTATGTCACTAGATTCATTTTCTCGTCAAGTCGCGAAACCTAGGTGTCATTTCCCGGCCGCAAGCGTTACGCGGATAAATATGCATTAGTGGTCAGCATATATGAACCGTAACGCTTGTGGCATTTTCGGGACAGTCGGCGGATGCGTAGTTGGTTACGTTCTCCGTGCTCTACTCCGGTCCAAGTCGGGATTTCGGCAGCCGCCTCCCCGTTTGTTCTCCGGATGCGCATCCTCTCGGCTTTTTTGCCGAGACGTGTGTATCGGGAGAGCAGCGGGGAGGTGCTGCCGAAATTCTGACTCGGACCGGGGTAGAGCATGGAGAACGTACCCAACTACGGATCCGGCGGCTGCTAGGAGCCCACCTAGTAGAGATGTAGGTGATGCATGCGTTTTGCCCGGTAAAAAAATAAAAAATATGGTGCATTTAATTTCCTATTTGATATAAATGCTATGTCTGTGGTTTGGCTCGCAATAAGCAGAGGATGGCTGATAATGGATGGATGTACAGCGGCCGTGTTAGTGCGACAAAGAAAACAGAAGAGTGGATGCAGAAGACTCACTATTTAGTGAAGGAGTTAGCGCGTGGCCAAAAGGGCCGGTTTCAAGCACTTTGTCCTTGTAATCGCTGCAAGAAGTATCACCGTCAAGGAAAGGATGAGATGTATCAACATCTTCTGCGACATGGGTATATGCCTAACTACGTCACGCAGGTCGACTTTCATGAGCGCGAGCGTGACAGAGGTGAGGTGATGCGGCAGCGGCTCAATGGCAATGAGTACGATGGGATCCGGAACCTTCTAGATGATCTCCATGATGCTCACATGCCGGATTCGCCACCTCTACGGGAGGAACCGCCGGAACCGGAGGTACCGCCAGAACCGGAGGAAGCAGAGCCAGTCGCGAAGGCCTTTTATGATATGTTGGCCGCGGCTAAGAAGCCTCTGTACGAGGGTGCGGCGATGTCTCAACTCGATAGCATCTCTCAGTGTCTAGCCGCCAAGACCCAGCACAACTGGACCCGTGACGGCTTCGAAACTCATCTGAGAATTTCTGGTAACTTCTTGCCCGAAGGGCATTGTCTGCCTAAAAGCCTGCACGAGACGAAGAGACTCTTGAAGGGGCTCCACATGGGTTATGAAAAGATAGAGTGTTGTAAGAAAGGTTGCGTTCTATTTCGGAAGGAGTTTGCGGATGACAAGTACTGTCCCATTTGTAAGGCCTCTAGGTATGTGATGGTAACGGGAAAAGATGGTAAGGAGAGGCAGTCAAAGAAGCCTGCAGCGATTCTTCGGTATCTCCCTTTCATAAAAAGAATCCAGCGGCTTTACATGTTCGAGGAGACCGCCAAACAGATGACATGGCACAAGTATGGGAAGAGATTCACGGACAAAGAGGAGCGGGTGATGATGGGACATCCATCCGATGGTAAGGCATGGAAGCACTTCGATGAAAAATACGAAGAGAAGGCAGCAGAGGCTCGGAATGTCAGAGTTGCGATAGCAACAGACGGCTTCAACCCATATGGCATGGGCTCTGCCAATTATAGTTGTTGGCCCGTGTTTGTTATTCCGCTCAATCTCCCTCCCGGAGTCCTAATGACGCGGAAGACCATGTTTCTGTCGCTGATCATTCCAGGGCCCGATTACCCTGGGAAGAATTTGAGTGTCTACATGCAGCCGATTGTGGACGATTTGAACCAGTCATGGAATCACGGGACGTTGACGTACGACCGAGCATCGAGGACAAACTTCAAGATGCATGTTTGGTTGCAATATACCATGCATGACATGCCCGGGTACGCCCTAACATGCGGATGGTGTACAGCTGGTAAGTTTCCATGCCCAGTGTGCAGGCACCGACTTGAGTTCCTTTATCTAAACAAGGGTGGCAAGTATGTTGCGTTTGACACGAATCGACAGTTCCTCAAAAGGAGACATCCGTACAGAAAAGACAAGAAGAACTTCAAGAAGGGCAAAGTTGTGCATGAAGTAAAAGAGGTGCCGACATTTGATGGTTCAGCTGTTAAAGCCGAGCTAGGTGCCCTAACAAAGTTAGACGGAGGTTTTGTGGGATATGGTGAAACGCACAACTGGACTCACGAGGCAGCCCTAACGAAGCTCGAATATTACAAGGACCTTAAACTTCCCCATAACATCGATGTGATGCACACCGGAAAGAATTTCGGGGAGTCCATCTTTCACACATGCCTGAACATTCCTGGGAAGAAGACAAAGGATAATGTCAAGGCTAGAGTCGATCTTGAGTTGCTCTGTGATAGGGAGAAATTGCACATGCGGCCTCCTACTGGACGTCGGAAGAATTGGTTCAAGCCACATGCGCCCTTCTGCCTTGATTCCATCCAAAAGAAGGAGGCATTTAGGTGGCTCAAACACGATGTTATGTTCCCTGATGGCTATTGTTCGAATATAAGTAAGGGAGTCAATCTTTCGACGGGAAAGGTCACCGGGCTCAAGAGTCACGACTATCACATATGGCTTCAGCGGCTCATGCCGGTGATGCTTCGCGGGTATATCCCCGAGAAAATCGGCGAGTGCTTGCGAGGGTGAGCCATTTCTTTCGCACGCTCTGTGCAAAGCAGATATGTTCTACTGTTATTCAGAAGCTGCAAGATGAAGTGCCGGAGTTGCTGTGCGATTTGGAGATGACCTTTCCGCCTGGCTTCTTTACGCCGATGGTGCATCTCATTGTGCACCTCGCGAACGAGGCACTCTTGGGTGGCCCGGTGCAGTATCGTTGGCAGTTTTGTATCGAGAGAGAGTTTAAGTATATTCGGAAGATAACTGGAAATAAAGCCGAGATTGAAGCATGCATAGCTGAGGCAACATGCCTTCGGGAGATGGCAGAAGCCGCGACAACGTACTATCCCGATGAAGTTCCCACTCTGCATAACCCTGTCACTCGTTACAATGTCGACATGCCCAAGGAACTCCCCGAGCTCGAGCTGTTCCAATTTCCCGGTGGCAAGGCAGGTAAAGGGCAAAAATATGTGTTGGAGAAGGAAGAGAAGGATTGCATCATGTTGTATGTGCTTATGAACATGGTAGAAGTGTTACCTTTCATGAACGAATTCATCGATCAATACTATGAACCGAATGCGGATCCCTCTCCTACTCAGTTGGACACTCTACTGAAAGACGGTGCTCCTGGAATTAATAAGAGCTTCGTGTCCTGGTTCATGGAAAAAGTAAGTTCTAACCTTTCCCATCTTACCTTTCATTATGTAAATTGTCCCTCCTATTCCACGCAACTAATGCACATGGTGAACCCTACCTGTAGGGAGCTGATCACAACGTTAATATGTCGGTTGAGTTGAGATGTGTTTCTCAAGGTTTCAACCGTGATGTGAAGAAGTATGAGAAGTATGATGTGAATGGGTTTCGCTTCCATACAGAGACGCACCAGAAGGGCCGGGCTAATCCAAAAACGATAAATACCGGGGTCTTCACCACCGGAGCCAATAAGTTGCATTACTACGGAAGGTTAGAGAGTGTATACGAGCTGACCTTCAATCGTTCGAGCATAGAACTCAAGCTCGTTGTGTTCAAGTGCCATTGGTTCGACCCACACGATGGACAGAGTTGTGACAAGTCAATCGGGTTAGTTGAAGTCAGGCCTTCAACTACCTATAGAGGAAACGATGTGTATATTGTGGCTCACCAAGCCAAGCAAGTTTATTATTTGCCCTACCCATGCCAGAAAGCGGAACTCAAGGGCTGGGAAGTCGTGTTCCAGGTATCGCCACATGGTAACCTACCGATTCCCTCCGATGACGATTACAACAACATCGACCCTGCAACGTACGAGGGAATTTTCTATCAAGAGGAAGAGGACTTCGGGGACGATGGGGACTTTCATTTAGTGGTGGATCTACCGCCTGTTCAAGAGGAAGAGGACTTGGGGAACGATGCAGAAACTCGTGGTGAGTCAGTGGTGGATCTAAAGGACATACAAATGCTCGAGAAGTTACATGCGCAGGATGACATTCAGCCTCCACCCATCGAGAATGAGAGAAGAACTTACTACTCAAGAGATAGTGATAGTGAGGATGAGATTGAGAATGAGAATCGGAATGAGAATGAGAATGAGAGTGATGACGAGAGTGATGACGAATGGTGAGAGTTATGCTTAGTATTTATTTGTCAACATGCTTCTTAATTCCATTATGCCTTTATGCTTAGTATTTATCTGTAGCAATGCTTTTTAATTGCGTTATGCCTTTATGCTTATTTTTTATTTGTCAACATGTTTTTTAATTAGGTTATGCCTTTATGCTTATTGGTTTCTCTTTCTCAATGCAGGGCAATATGAGTAGCAGCGGCAAGGCAGACTCGGGGAGCATTCTTAAGTCACTTAGACGGACTGAGAGACCGAGGGCTCCCAATACTAGCCGTTACCCCTCTCTTGGAGAACGGGGACGGGGACGAGGACGAGGAGGACGGGGAGGAGGAGGACGGGGAGACGGACTGGGAGGTGGAGGTGGCGGGGGAGGAGTGGACTTTGAGCCACCACCCTCCGCTGAGGGGGACGTCGCTCCCGACTTGTTCCTGGAGGGGGGGCCGTCTACAGATGAGGTGGAGACGGAGACGGAGGCGCCAGAGGTGGAGACGTCGACGGAGACGGGGGCGCCGAAGAAATTGAAGCTTCGTGGGGAATCCAGAGTTCCCGAGGAGAAAGATTGGCCCAAGACCGAGGAGGAGAAGATCCTTATTATTCCCTCGCAGGCTGAGTAAGTGTATTAATTTTGCAATGTCGAGCTATGTTTATTTCATTTTGTCAACACTAGTTAGTATGCACGTGCAATGCACGCCTCCTTATATATGCAACCAGGAAATCTTGCAAATCGACATAAAGCACTAAAAATCTGTAAATAATTTCTCACGACTCAGTTTCACCAAAACTATAAAATTTCACGATTACAAAACAACCAATCATATACCATATATAGTACTTATTGAAATGCTTTGTCACACAAAATATTTTGTTTCTGAAACAATGGTACTTACGTACGCTTTTTGCCTGTTTTTAGCATAGCATTCAAATGCTTTGTCAATTGAGATGCCACTTGCCAGTATAGTCCATTCTTTGTCAATTGAGATGCCACTTGTCAATTCAAATGCTTCTCAGTTTTGTTATTCTAGCCCAATTCAATATTGAGCCCTCAATCAACTAGTTGTTAAAACCAGACTTGGCTGGACATGCCAGAGGTCCTACTAATCATGATCAAGCGATCTACTTCCTAATTAAGAAACTAGTTGATTTGACCAGCTGAGGGGTAGATCGTTTAGCTCACGTTAACATGGAGCTGTACGCTAGCCGTACAGCTGAGAGGCAGCCAGGCAGGAGCGGCAACAACTTGCTCTGTCTTCCAACTGCAGGTCTGCAACACAAGAAATTTTTGTATTTGCTCTACGATTCAGTTGGCAGCTTCCCAAAACTTGTTGTTAAAGACAAAACCATAATCAAATGAAATAGTTAGAGCAGTTACAATACCTTATGTTACATGAATATTCCACATACACAAACGGTCCAAACTATGAATATTTTGTGTGGGCTTTCTTAACCCTTGCCAGTATCTCCTCCACCGCAGTTTTAGTCAACAAAGCGCAAACTCCACCATGACCTTCTCTAGTTGTGTGACAATCAAGTGTCGGGGTGCCCATTTGGTACCAAATACGCATGCACGGGCAGCAGGGCTGGGGCTGGCGAAAAACAAGCAGTCATATGTGTCAAATAAATCCCGAAACAGAGTCAGCTCGACAACTCTGAATTTGTCATATGTGTCAAATAATCCCGATTCCTGAAGTGTTTGGGTTTGCTGGTCTAGACAGTCAGTCCCTGGAACAGCTAGCTGATCTGCCTTGAACACGATGTGCCGACATCGACATCAGCACCTTAATTTCAACTCTGAATTTGTAATTTGGCACCAACCAGGTCTGGCAGACAGTGTTAAGCTTAAGCAGCAGCTAGCACATGAATAGCAGGTTTACTGGCCAGATCCAGGCCTGTCTACTTCAGGTCTGATGGATCATAAATGTTCGCTTCATAGTGGTTGTTTTTGGCGATGATGATAGCATTAGTCGACTATGAGTACATTTTCCGTGCTAACACCGTTTTTTCTGTTGCATTATTTGGAACGATCCTTATTATTTGACTTTACCTGTTAACCGTTTTGAGAATAAATGGTTCATGTGATGCTCATATCTGTTTTTTATTCTTGTGTTGAAGCTGACGACCAACATAGGCAGATTTTCCTCTTTTGTTTACTCGCACACTGGTTAAATTATATGGTTGCATCATAGTCAGCTTCTCTATGAAATGTTCTGTTATATTTTACTCGGCAGTTGCTCATGCGCTTCTATAAAGTTTTTTTAAATTGTTTGAGTTTTTATATCCCTGTGTCATTATAGATATTAATTTTATGCAATACAATAAATTATCTAAAATTATAATTTGATTTAAACAATAATAAAAGAAACAAAACTATGATTGTTTTTGCACATCATGATAATGAGGATTTGGCAGAGCCGCTGTATGGGGATGGGGTGGATTAATAGTAGTATAGATAAACAATTTGGCATGTGTACTAATGTTTGATTTATGTGCAGCAATTGGACCTTGGCCCCGGGTGTGTCGCCCAAGAGTCGCCTTCCTAACAGCATGCTTTCAGCTTTGATTAGGAAGTGGTGGCCAGGCATTTACACTCCTCGCGGGGAGGTCCCCGCGCGCGTGCGGAAGCTAGCCCTGACTTGGGCGGACTACGAGCTTGCCCCTACTTCAGCTCCCTACTATAACGCCGACGATGCTGTGATGACCGAGTTTTGGGTAAGGCATATTTCTCGAGCTATGTTCATAGTTGATGACCCTAATGTGCTAACTCATGGCTCTCACAATTGTTTTATGCATGATTGAAGAAATTTTACCGTGTGAACGAGCTGGACGATAATAGGGCGGACCAGACCTTGCTCCGGGCTTGTCGGAAGCTGACACCGCAGGTGTGGTACAACCAGAAGGCCACGGCTGTTAGTCACTTCTGGGCACAAAAGGGCGTGAGGGTGAAGAAGCAGGACATTGTCGGTCCCGATGCTAAGGCTGAGTACGATATGACGCTGGATGAGTACATGACGGTGAGTAAGATGTCAATTAGATTCTACATTGCTGCTAAGTTGCTATTGCATTATCTTGAGTTGATTATTGCATTTTCAGGTTGTCCCCGTATGGGCTGAGAATAAGAAGGACGCTTGGGCCGAGCTGGTCAGGACGAGGTGGCTCAGGGAGAACGGCGAGTTTGCGGCCGTGGCGAGGCGAAACTCGGAGAACCGAGGCGACGGTGGGACACACTGCGCGGGAAACCGCAGCTATCAGCGCTTCAAGGGGAAGTTGGTATGTGTATACATAGATTCATTTGTTTTTCGTCATGTTCCTACTTGATATGCATAACATTTCTTTTCGCGATGCAGGTGGCCGAGGCATCAGAAGGGGAAGTGATTACTGATGCCCAGGCATATGACAGGATGCGCATGAAGAGGCCCGATCTCAGCCAGCCTCAGCCCTCGTTGCCTGTGTTCTTCGGCAACAGCGCGGAGGCCAGACAGGCCTACATCGATATGGTGCAGGCTCGTCACCCGGAGGTGGATGACCCCATGGACCTGGAGATCGACCAGGAGTCGTTGCTCCTGTCCTCGCACGGGTTGGAGCATGGCCGTACACAGTACTTTAATGTGGCGGTCAGGGATTCCCTCAGCACGACCTACACGCGTGTGAAGGCCACAACCGCTCCCGACATCCCCCTCCCGCCTCGTCGCCAGCCTCGCCGACCCAGCTACGATGTAAGTTTTCATCATCTTTCCTACTTCTGTTCCTGCATGGCTAAGTGCTTAGGAGATTCATTATTTGTGAAATTGTAGCTTGCTTTCGAGGCGGCCTTTGAAGCTGCCCTCGACCGCTTCCAGGAGGTCAGTCAGGAGCACTACCAGCGCACCGTGGTCCGTGATGCTTATATGAATGTAAGTTTGAATCTTTATTTTTGCAAATGATGACAAGTCTCACTTTCCCCTAGTTTGATGTTTTATTTCTGCAAAGTCTGACATTTAAACAATCTTGCAGGAGATGATGCTTGCTATGATAGAAGGACGTTCGCTGCAGGAGTTAGGGCCACCGCCTCCCGTTCCGGGGCCGCCACCAGTCGTGCCAACAAGGGAGATGTTTGCCAGGACATACTACGCAGCGCCGCCGGTAAGTTATATCTCGGTGCCAATTCACTCGTTACCGCTTTCCTTTGCCTCGCAAGTTGCTAACATCTAGGAAACATGCAGGGAACGGGACATTCCTCTGCCTCGCGTGAGATCACACCGGTCCAAACCGGTGGGCCTTCCGCTGATGCTACTCCCGGTGCTTCTCCGCACGGTTCTTCGGCAGCTTCTACCGGACACCAAGCTAGCCCTAGGATGCCAAATTTGACCATGGGAGATCTGGGGCTCACCCCGAGCACGTCTCCAGATGACTATGTCTGCACCGACCCATCATGGAGGTCGAGGCCCAGCCGTCGGCGTCAGTAGATCATGTACTATGCATGTGTCTCTTTACTTGTCTATTTCCACTTTGGACGGTACTATGTATGGATGATGATACTATGTATGTCTCTACTTTGGATGGTACTATGTATGCTAGTCATTTGTGTGTATATTGCACTTTGGATGATCATATGATGCTAGTTGCATTTCTAATTAATTATATTAATTTCTGTGATTTTGGTGCTGGCAAACGAGCAGCAAAACAGAAACTGCAAAAAAAAATTTGGGGATGGGCTAAGCCGACGGCTTCGCCCTCGGCGTAGGGACGAGCCCAGGACGCCCAGGAGGCGGAGAAGCCGACGCCCCCCTCGGCTTAGACGAAGCCCCAGGACGCCCAGGAGGTTGCCACGTGGCGAGGCTAAGCCGACGACCCCCCTCGGCGTAGAGGGTGGCGCCGTTAACGGCCGTCGCTGGGCCGTCCAGCCCTACGCCGAGGGCCTGTACGCCGAGGGCCTCGCAGTCCGTCGGCCTAACGCGGCTACGCCGAGGGCGTTGTCTAAGCCGAGGGCATGTGGGCTACCCCGAGGCCCATCTAGCCCGAGGGACTACGCCGAGGGTGGCCCTCGTCTTAGCCTACGCCGAGGGGGATCGTCGTCTCTACGCCGAGGGCGTCGACCGTCGGCTTCTCTTGCCGTTCCTGTAGTGCAGATCGACTTCGTTACCGGCCTCGATTCGGCAACGGAGCTCGGGAAGAAATCCGCGATGCACCCAGAGCTCAACATAACCCTGTGTGTCGCCCCTCGAGGACTCTGGGTCATGAGTGCGTTGAGCCAGGCATGTACATAGAGTTGTCCTACTGTGGCGTCTCGCTGCTAGTACCACCTTGATTAGGCTGATCTATTTCACGCCAAGGCAGCCAACTGAGCGCACCCTAGTCTCAAGCGGTGTTGCTGAACCTCGATCGCGACGGACATGCGTAGCAGGATTCGACGTTCAGTTCCATGTCCAAAGCCCAATGAACGTGGTGTAGTCGTGTGGCCTTAGGCAGGTCAGAGACGCCGACACCGTGAGTGCAACTAGCTATGGCGGTGCCAGGGTACGTATACCCTGATCATGACCAACCATTTGACTTTTAGCGCTACTGAGAACTGTTTTCTAGTTTGTCTATTGTGCATGAGAACTAATTAATTGTTTCTACATTCCATCACTACAAAGAACGGTTTGATCTAGACACCAAGATTCATGATGTGTAAAAATGACAAAATAGATGACTACAGAGAGTCGACTCATATTTTTGTTTTCTTCTAAGCAGATTGCGATGAGATCCTCTAGCCGCCATGGTGGATGGGAACATGAAGAATATTGATCATCAACCATGCAACTTTTCTTGCTTCTGAGCTTTACATCCCTATCCCTGCTTGTAGGATTGTGTTGTGAAACATTTTTTTCTCTTACTCCTCACTCAACAATAATATGTTTTAGTTGTTCGTCATTTTGTTAAAACCGTATGCCATAGATTTCATCATGCAAGAAGGATAATTGTACTCACAAAATAAACACGGAGAAACCAACAATGAGAGAAACAAGAACTAGGTCCCATCATGTGTGTCACTTCAATCTGGAGCATCCGCCCGGGAAGTAAGCATCCATCCAACTAGATATGCAAAAAAAAAAACACCAATATTTCAAGCTTTATGAAACAGAATAATCATCTACTGCCTACAAGGGATTCATCCAAGCCATCATATCGTGAAACATCGTCCCATAATCCTTAGGAAACATGCCACCCCCAAAAGAACGTTATGTCCACTTCATCTTTTTTTTGTGGAAGATTTTATTTCTGTTTTCCAATCCCACCGCCAAAAAGGCAGCACCATGTACCTTTGCGTTATGAAACTGAAAAAATGGCATTCTTGTCTTCTATGTTTCTTTGGGAGTCACCGCAATTTCTCCTTGATTGTTGATGGAAGGGATACAAAAAGCAACGTAGCAATGCCAGCCGTTGTCGGCCAAGATGGCATATGAGCATAACTTTCTCCGGCCATCTTGTAATCCCAAATCACGTCAACGATTCACAGATCCTGACGTGCAACACCGCATGGCTAGCAGTGCACGCCCGTGCCGACTTGTATGAGAGATCTGCCACCGCAGTGTGTCGCGCCTCCCCGACCATCACCGTGTGTCCCACCACCGCCCCCGGCTACCCGAAGCGACCGTACATAGATGCCAGATCGAACGCCGCCGGGCTTACCTAACCTCGTGTGCAGCAGCGTGGAAAGGGCAGACAGGTTGGTCGCCAAGACTTAGTCGGTCAGCCTCTCCGGTGCGGGCCGTCATAGCCGCACGGGAGATCATGTATGAAATTTGATCCCTAGAACACTTTGGTACATACCACCGTAAAAAAAAACCCCATTGAACATATTGCCTGGTCGCCATCTAATTAAATTCCTAGACATATAAAATGACACCAGTTTCTATCACTCTGTCCTCGATACATTATTACAGTAAAAAAGATAAATTTATACGTAACAAAAATAAATCTACTGGAAATTACAGCAACAATGCCAACATACATAAGGTAAGAAAGAGATTTACCTCTCTCTCCTATTAGGCCTTGTTTGGTAAACAGGGATGCTCCGGGATTTTTCGGGAATATCCTCTAGTGGCTCAAAATCCCCAAAGTTCCCTAACGCCTTGTTTGGTAGACCGGGTTGGAGTTGGGCCAGCCCGGCCAAGCCACCTCGATCCCCCCCCCACCCCCCCACCCCCCCCCCCCCCCCCCTCCACCTCCTTCTGTCGCCATCCACGGGCACCTCCTCCTCCTCCTATCGCTACACGCCAGCCGCCGCTGGCTTTCTCCCGGTACGGTTGCTCTCCCACTCCCCTCCCTTCTCTCCTTAGCCGTCGGCCACCTCCGGTGAGGTCCTCCCATCGGCGACCGCTCCACCTCCCCTCCAGTCTCTCTCTCTCTCTCTCTCTCTCTCTCTCTCTCTCTCTCTCTCTCTCTCTCTCCTTAGCCAATTTGCACATCTATCATCTGATTAGTACCTCTGATTTGAGGCCTTTTTATTTTGTTGCAATGCTTGCCTAGAAGACAAGCCTAGGACTTGACGATTGTAATATGTCAGCTTAGCTATTTGGCTGGATCGAGCATTTGCCTAATATTTTAGGTTTCTACTCCTTTCAGCCTTTATATTGTCCATACGTCGTAAGTGACAAAAACAAATTGTGATAGTGATCATGCACACATTGGATTTGAGATAAAAAAGACTATATTTTTATTTCTTTGTACTAGAAGAGGAGGGGGAGCATCCCTATATGCAAAAAAAAACAGAGTTTACAAAGGGGATTAGAGTGGAAGGGGTTAGGAGGGGATTTGAGGGGATTGGGTGAAGGTGGGGGATTTACCCAATCCCTCTAGGGATTATCCCCACTAACCCCCTCAAAACCTCTTGTACCAAATAAGGCCTTAATGATCCGGACATATGTGACACGCTAGTGTTTATTTGTATTTAACGTAGCAAATGGTTATTGGGAAACTGAGCGACGAATCAATATAGATATATTACATTGCTCTGATGATTGTCTCTTATCAAAATATATAGTAATAAACTGATCAACTAGAACCTCGTGTCCGGCGATGTTCACGTGCGACGGCGAGAGAAAGGGAGACAGGTTGGCCGGAAAGACTCGATCGGCCAGCCACTCCGGTGCGGGCCTTCACAGCTGCACGGAGATCGTGTATGAAACTTGATCCCTAGAACATTTTGGTACATGCCACCATTAAAAAAATCTACCGTTGAACCTATTGCCTGGTCGTCATCTAATTAAATTCCTATTGATAACATGGATTTACAAGATAAAACTAGAGGACACTTCTACTTCATATTTTTATTATTTACAGAAATTTGTTAAAATGGGAAAAGGAGTCGTAAAGCTTACAAATCGTAAACTTTGACAATTGTGCATATATGTGGTCTATTTTGTATAGAAATCGGAGTGGTGCTATTTTGCACCATAGTTTTTGTACTTGATTCAAAAATCTATTTTTCCACTTAAAAATGGAAAATATTTATTTTAAAGTTGAAAACTCTATTTGAAAATTTTGTTTACCATGGCAAGATATACTTATATGTACAATTTGGGCACGTTATAATAAACTATGTCATAGATATCTTTTTGACCTTATGACCTTGGTCATTTGGTTTGGTAAGATTTGAATGTTAATACCTACATGATAGTCCATTTTGTGAAGTTTTTTTTAATACGTCAAAATCCATGTTATCATATACCTAGAAATTACTACTCCATTCCAAATTATAAGATATTTTAGATATTGTCATTTGGACTACATACAGATAAAAATGAGTGAAGTAACACACTTAAACGCATCTAGATACATCCGGATCTGAAAAAAAGCTAAACATGCTTAAACGTCATATATTTAGGAACCAAGGTAGTAGTCCAGACAAAATAACTTCATAGCAAAAGATTGCATTTTTTAAAATGTTCTTCATTTGATTTATGTTGTCCCAAATGGAATGAAAATTTCTGGTGGAACTATTCATATTTAGGGTCTGAATATTTAAACTTTAATGCTGCTACATCATAGAATCCTACTAGAGTATCCAATTTTCAAAACAAACTAAAGCACACTTGTTATATAAATTTGATTACTATCGAAAAATTGTCTGAAAGTCATTTAAATGGGCGGAAGTACCTATAAAGGTTGGAACTTCACAGTACTTGGAAATGGTCTATCATATATGCTATTTTGTGTCAAAATTGAAGCGGTGTTATTATGTCCGATAATTTGTCTACATGTTTAAAAAACTAATTTTGGCAATATGGGAAAAAACTTTTTTTACGATACAAAGTTGGAAATTCCTTTTAACACTATTGGAGATTAAAACTTCAAAAACATTCTCTTCAAAAATCCAAATATATATGTTCATACTATTTTATTTTATAAATCACTTGGCAAAACGGATCCAACCGTCCATTTGTCATCAAACGCCTTTCAGCAAAGAATTATTTTTAATATTATTTCCTTTTATTGAATTTCTAAATATAATACGTAGAAAAATATATTTTCAAAAATATTATGATGTTGTCTTTATCTAAATAGATTAGGAACTTTCTACCTCGGCTAAGCAGAAAGGTACTTTTCCATCTAAGCAAACCCGAAAGATGCTATAAGTTGTCGGTTGCAAGGATTGTCCTTGACGAAAGGACCTTTCAACATGGCCCAACACGAAAGGACCTTTCAATCTGGGCCAAGTCAAAAGGTCTAATTATTACATTTAAATCATGATATAGCTTTATATCGTTGAAGGATTGTATTTATAACCCATTAAAAAATTATGAAAACTTGTATATACATTATTACTACCTCTGTTCTGTAAAAGAAGAGGTATAATTTTTCAAATGATTTCTCGAACGGAGGTAGTATTATTTTTCATATTGGATTAATTAATAGATTGGAATACAAGACATTGGATTGTCTGTTTTATCTAGTTCAGCACAATCCAAATCAATGTGAATGACATTTCACTATATTTAGCACTGCAATATTATTAGCGATATATAGTGATAAAGCATTTGGTTAAAATATAACTTTAAGTCAAAATACTGTTATTTTAAAGGAGATCCAAGGTGGTCTAACATCAGGTTGGCCATTCGAGTTATTCAAATAAACATCATTTCGGACGTTCGAGTTATCCAAAATAAATTGGGTATGTTAATTCAAATTTAAAAAATATTTCGGTTTTCAAAATTGGATTAATCCTGAAATAGCACATCTCGTTCGCGCTAGAAAGAAATGTATATTTCGTCTTGGCCCAGAACTAAATGTCCTTTCGTCTTCGTCGTAACGCGACTGATAGTAAAATAAGCACTATTAGTAACTTTCAACTTGGCCCAGGTAGAAATATTCCTGGATGAGAGTGGCAACATGGCATATAGCACCTTGCTGGTTAGCCGAGGTAGAAAGGTACTAATCGACTTAGACGAAGTTGACAGCGTAATACTTTTGAAAAAACCTGTTTTCCTTTATTATTTTTCGAATTTCTATAAAAAGAAATAATAATTTAAAAAAGCATATTCAGGCAAATCTACGTATGCCAGTTTTGTCCCCTTTTTTGCCGAGTGCGTGTTTTTTAGGAAGTGTTTATGGACGGCACTCGGCAACGCGGAAATGCTAGAGTTATGGGAACGAACCTACAGAATCATCCTACGCGCTGACTTGCATCCTCCCTATTTGCCCCCCTGATTTCTCCTGGGTGGGCCCGTTCGCCCACCAACCATATCCTGCCACTTCTGCCCGTAAACTTCAATCCCATTCCCATAGGATCTTCCCGTAGATGTAGCATTACTCCTCGGCAACTTCGCCTGTTTGCCGAGTGCGGCACTCTGCTAATTCCGGTAGTGTACGTATGGTGGCGCATTTTATGATGAATCATGTTCATGTGCCTCTCATGGAATGTAGGACTCATCCTCACAAAATGTGATTTGAAAGTAAAACAAAAAAAGCCACCGTAATGGGGGAAAGAGAAGGCATAGTTACATTTGCTTCCAACTCGCATCCGATGCCCTCCAACAAAGCTACGTGTCTCTTAAAAAAACAAAGATTAAGGATCCGTTTGGTAGCTCCATTTTTTTGAAGTATTTCGAGAATACTTCAGTTTTTTGAAATATTGAAGTATCAAATACTTTGAGGTGTTTGGAGGCAACGAAAACTACAGTTTAGATACTGTGGTATTCTCCAAAAACGTTGTTTTTTTGCACTATAGCAAACTTCCGTCTCGACTTCTTTTTCTAAACCGAAGTATTCTCTTGCCTATTCACCTTCTGTAGGTACTGCTAGCAACCCCAACAAGATTTATCATTCCCTAGAGATAATGGCACCTACAAAACAAATGTGATTTGGTAAAGATTAATTTGTAGCTTCATACCACACAAATCGATAATGATTAAGCTGTAGTCGACAGGCTTCTGGCAAAAAATGACTGCCAACAGTAGTAATTAATGCAGACTACATGGTAATAGCTTGTAGGAATTATGTTTCTTTATCCTGCACCAAATGTGACTGGAGTATATATTTTGTCGACCATTGTATTGTAGTTATTCATTATGTGCAGAATAACTGCAGATAATTTCTTGAGCCTACAGTGGACTCAAGTTACAAGCTAGCTACATGTACAAAATATATAGTATCGTTACATGTCTACATATAACCGCCAGACCTTGCGGGCAGTACTTATACATCTTTAAAAAAATATATGATTTTGATACTAAGTAGATAGAAAGAACATACATATTTGACCAAGAACAAGGAGGTTTACATGATAGATTACACGTTGGCATGTGGTATACTCTAGAATCAAGATATTAGTCACACATAAATTTGATCCAAACAATCTATAACACTCGAGCAAGCTCTGTAGATATTTTTATGGATAATAGGGTTTGCTCCTACAATCTTGTTTAAAAAAGGGGGAAAGACAATGTGGATAAAGACAGATATAAACATAGTGTAATACATCAAGGGGGCATGGTTTAATTTGAGGATAATGTGAAACTTTTTCTATCCTTAAATTTATGGTGAAACCGGCCGACTGAGAAAGCATTCCAAACTAGAATTCACGTAAAAAATTATCTGCAATCAAAGAACTGCATGATAAATAGGCATCTTACTATACATAAGAGTTTGATGTCATTGTTAAATCTCAAGTTAAACCTTGTAATATATTATAATACTTCCTCTGTTCCTAAATATAAGATGTTTTAGCTTTTTCCTGAATCAGTTATCTAGACGGGTTTTAGTCTGCTGGTTTACTAATTTCAGTATGTACGTTGTCCACATTGAAATATCTAAAACATATTATAATTTGGAAGGGAGGGAGTAGATGGAAGACACATTCATTGATAAAAAAAATGAAATATATTGGGTGACACAAGGAGTTATACAATAATAAAAAAGTTTATTATAAATATGCGAGAACAGTTGATTTTAACCCAATCGGGGCATAATAGGTGTCATTATCTTGGACAAAATAGCTGTCGTTATCGTGGACAAGTATTAAACTAACAGGGAGCTTTGTGGGTCAGATTGAGTTCTCCTCATTGTGACGACCTTGTTTCACTTTCATATCCTTGTTGCATGCAGTGTGTTTGGGACACTAGATGGTGTATGCGAGCGGTTATCGTAGAGGTGCCCTAACGATGCAGTGTTGTGCTTGTGATTTGTAATCGGTTTAGGTAGTGCTAGATGTTTACTAGTTCAGGGTGGTGTTGTGCTTGTGCTTTGTATTCGATTTAAAATATTTTCAAAGTTGATTGGTGCATACAATAGGTGGCACCCAAAATCAACCCTAGATTTAGTTTGATTTTTAGGAAGTCCACTTTGTCATGTAAGGGACCTTGTAACACCAGTGTCAAGCTCCTTATTAATCAATTTACCTTCAGTTCATTCCTGAGTTACTGCATTTAGTTTGTCTATCATAACTTGCATTTGTTTAACACGCAATGATAATTCTTTCGTGGAATGGTCGGCGACTGGGACATGACTAAATAAACACAATCATCAAATGCCAATTCAGAGTCTGATCTTGTGTACAATAAGTTACTGGATCGTCGGCTCCTGGATTGCTTGTAAGCATGGAAAAAATGGAACTTCGATGCCACAACTACCCGCTCACCATCAAGGCGTTATCCTATTCAGATCATAAAGGCTTTCTTTATTTCTTTAACATTAAAATGTAGAATCAATGGATTGATATGAGAACTGCTCGGTAGAATGTCTGATATTTTCTCTACATGTTTAAAAGACAAATTTTGGCAATATGGAAAAAATGTTTTTTATGATAAAAACTAGAAATTCCTTTTAACACTATTGGATATTAAAAATTCCAAAATATTCTCTTCAAAAATCCAAATATATATGTGCATACTATTTTATTTTATAAAACACTCGGCAAAACAGATCCCACGGTACATTCGTCGTCAAATGCTTTCCGGTAAAGATTTTTTATATTATTTCGTTTTATAGAAATTTGAAAAATAATACGCGGAAAAAGATTTTCAAAAATATTATTGTCGTCTTTGTCTAAATAGATTACTAAT
Source organism: Puccinellia tenuiflora (assembly GCA_012064385.1). Lineage (NCBI taxonomy): Eukaryota > Viridiplantae > Streptophyta > Magnoliopsida > Poales > Poaceae > Puccinellia > Puccinellia tenuiflora. Next base: position 28,413 of record QRDG01001818.1, on the reverse strand, counting down.
TTTTTACCTCGTCCAAGCAAAAAGTTACCTTTAATCTGAGCCAACCAAAAGGTGTTATAAGTTGTCGGTTGCATGGATTGTCCTTGACGAAAAGACTTTTCAACATGGCCCAACATGAAAGGACCTTTCAACCTGGGCCAAGTCGAAAGGTCTAATTATTATATTTAAACAATGATGTAAATTTATATCATTGAAGAATTGTATTTATAACCCATTAAAAATTATGAAAACTTATATATACATTATTACTTCCTCCGCTTCGTAGAAGAAGATGTATAAGAAATTTCAAAAGTTTTCTGAACGGAGGTAGCATTATGTTCTTTATATTTGATTGATTTATAGATGGAATACAAGAGATTGGACTGTTTGTTTTGTCCAGTACGGCACAATCAAATCATTTTGTTCATATGGAATTAATTTGTTCTAGTGTATATCTTTTTTTTTCGAAACACAGTACAACACAGGCGCTCACATACACGCGCATACACTCACCCCTATGAACGCACACACGCACACCCTACCCCTATGAGCACCTCCGAGATACTGAGCCGGCGGATCAGGTCTTGAGATTGACGAAGTCACCACAGACGCCTCGCTATCGACGGGAACGTCGCCTCCCACTGAAGAATATTCCGCCTAATATGAGAAACACCATGTCAAACCCGGGGTTTGAACTCTGGTGGGCTGGGGGTACAACCACCCTCCTAACCATCCAACCAAGGGTTGGTTATCCCAAATCAATTAACTTGTTGTGCTTCCACTTCATTTTTGGTACAATTATTGTTTCTGTTATGGCAAAACAAAATTTCCCGAATCAAAAGGCTACCATAGTGTACAGATAATGCTTCCATTGACAAAGTAAATGTTTCTGGCACACAAACGATATGCTTCCGCACAACAAAAATTCGGTGCTTCCATCCATGTGTTTTTTTCATGCCACATATAACACCCGGAGCAGAAAAATGCACCTAATTTTATTTCTATATTTGTTCGTTGGACGCAAATTACAATTTACCAAACAAGATCCGTAAATATGGGAACTAACGTGATGCGGGACCTGGCGTGATTTCCGGGAAGCAGTTACCTATTTGGGACAACTACCACCACGCTCCTGTCAGAAGAAAAAACTACCACCACGTGATTTCGGAGAAGCAGTTACCTATTCGCTTTTATGACTACTAATTACAGTTAGCTCTTGGCGGGCTCGAATCCGGATAATCCATGGACAACGCGAACATTTCAGGTTTAAGAATTACATTGCTTCGGACGGCGATATATTCACGCGACTCAATTCTTGGGTCATTCCAGCCGGTTTAACTCTGAACTCGGCTAGTGTAAGTCGGATCATCATCTATATGCTCTATAAAAAGTAGAACTTAGTCATTTCACCGATTTCCATTTTAGTCTGGACAGTGTTAACCCATCGACAACCTCAAACGGCTAAGGACAATAAAGCAACTTAACTAAGTACATGGTTCTATAATTGAGCCACATATACTCGATGACATGAACATAAGTTCAATACAGAATACTACCTCTGTCTCAAAAATGAGGTCGTAGGTTTGTCTAAAGTTGAATGTATCTATACACTAAATCACGTCTAGATACATCAAAGTTTAGACAAATCTATGACATCCTTTTTAGGACGGAGGGAGTACAACTTATGGATACAATTCAGAATGACTCGCCTCTAGGGCATTCAGGGTCGGGTCGGCAAAATACGGGGCCCAGTTCCAAACCATAAAATGAGGCTCACCTCAATCTCAATATATACTTCTTTTAGTGTAATAGATGAACACAATGGTTAATAAGGTTAACGTTCTTACAATGTCAGAAGGCAAGCACGGACTTGATGGTTGGTTCGTTTTGGATGGGAACGTTAAGAGCATGGTTCGAATCACGAAAAAAAAATCTAGCTTTTTCCAGACTGAAACGGGCTCAAAATCTACACAGCGAAAATAAGTCATGGAAAAAATCGGGACCCTTAAGAATTTGGGGCCCTGTTCGTACAGTCCGCACACCCATCGGCCCGGCCCTGGTATCATTTATCCCACCCGTGGTCAATGGTATGGGTTTATTAGGGTGGTAAAATGTTCGCATCGGCATGTCCTTGACACGCGATGAACAAAATCACAGGAAACGCATTAGCCGTTTACATATTTGAGTTTCTCGTAATGAACTATTTGAAGGAAGCCTAATATTCAATATACTCAAATTTGTATTCCAAAAAAATCGTCGTTTGTGGCTACAAACTATTTCGTTGTTTGTGGTTATGTTTAGACACCTTGCCCACAAAGTCTTGTGGTGTGTCGAGCAATACTAAAAAAGTTCATCCTTGATTTCTGAAAAAAATGCACATGACGAGTATTTAAAAAAAAAGAGCGACTGGGAAAAGCGCGCGCTCTGGCGCACAAGCTGAAGGTCACGAGCGGCGAGAGAGACCCGCTCCGTGTCTCTCACGTGCGTGAGCATGCTTCACGCGGACAGCGGCGTGAGGCACTTGCCTAACTCGGTACGAACGTGAGTGTACGGGCGAGCTAGCTAGTAGATCAATCCATCTGAAAATGAGAGAGCTAGCTAGCTCAATACGGGTATTTAACAAATACTTTCATGGAAAAGAAAAAAGAAAAAGAGAAGAAATATTAATGAAGATTTTGAAGAGATGCATAGGTCGTTGTCCCGAATATTTTGTCGATGCATTCGTCGTAGCGTGTGCCCAGTTAGGCAGTGCAATGCTCCGTCGAAGATAGTACAGGCAGTGCACTGCGCACCCGAAGGCAGCGCAATGCTCCGACGAAGGCAGTGCAATGCTTCGCCGAAGGCAGTGCAGGCAGTGCACTGCGCACCCGAAGGCAGCGCAATACTCCGCCGAAGGCCGTGCAATGCTTCGCCGAAGGCAGCGCAGGCAGTGCACAGCGCACCCGAAGAGAGTGCACTGCTTCGCCGAAGACAGTGCATGCAGTGCACTGGGCAACCGATGGCAGTGCACTGCGCAACCGAAGGCAGTGCACCGGCCTATCCGTGGCAGTGCAGTACTAAAAGAGAAAACGAAAAGACAGTGCAGTGCTAAAAATAAGGTTTTGTACTGCACTCTAAAAACCAAAAAGGCAGTGCAAACTACACACTCGGGGCAGTGAAAAAAAAGTTTGTCAAAACATATCAAGATGGGATCTAGTTTTGAAAATATCGACGTGACTAGCCCATTTTTGAAAATGGATCATTATTTGGATGCACGATTCGCAAGATATTTTATTTTTTGTCTTTGAACCAAAAAAGAAAAAGGGAAAAAACACACCCAAGCTACACACCCAGCGGCAACGAACGAGCGAAACGCCCCTGGCCTACACGTGGCGAGCGAGAACTCACGCGCGGGAGCAAGGACAAGTTCAGAATGCGCCACGTGCTGTTCGCAGACGCAAGGCCAGGCGCACTTCCAGAACGCGCACGCTTTTTTAGTAATTCTCGTAAAAACCTTTAGGTGGACAGCTGTAAATTTGTTTCTTTAACTGGACAGATTAGGGACCAGCCGACACGGATCTCAATAAACTAGGACGGCCAGGACACATGTTGCGCGCGTAATTGTAATCCACATTCGGATCTTTTTGAACTGGGTGGTAGTGGGAGAGCTTCTTTGGGATTGTGGCTTCAACTCCATATGCGCTTTTTCTTTTACATGAGAATTATAAAATAATAGTCCCTCCGATCAATAAAAAGTATCGCTCATTTTATACTAAGTTAGTATAAACTTTGTATTAAGTAGACGACACTTTTTATGGATCGGAGGAAGTAGCTTAATTGTTAACAACAAGATTACAACCAAGGATATAATCGGCACCTAAGAAGCAAATTTTGCTCGTTTATGAACATCTGCATTTGCTTCTTTCATGTTGATACAATGGGTAGGAAGCCAAGTAGTCTCACAGTCCACAGGGTTGTTGCCTCTGTACCTGCAACCTCGATTGGAGGCTCTCCGCCGCCTCTACCACCACCACCATGAGGTAGCGGGTGGCTGCTGTTGCTGCTGAGCAGAGCTAGACCGGTGATTTTGACCAGTAATTGTCGAAGATTGTTGCTGCTGTTGGAAAGAGCTGGATCGGTTGTGTGGAACCGTAACCGCTGAAGATTGCTGCTGCTGATAAGATTCTATCACCCCTGATGACGAGGAACCCCTCTATCCGGCCCAATTAAGCGACTATAGTTAATTGACGAGACATGGCTGAGGAGAAGCAGAATGTGATATGAAAGGAATTCAGTCGGAAATGAACCTCACGCTTGGAGGAGTCGGCATCCTCGTCGGTAGGGTAGAGCCCGCCCTCGTGGGCGGTGCGGCGGTTTTGGCGGCCCGCGCCGTGCCCAAAACCATGGTTTACCGTCGGCGAGAAGGTATGGCATGCCTCTGGGCGGTGCTCGGAATCCTCCTACTACATGCCCGGGCAGATTATTTCCTTGTGCTGCACGCTGCACCAGCTGATTGTACTCCTGGTAAGGGTTGGCATGAGCTGCTGCAGGTTGGTGTCTTCCTCCTGGCATCGATCGATCGTGTCTAGGCTAGATTAGGCTGCTAAGCTAATCGTAGTGTTGTTGTTGAATGAAGGATGGATGGATGGAGAGAAGGGGTTTATATATAGGCCAAATGGAAGGGGTTCGTCATTCATTCATGATTCCGTCCATGAGATCATGCATATGACGACTATTAGAGTAGAAGCCAAATTCACACAAACTAGATTAATCAATTTGACCGCTAGCCACTACAAAAACGGCTGCCCTATGCCGACGGCTGGAAGCCGTCGGCCGCCGTCGGCGTAGCCGCGTAGGTCCCTCGGCGTCTGACCTCGTCGACTCAGCCCATCTGGCCGTCGGCGTAGTCTACGCCGACGGCTAAGCCGACCGTCGGCATTTTTTTCATTATTTTTTAATCATTTTTTAAAAAAATTAAAAAACTTTTACTTATATTTTTAATTTTATTCTGAAATTTCTCACTTAGCCACACACTTATATTCTAATTTCACTCATAATCTCAAATCAAAGATCTTACCTGGTCAAACTTCCCATTCGGTCACCCATACTCAGATTGCTCCAGCCCAAGCACGTTTAACTTTTGAGTTTCATCCAAATTAGCTTCCAAATAAGAAATTAGAACTTATTGATATTACTATCCTATCAATCATATCAACCCCTGAGTCATGATGTTAAACTTTTTATTACTTAAATTTTGAAAATTATTTGAATAAATAGAAATTATTAAGTAATAATATTTTTGAATAAATAACAATAAAATGATTTTTACTTTATTTTTTTCCCTTTCTAAATTTAATATAGAATATCTCATATCTTCGAATCCGTAAATCAAAATTTGTCAATAAAATGTCTAAATCGATTAGAAAAATAAGAGGAATTCTTTCAATACCATTATATCATGCTTGATTATTATTTTATTGAATTCTATTCTCGTAAAGTGCGAGAGGCAGCCATCGTCATCCATTTTGTGTGGATTCTTCATTTGTGAGTGGATTCGCCGGGAGGTCAGTGAGCGGAACGCATCGAAATTTATAAAGGTACGTGAACAAATATATTCTCAATTTTATTTTATTACCATTGTTGAGTGTCATTCATAATTATTGTTATGATGATTGATATTCATATTGATCTCCTTCTTTTATAGTTGGATAAAATGTGGAGTAAACTGCCACCGAATGAGCGCTTTATAGCGCTTCAAGAGGAAATTGCGGGATTTTTAGTGAACCACGTCATAAACCCTAAGGGAAAATACAATGGCACCAATAGGCTCTAGTTCCAGTTATGATCTTGTAATCGAATAGCTAGACGGGCTTTAGCCCCGGTTGTGATCTCGCTGTAATTAATTAAATTTTTGAATTATCATAAAGAACAAATTATATTTTTATCAGCTAGATATTTCTTTTATGAACATTTTGATATGCTATATGTATTATTCTGTTTTGTAATTAATTAGTTTTAAATTTGAGATTTGGCGGGAAAACAAAAAAGGGTGAGTCAGAGGCTGCCGGGGGGAAGAATGGACCACGTGGGGGAGCCTTTTGTCCCGGGTTGTAACTGACCCGGGACTAGAGGGGGGCCTCTAGTCCCGCATCCACAGTCCCGGATGCAGATCCGGGACTAGAGGCCCTCACGACCCGGAACTAGTGAGGCATTTTCCCCTAGTGTCTACTCCCTCTGATCCTAAATAACTGTTGTCAGTTATGCTAGAAGTTGTACCGGCTTAGTTCATTTTCCACGGCATTTAAAGTGGATTGGAGGTAGTATTAGCGCAAGCCCTGTCCCTAGCTAACGCTCCAGCTGTTGAGAAACAAGGTTTGAACCCTCGACGACCGTACTTCTCAGCTGGTTCAGGTCTCTCAACTTCTATTGTTTGGAACATTTTATTATTTTGACATGAATCTAATTCAATTTTTGCATATCTTAGCCATAGTGAAAGAAAGAGTCTATGTGAGTCTTGCACACTACACTTGTGCGCTACATGTGTGTGTGTTAATCTTCCGGCCATAGCAACTTCTGCTAGTTATTTGGTTCTACTAGTTGACCCACTCGCTCCCAATCACCTTTGGGTTGGCCTTCCTCTTCCGTGGACCTGCAGCAACTGGCAGGGTTGGAACCACAATATCCTCCTCCGAAGGAGGAGGGCAGACGTAGCGCGATAAATAGTCTACAATGCTGCCCCGACGTCGGCGGACGCAACAGTCAAGTTCAACCCAATCATCCCGCCGCAGATCGTAGGCTTCAATTCTTGGTCGGCGGTTGCCGAATCTGTCACGTCGACACTCGTAAACCATGTCAGCACTGATGGATGGAGACAGGCCGGCGTGCACCGACAGAGCGCGTCCATGGCGCCCCATTTCACCGTGGCAGACGAACAAGGCTCGACCACGCAGCCCGAGCATGGGCACCATCTTGCCGGCGTCCAGATCCACCAGGTACACCTCGTACTTGCGAGGATTATTGTTTATGACATAGTTCCGGCGCACCAAAATCATCTCGTCGCCGCCGTTGTCTACCAGGTTCCATTGCTGGTATGCCCGGAAGAAAGCTTCGTCCACCTTGGCCACCATCACCAGCTCGCCGTTGGTGACGTCCAGCACCATGAGGCCCTTTCTGTTGAAGCAGTAGAAGCGGTTCGCGAACGACAAGCTTGTGTAGGAGTAAGGAATGGTGCAGCGGCTCCACCGCCGACGCTCAACGTCGTCGTCATCGAGCTTGGTGACGGATAGCTCATAGTGGCACAAGAGCAGCACTAGCGTTGAGCTGTCAGCGAGGCCGGCGCTGAACGCAGGCTGTGGTTCCCTCCTTAAATGAAGCGAGGTGGCGTTGGGGAGGGTGGCGAGCTGCCGGGTGAGCGGGTTGAGGAGGCGGACGGTGCCATTTCCCTTTCCGCACAACATGATGAGGCCATCCGAGGTGTGCCCGAGCACGAAGTGGTGCCAGAGCCACCCAGCTGGGAGGCGCAGCCGTATGCGCTCCCCGGTCGAGACGTTCAGAAACTTGAACTGGCGGGCGGCGAAGATCGGCTCAGGGGGGAGCGTAATCCACCGACGGGGGTGGAACCGTCGGTCCAAGATGTGGTGCGCTTGCGGGGACGGGGTGGACCGCCGCCACGAGCGGCACACCGCACGCATCCGTAGGTACCCCGCGACGTCGTCCGCGAGGACGCGCTCCACGATCAGCCCGGCTGGCCCGGCCGTCAGGTTTGCCCAGTCCCTCCTGCAAGCCAAGATTGATATGCATGAGAAACATTGCACATAACACCAATAGGTGGGGGCATTTGTTGCGTGAAACCACAAGCACAAAACACCGGATCTTATGGTAATAGTTGCACAAAACATATAAACTTTCATTAGCCTCTTTAGTGCCGTAAAAAAAGTTTGTGGCTGTGGTTTTGCGTAACAAATGCTTAATTTCCGGTGCTATATATGTGCAATTTTCTCGACACGCATGGACGAGAGATCGAGTTAGTTAGTTAGTTAGTTAGTTTTTCATTCATGATTGAATAGTGAGTGATGGATCGAGTGGGAAAAGAAAACCGTACCAGTTGGTGTGGGTGTCGGCGAGTTGATTCCGTGCACGGCAGCAGCGCGTTCCGACGACGACCGCCATGTTGTGCTAGCTGTTTGCGTCGGTCGCGGGTTTCGGCGGTGGTGAAATTTGATTTGCTTTGGTTGTTGTGGGGGTACGGACGGAAACGAGTTCTTCTACAACTCCAGTCCGATGCCCAGATCGACGAACAGAGATTGTATTGGGCCGAAATCAAGTGGGCCGCTTTGGTCCGTGTCCGAGTCGCCTTGACCAAAGCCAGAGGTTTTTATTAATTAACATAACAATCCCCCAACTCGCAGCGAGCGACAGACTTTGATTTTACTCTGTTTCTGCTGCTGCTTCTTCTTCCTGGAAGCTTCTCCTCCGCTCGTCGTCTCAGCCGCGGGAGGGAGGGAGGGAGGCGACGGTCGTCTCCTCGCTCCGGCCGCCGGTAAGCCTCCCCGATCCGCTCCCCCCTCGTCCTCCCCTCGCGGGCTCAGCTCGGCCAGATCGCCTCCCGATTCGGATCGATCCGTCGGCGGGGGTGCGGGGATCGGTTCCTCCTTCCTCCGCAGCGCGCCGGCGCGGTCTGCGCGCGTCCTTCCTTCCTTCCGCCTGAGTTCTGCCGGTTTCGTCCGATTTTGGCCGGCGCGCGAGCTGGGGGTAGCTTCTCTGGCCTCCCTTGGGGGCGCCGCCTGAGCCGCCGGTTCTGTTCGGTAGGTACCATAGCTTAGGTCTTCGCCGGAGTGGCTGCCGTGGTCTCGTCCTGTGCGTGCAGCTGGACTCAGCTCCAGATCCCGTAGGTGCCGCCGCGCCTCTCGGAGGCGGCGGGAAGGAGAGGGCTGGGGATTTCTAATGTAGCGTGTAGATTTCTTTTCTTGCATTATTGTTAATCGCTCTCGTTGGAGCTTCCATGTAGTATGTAAGAACTGGTTGCCAATTGGTGCTACAAAAAATTACAACATATCGAGAAATCTCAGCTGAAGATCGCTTTTATGTATCCAGTAGATTTACTTACTACGGATTTGACCCCCTGTTTGAGCACCTAATAAGCTACTCCCTCTGTTCCATAATGTAAGCATTTTTAGCATTTTTCTTTCCATCCGTATCTAGACTGAATCTTACACTAAAACATGTCTAGATACGGATGGAAAGAGAAATGCTAAAAAGGCTTACATTATGGAACGGAGGTAGTAGTATCCTTCCCTGCATACCCATAGGGGATACCAGCGCATTAGTATTCGTGGTGAAATAGAAGCCTGATCATCTCTACTGTTAGCCGGCGTCTCCAGCAACAGCATGATAGTACACAATACAATTTGCAGGCTGTTGCTTTTGTTTTCATCTTAAATTACCTACGCTGTGTTGCTGATGGTTGTAACAATTTCCATGCATTGCAGCTCATCGTGGTTGGTTCCAAAAAATCAGCGCACGACATGGCGGCCAATGTCGGGGAGTCCACGAGTGGCAGCAGCAGCGTGGCGGGCGACGGCGGGGGCAGCTTCGAGTGCAACATCTGCTTTGAGCTGCCGCAGGAGCCCATCGTGACGCTCTGCGGGCACCTCTTCTGCTGGCCGTGCCTCTACAAGTGGCTGCACATCCACTCGCACTCCCCTGAGTGCCCCGTCTGCAAGGCCGTCGTCGAGGAGGACAAGCTCGTCCCGCTCTATGGCCGTGGCAAGGACCGCGTTGACCCCAGGTCCAAGAACAACGCCCCTGGCGGGGCCGCCGACATCCCCCACCGCCCGACCGGGCAGAGGCCAGCCACAGCCCCGCAGGCTGACCCCAACAACCACTTCCCCAATGCGAACCCCAACAACCCCTGGTTCATGGGCGGCGGCGGAGGAGGCGTCCCACTGGCCAACGCACGGTGGGGGAACTACACCTTCTCGGCCGCATTCGGGGGCTTGTTCCCGCTGCTCAGTTTCCAGGTGCATGGGTTCCCGGACGCGGCCGCCTATGGGCAGCCAGCCGGGTTCCCCTATGGATACGGTCACGGCCATGGACATGCCTTCCATGGCGCGCACGCTGGGCATGCCCATGCCGCTCCCCGGCACGCGCCGCACGGGCAGCAGCAGCAGCAAGCGGATGTGTACCTCAAGGCACTGCTCATCCTGGTCGGCTTCCTCGTGATTGCGAGCCTCATCACCTTCTAGGTTTGTTGATTTTCATTATTCATGGTCATAATAAGAGAAACGATTGTCGTGATACTCTCTGATGTTGTGTGCATTATATTTATGCCCCCCATAGGAGCCCCGATCTAAATCGAGTGGTGCGTTTGAGCGAATTGTTGATAGAACTCCTGTATATATTATTTAGATGGGGGGCTATGGGGTAATCTGTGTACAATAGTTTCGTGGATGAACGATTTGGAAGACCTGTTTTGGATGTACCAAAACAATTGTATCATGTATAATTTTGATTTGACTGTCACATTGAGTTGTGGGGCGTCTTCTTTTCTGTACTTCTGTATAACAAGCCTGCAATGATGACAGTAACTGATATTCTCTGTAAACAAGCAGCCATGTTAGTGCTAATGTTAAAATAACTGAGTCATGCATTTGTCTCTTCCTCTGCCGATGTCGCTGTTTTTACCAGAAAGTCGTATCGAGAGTATATGGCATTTCCGGTACATTTTCTCTGCTTGGATAAAGAAGTCGGTCTGCTCTTTGGATGAAGAAATGGGTCTTCTCTCTGGTTTGTTTGAACATTTGGGAACCTGGTGTTGATGCTGTGAATTCATCCTTCCTGATATGCCACCTGTATGATGTGAAAATAGCACAGTGCAAGTACATGATGCTTTGAGATTGAAAGGAATCGATTGTCCAAGAGATCTGATGTTGTTCTCTTGGTGTTCATCAAACCAAACACTTCCTGGAGTTGCAGATGGTAAATCATGGGCTCTAAATCTTAGATGTGAGGGGCTTTTTCCTGGATTATGAAGCTCCTGGAATGATCATCTCTTATTTGATGTTCTTCAAGCATGACTGCATGAGTCCGTCCTGTTGCGTTAGCATATCTTGTATGAATTTATTTTATGAGTTGTTTGATTTGCATTAAAAATAATATCAGGGATGTGTCGTTGCCGCATTCTATAAGATTTTTTTAGTGACTTCGGCCTCTTTGAAAAAATCTCAAGTTTTTTGAATGAGCAATTAAAACCATCTCAGTTATGTAGGATTAAACATGACACATACAGTTTTGGGGGGGGGGGGGGGGGGGGGGGGGGGGGGGGGGGGGGGGGGGGGGGGGGGGGGGGGGGGGGGAATCTGTTTAGAAGATGTTTGCAAGCGAAACAATGTGTAAGATGAAGCAATCTGAACAAGATAACTAGCTCGCAGAAAGCAATAGACACTTAGACAGAAGTACTGAAGCACGAATGGGTTCCAGAATCAGGAAATGTGCTGACAAACAGTCATGCCAGACAACAGTGGCATAATCAATCAGTTCATATGTGGTTACAGAACAAAATCATGATGGGAACAGAATGATCGCCACCCATCGATACCTGTTCCGAAACAGAATGAATTTACTCTATGAAGAAACATAGTTCTACTAATTTTTACACAGGAGAAACAAAAATGTCTGAAGCTGCGGTCGATCAGGCCATTATAACATGTCTATGGTGCCATGCCTTTCTTTCCACCCAGAGGATCAAACCCAATCTCCTCGCACCTTGCGAAACGAAATGTACGTCTCCCTGATCTGCTCGGTTGGTGCTGCATACTGCCTATAATAAGTATGCAATGCAGAAACAAAGAATATCAATTCTGGTGTTTGCTCATTTCCTCTGTACAAAATGCTTACGGCAGATGCAAGATGTCAGTTCTTTGGGATACAACTTGGCCCCCCTCTCAAGACAAGATACCAACACCAAAGAGAATTTGTAAAAATAACGTTCATAGCCAAAAGTTATATCGATAGTGCTGGTTTTGTTCCCTCCTCTCATCCAAAAGTTACATCGAACAAAACTGGGTACAGATCATTTGACAGCAACGACTGAAATCAGTAGCGGTACACTGCTTTCAAAACTGCGTAAACAAACCCTATGTTGTACAATTCTTTTGGATCGAAACAATGATGCCAATTGAAAGGGAGAGAGGGGGGGGGGGGGGGGGGGGTGCTATAGTCAATTAAATGAGATACAACAGGTGGCTCACTACATGACATCATGAAATGATGCACAATAACCCTTTGTTGCAGATTTCATGGCTGGGCCATCACCTCATTTAAGCAGGCTTGTGATTTAGGTCAGCCAGCCTACTCTTCAGCTGATGAGAGAGAACATGTCAGTTCCAATTCAAACAATGGGATCATTACAAAATTTAATTTTACAGACATATTCATGACATAGTTTATGTTTAGCCCGACAGTTTCTTCAGATAAAACGTTTATATCAACACATTTTCAGTTCACCCAATGGTGGACGTAAAATTCAAAATTTAGATTGCATGTGTCTTCGAATATAAATTATTTTCCTTTTCTAAACAGATTAAAGAAGCTTACCTCCCTAAACCAAAAATATAACGCATACACCATTTGAGGCCACTAATATACATGACGCAATCTACTTTGGTCGGTAAGGGTAGTCTAGAGAGCTTCTCTACTATGGAAAACATGGCATGTAACTGCAAGAATCTACCATAAATTAAACTGCAAGAATCTACTGGCGAGGGAAACATGAAAAGGAGGCACATGATACAGTAACTAAGGAATAGTGATGATTCGAAACAATAGGAACATATATCTGGAAAAAAACTACTGTCAAAATCATGGACCCAGTAACATTGAAATACACAGATGTGATGAAATAGACAAACCTTCGCCGCATTCTTCACTTTGTCCTCTATGAGATCATGGGCCAGAGATGTAGTTCCCTTTCCTTCCACTAAATCTTTCTGGAATAAACAAAGAGACAACAATCTTAGGTAAAGAATAACAACATAAAAAAAATCCATGAGCTTGGATAAGTACTTACAACAGAAAATTCATTCAAGATAATTGCATCATCTAAGTTCCTTGACCAAAGGTGGCATACTAAATGCAGTAGGTTAGACTGCATCAGACCATTTGGTTTGAAGGAGTCAACAAAAATACTCTCTACTATCTCATAGTCATCAAATTTCAATACAATATCGTCCCGAGTTCTGCCCAAAAAAATTTCTTGTAGCGTTCTCTTCTGTTAACATGGCTGAAATTGTCCAATTTGCCATAGCAACTATCCTCCCATTTAATCAACTGAAAATCCTCCAGCGACTTCAATAAAGGTGCCTGAAAGGGACATTAAGAAATATAAGAAGTTGCATAAAAAATCTGGTGCATTCATCATATGCAGTTTCTTACCCCCTTCCGCTTCCATTTCAATATCTCATGGTTCGCTTTCTTCTCTTCTTCAAAAATGTTCTTGAACATGTCATCAGTGTAGAGGTTAATTCTACCTGGTTCTTCCATTCCCAAAGTATTACCCTCAACACAGTCCGCCACAACAACCTGTGGACCAATGACAGTTAGACACTTCACTAAAAAAGAGAAAAAAGATTACTTGCAGCAGCTCCTAGTAATTACCAAAAGCAGAGGCAGACAACAATTTAAATAAGCACCAGGTAGAGCACTCTTATGTGCATGTAGAGCACTCTTCAAGTCTTCAAACACCAGGTAGGACCAGTCAATCTCCTGCAATTTCTCCACCTTATGTACATCGTCAATTGTCGCACTGGTTACATAGAATGATGTGCTTGGTAGTAGCAGTCTATCTACCATCGTCGCAACATATAGCCTAATGAGCATATCATCATTAACATATGCACGGACATCGTCCTTCTCACAGTTTTGAAACAAGTTCTTAATGTGAGCCGCTGTGAATAACTTTCGTTTTTCACTAACAGGCATTTCCACGGGATCCTTTAGCTGAGCTTCATGGCCTTCATTGGCCTGATGACCTGCACGCTCAGCATCCCTCCTGTTTTGGGCTTTTTCGTCTGGATACTTCAACGCTACGTACCTCAATGCTTTGAACATCTTGTTGTATTCTTCTGGTGAATTTTCAGATGAACATTTGAAATCCTTTGAAGAGCCTCTTGGCATGTCCAGAACAAGCTGCACCACCTTTTGGCTGATCCAAAGTGATTGACCATCCTTGATCTTGAGTTGAATTATGTTACTGTCTTTATGAACAATTGCTTTACTGCAAAGGTCCCCACAGGTTTTTCTGTACGAAAGATCCCCTAGCTGCAGCTTGGTCGTTGATGTAACTGCAGCTTGGTCGTTGATCTTTCGTACAGACTGTGGGGACCTTTGCAGTAAAGCAATTGTTCATAAAGACAGTAACATAATTCAACTCAAGATCAAGGATGGTCAATCACTTTGGATCAGCCAAAAGGTGGTGCAGCTTGTTCTGGACATGCCAAGAGGCTCTTCAAAGGATTTCAAATGTTCATCTGAAAATTCACCAGAAGAATACAACAAGATGTTCAAAGCATTGAGGTACGTAGCGTTGAAGTATCCAGACGAAAAAGCCCAAAACAGGAGGGATGCTGAGCGTGCAGGTCATCAGGCCAATGAAGGCCATGAAGCTCAGCTAAAGGATCCCGTGGAAATGCCTGTTAGTGAAAAACGAAAGTTATTCACAGCGGCTCACATTAAGAACTTGTTTCAAAACTGTGAGAAGGACGATGTCCGTGCATATGTTAATGATGATATGCTCATTAGGCTATATGTTGCGACGATGGTAGATAGACTGCTACTACCAAGCACATCATTCTATGTAACCAGTGCGACAATTGACGATGTACATAAGGTGGAGAAATTGCAGGAGATTGACTGGTCCTACCTGGTGTTTGAAGACTTGAAGAGTGCTCTACATGCACATAAGAGTGCTCTACCTGGTGCTTATTTAAATTGTTGTCTGCCTCTGCTTTTGGTAATTACTAGGAGCTGCTGCAAGTAATCTTTTTTCTCTTTTTTAGTGAAGTGTCTAACTGTCATTGGTCCACAGGTTGTTGTGGCGGACTGTGTTGAGGGTAATACTTTGGGAATGGAAGAACCAGGTAGAATTAACCTCTACACTGATGACATGTTCAAGAACATTTTTGAAGAAGAGAAGAAAGCGAACCATGAGATATTGAAATGGAAGCGGAAGGGGGTAAGAAACTGCATATGATGAATGCACCAGATTTTTTATGCAACTTCTTATATTTCTTAATGTCCCTTTCAGGCACCTTTATTGAAGTCGCTGGAGGATTTTCAGTTGATTAAATGGGAGGATAGTTGCTATGGCAAATTGGACAATTTCAGCCATGTTAACAGAAGAGAACGCTACAAGAAAAAAAATTTGGACAGAACTCGGGACGATATTGTATTGAAATTTGATGACTATGAGATAGTTGAGAGTATTTTTGTTGACTCCTTCAACCAAATGGTCTGATGCAGTCTAACCTACTGCATTTAGTATGCCACCTTTGGTCAAGGAACTTAGATGATGCAATTATCTTGAATGAATTTTCTGTTGTAAGTACTTATCCAAGCTCATGGATTTTTTTATGTTGTTATTCTTTACCTAAGATTGTTGTCTCTTTGTTTATTCCAGAAAGATTTAGTGGAAGGAAAGGGAACTACATCTCTGGCCCATGATCTCACAGAGGACAAAGTGAAGAATGCGGCGAAGGTTTGTCTATTTCATCACATCTGTGTATTTCAATGTTACTGGGTCCATGATTTTGACAGTAGTTTTTTTCCAGATATATGTTCCTATTGTTTCGAATCATCACTATTCCTTAGTTACTGTATCACATACGCTGAAAAAGAAAATTGCAAGGATCTAAACAAGTAATTTCAGCCAGAACACATTATGTACAGGCATGCTAGAGCTAGACCAATTGCGATTCCAATTTCTAACTACATGCTCCACTAGTACCATGCTCTAAGGAATAAGGAATCCCATGATAAGAGGTTCATTGATGGACATATGTCTGGAGCTCATCCATTTAGCGGCAGATGTGCATATGACTTCTCCAAAACCGTTTTGATAGATTTTCTAAACCTTACTTGAACATACCTAATGTAGGCTGGTCAGTCCTAACTCTAAAAGTAGCTGAGGTAATCTCAGATAGCAGGATCTCTTGGTTTAAAGGACTTCCATACGAATTTTGGTGAAACTGTAATCCATAGGACTAATTCATATGGGCTCGTTTACATTAGTTTTCACAGGAAAACTTTCATTGACTCATACCTCTTGGGAAAAATCCATCTTGCTCCGTTCGGATGTTCGCATTGGGAGCTCCATATTGATATTGGGTTGAATGTCAATATTTTTGTTTGGATGTGTTAGATATTCAGACCCAAACAAGATATTGAGTTTGAATATCAAATGATGTTGTTTGGATGTGTTAGATATTGAGTTTGAATAATAAGATGACCAACACAGCACAACACCACCATTATCCAGTACACAATTTGACCACTAAACAGCTCGAATTAGCAGTAATTACCGTAGAGCAACACAACACAGCAGGAAGCAAGAGCTCGGAACAGTGCCGGCCTTGGATTTGGTAGTTGAAACGAGAAAAGAAAATGTAGAAATGCCCCGGCAGATGATTGGGAACTGAAATTGGTCTCTGGCGCAGCCCGGCAGAAGGTGCGGCCGCTGCCGTCGCGCGCGCCGTCCCCGCCGCGGCCGCGTTCGGGAACGTCGACATCGTCCGACGCCCCGCCGCGGGCACCCCCATGGGCTCCTCCGGCCTCGCGGCCACCCCCTGCTCCTCCTGATCCGTGGGCGGGGACGCCTCCGAGGGCGGCGGCAGCGCGGGCACATCCCTGGTCAACGCGGGCGGGGAGGCTGTCTGCGGCGGCAGCTCGAGCTTCTGTCTGTTCGCTCGCTCGCGAACAGGTACGGGAGTCGCTGGCTCGCGAATATAGAGCAATGTCGAGGTGAGGAGCTCGAGATTGGGCTGTACCGTTTTCTGCCTAGCGCGAGCTCGCTCGATATCGAGGCCGAAAGTCGAGCCGGAATGCCACGCACATCCAAACAGCGACATTCGCTATATTCGGCCCCGAATGTCTCGAATACCCAATGTCTAGGTCGAAAGCGAACATCCGAACGGAGCATCTCTTTTTTCCCGTGGTGCAATCAATCCTATAGAATTCAAGGCATGTCATTGTAATTTTACGTTTTTCCTATTCACACATTTTTGGAATCCTACAAATCAAAGAGGCCTACCCCCGTCCCAATTCAACAAACTTCCTGTCCTCCTTTCTGATTTTCATATGCTTGTGCCAAACAGGAAAAAAAGAGTTTTAGGAATCGGTAGTAAAATTATACGAAATGCACTAATTTCTAAGGTCGAAATTTTACCATATTTACACACTTCAGCTGCTTTAAAACTTCATCTGTATCCAATTCCTACAGAATACAATAGTTCAGGAATTAAAAGACATCACTTAGAAGTAACATTCTACTATCTAGTCTGCAGCATTACAGGACGTAGAACAGGCTAACCAAACCAAAGATTTTGGCTACTAGATGACCAGATACCAGCCTGAGCTATCTGCTGTACATTTTATTAGTCCTGTGCTACTCATTCAGTTCTTCAAACTCGTTGTATATTTGAAACAGTAGATTATTAGTGAAGTTTGTAAACCATACTACAGATAGTCCGCCCTGTACTAGCTCCAGCCTACATATGCAAAATGCAGATGGATATTTTTCTTCCAAGAACAGAAATTAAAGATACTTAATCCAAACAGTGTTTAGATTTACAAACAGAGGTAAATACAGAGTGTGCTTAATTTATGCATAAATATTTAATTTGTACAGTAATAAGAAAATATGTCAGCTGTAAGTGTTGTTCAATAATGACAGGCATGGAAATAGTGGAACCATGGTGATATGCTTAAATATTAGCACCAAAATTGGGTCCTAAACTTCAGTCTGCAGCCTGTTTTGCTCTAGGATACTGAGGAGAAAAGGTATTGTATAATGTATTTAAGAACGAGGTAGACGCTATAGCATCCTTGAAAAAGTAGTGTATCTTCTAAAAATACGCTGATATACCATTACAGAAAATACAACAGAACTATAGAGGTATAATTTTCTGCGTGGAAGTAATTTGCATGAGTTAAATAATAATTAGAAATACCACAAACCTAAAACAACTATATACACATACAAACTAAGAACTCAAAGTTCTTCTTCTCAAGATACTTTCAATCATTCAACTATCCAATCTATACTATAGGTTTATGCTTTCTTGGAACCCTGCATATAAAATAAGTACATTTCTAACTATGGATAACACTATACAAGTCTAGAACTGGCGATGAATGACTGGCTTAGGTACAGAAATCAAGAGTAATATTCGTTTGCACATATATTCTTAGTTTCTTATATGTCCTAGAAATTAAAACAATACTGTACAGTAAACACTTTAAAATGTTATGAAAATATTACGACATGGTAGTTAATGGCGGCATGCTAGAACTAGGTGCAAGATTTGTCATAGGGTCATCTACCACCAGTACACATAGCTGCCACTAAGCATTAAGTGTGTTAAGATGCTTTACAGTATATTAAGAAATCAAGAAATAATTACCTGTGGAACAGCACAATCGGCATGGGCTGGATCCCAAGGAAGACAACAAGAACAATCCCATTTATCTGATTGAACAACATATAGGGGAGCCCTGCAGGATTTACCATGGAAAGAAATCTGTATGAGATATACCTCTGAAGATACAAGCTATGAACAAGGGACAGAGAAACTTGTTTTGAACTTTGTAAAGAATGTGTGTATAGGGTTACAGTTGGACTTAGTATTAGCGGCAGGTTAGTTGAACACTTGTAACTCAGGCCAAATATATAAAGGCACCAAGGAGCACCCGACCAAGGGCTCCCGAAGATATAGCCTTCTGCCAAAATCCGAAACATCATCAAACATTGTCTCACCATCGCCAACTTTCTGCAATATTCTTAGAAGATCCAACGTCTATTTCTAACAGATCTTATGTAGGCTAAGATGGTTTTCAAATCTTGAGTTTAAATGTCACTTTCTGTCTGCATCACACTCACACCAAAATCAAGCAAGTGGCACTAGTTCATAGTTCAGACAAGCTCCAATACCTAGCCCCAGTGAGGGACCAATAACGACCACCTTGAAGTAGGATGGAAAAGATGGTTGTAGCTTCTACACTATAAAAACTGCTTAGGGACCTTGTACAAAAAAGGAACCATAACTAGACTAACAGCATGCAGTAACTCGGACAAGAGAGGCTGACATGGGAATTTTGAATTTGAATATTTCACTAATTGAGTTCTTATAAAATTAAAGTTCTTAGAAATACCTACAGAAATACTGAAAAGTTATAAAAGTGAAAGTTGTTTACCTTCTCCACTTGCCACAGATGACTGGCTTGTTAGAATCTCCTGTGCTCAAGACATCACGGCATTGTATCCAATTACCAATTGAACTTGAAGATCTGTTGTGATTGTTTGTTGAACACCACTATGCAAGCAAGAAACTAGCTTAAGAAACTTCATGTGGGGGGTACTAGCAACTCAAAAGTATAAACCTTACATTTACTTTCGTGCCTTCAGCAGGATAAAATTCCGAGGGCGCTTCAAAATAACCATCGCTACTACACGAAACAAAGTAGAATAAACATGAGAATGCGGAATAATATTAAGAATGTAAGCAAAACTAAGCCAGGGCTACTCATACAACAAGATAACACATTATGAGTTCTCAACACAGCTTATTCATTGGACTACACCAACACTAAAAACATTGAATACAGTAGATGCTAGTTCAGAACTAGGGTAGATGGTACAATATGTTTGGCAACACAGAATCCATCTGCTTGCAACTATATTCCTAACCAACCTGTCATGGCTGCAGGCAACTGTGTTCTCAACCCTTTAGGTTTTTTTTGGAAAAAAATGGAATTTTTACTCCTCGCGCCCAGGATTCCGTCCGGGGTCATTAGATAAGAATCCAAAGATAAAGAGTGAAACAAAGAATATTACTACTGTATAAACAAAAAGTTTGAGAGTAAGCATTACATAATCTCCAAGATTTTTTTTTAAGGAATAGATTACCGGTTTTTCCTTACCACATGGATCCACTAGGATGGATTTTGTTTATTTTGATAGTTAAAAATGGAAAAATGAATTCTTGAAAAAAAAATTGGAAGAATTCATTTATAATAAGCACTCTTATCAATATAAAAAATAGGGTTAAAAATTAACTATGGTCCCCACACGTATAGATCTTCCATGTCTTCTGTAAAAATCTTAATTTCTAAATTACTTGAAATATAACAATCAAGGCATAAGCGTTACTGGTAACTATTCTGAAATCATCAGACCTTGCAACGACCAAAGAAACAATCATCGTTCAAGCTTAATTAAAAGCAAAAAAATCTCTTATCGAATGGTAAGTAAAGTAGCAGCTTACTACCACTACCTTGTAATTGCCTCCTAGGAGGTTTGTAACGAACTCTTTCTTTCCAATGCAATGAAACGCAAAGGTCCTTTGCGTTTTCTCAACAAAAAAATTAGAATATATGAAATAACCACATGCATGATTTCTAAGGTTAATTAATATCTAAGATGATTATTTATATATGAATTTGATCCAAGGATTACGAGGAGCATATCTTACAAAGATTAGGATGACTGTAAAACAGATGATACTCACTTTTATTTTCACGTAAGTTAGCTATCTTCTGAAGTTTAAGCTTACACTACTAAAATTTACATGTTACTATTCCTAACTAATGTGAACGTTAGGACTACTAGCAATTGTGGCAGCACACCTGACAGTGGGACCAGACCATTCTGGCACTTCTGCTTGAAGATCTCTAGCAATTCGAACCCCAGAAACATATGGTTCAGTAGATTTGAACATGTACTCTATATGACTCATGCCATGAGGCCGTTGATCCATATTCCCGGAAGATTTAACCTTGCCCTCTAACAGTTTACCATAAAGACTCTTAGGTTTCTTCCTGAAGCATGGGGGACAATACCATTCATCAGCTGGTACCTCCTTAATACAAGGGGTGCAACAAAACAAATGGAATGCTGCCTCACAAGAATCACATATAAGCATCTTTAGTGGATCATCCAAGCTCCCACAACTATTGCATGCCAGCAAAAGGTTGGCATTACAATCAGTCGATTCCTTTGAACTGATTCTAGTTCGTGACTCAGTTAGAAGTCCATCTTTTCTCAGTATGGCAATGCATAGATCCCTTGCTGATGTGATCTCTGTTATCTGTTCTGTAGGGCTCATATATGATGAGGAACATTCAGCAGCACCATTTTTGTCTAGCATCGCGGAAGATAGTGGCATACTTGACACTGAACATCTCTCGTTCACACCAGAATTTGGCTCCAAAGAAACTCCAGCAGGCTCTTCAATCTCTATGACAGGGTCTATCTTAGCTGCCGTCAAATTTGAGAATGTTGGATCTGAGGAATTAGCAGGGAGCAGTAGTGAAGAGTGATCTTGAGCGGTAGTGCAACTTTGAGTTGCCATTTCTTTAACTTCTTCGTCTGCTACAAGGGCATCTGAATCTTTATCCATCTTTCTCCTTTTATAAACATTGCCATCCTTATTTTCTGCAGATAGTGAGCACATTCTGTTGATAGCCGGTAAACGAACATAACTTGTGGACGAAGAGTGTGCCTCTGTTAAGGGTGAACTGCACACACCGTTTTCATGCGAAGATGGTTCTCTGTAACTATTTGAAGGGCACTCACTCCATTTTGGAGTCATCTGTTAACCAAACCAGACACCACATATATTCAGATGCCAAAGATATCTACACTGGAATTAAGAAGATTCATAGTTAAGTAGTCATATATATAAGAAGTCGTGAGATTATACCGGTCTATTGCAAGTATGCTTAATAATCTGACCCTCGAACTTAATGTAGTAATCCCATCCTCCGATTCCAGCGAATAAGTTCCTTCTTGTGAGGCAGTGAATAAGTTCCTGGATAAATAATTCAAATAAGAACTGGTGAGGTTAAAACACATTGAAGTGAGGTCCAGAAAGAAGAACCACAACTAATCATACTTTACTAGCAAACATGTGGAGCATGCAGACAAGTAACAAGTACAATATATACCAAGTGCCTTTTTAACGATTTTTGCAATAACACCTACTTTTCTGAAAGTGTACAGAAACACAATGATGTTTGTATTCACGGGCTTTAGTAACTATGCCTAGCACAAGCTACACATCATCACAAGCAAATCAAGGAGCCAAAGAATACAGGGACCTATTCCAGCAACAAATTCCAATCAATGAAGATTAGCTTGAGCATCCCCATCAAATCATGCATCTGGATACATAACATGGTAGGGTAGATGCGGATTACCACCATCCCGATTCATCCTCCCACAAGCATATATATTAATGATTTGACCAGCTATTTTACTGGTTTTAGGATGGTGTAAGTCAACATTGTGCATTAACACATAAATTTGATACGGACACCACTAAACACCAGATAATAGATTGGCAGCATCCGCAAGCAAGGCCCGGGAAGCCGGGCTAACGTGAGGCATTTACACAGGAGTGTAAAAGTCAACTAATTGAGTTCAACTCCTAAGTTTATGGGGTCACGAATGCCCAAATGTGCCATGCTGATGTAATTTAGACTGATTTCACCATTCAATTATAGCCATGCACCTCTTAGAGTAATGGAATGAAGTGACGAACATTAACCGGCCACCCACGCACACGAGACAGAAATAAAGCGAACCCTAATCCACCATTCCACCCCCAGCCACCCCCTCAATTCTTATCTATGTTTGTACTCTCAATCATTCAAATCCAATTCAAAATACTGAGAAGTAGCACTAGATCCATCACGCCAAGTACAAGTATGGTGCGAAGACAACATGATATTTGAAAAAATCACGATAAGAAATAGTCCCAGAAGTAAAAAAAAAACTATATGGCTAAAGCAGATCGCAGATCTCACATTGTTAATGAAGCATTTACCTGGAATATATCCCTAATCGGACATTTGGACATATAAAAGTGCAGAAGGTCAAGAAGAGAAGAGGGGGGGGGGGGGGGGGGGTTAGGAAGGGGAATTAGGGAGAATCAGGGAGGAGGGGGGTGTTAGAGATACTATAATTCTAGGAAGGGGCAGGATTTTGGGGGGACTTGCATACTCCAGAAATATGTAAGCACAAAATGTGTTAATGCTAACCATGCTTTTATGTTTTGTAGCAGAAACTTCCATCATACCCAGTAGTGCACAAAAACCAACAAAGCTGTCGATACATCATTAAACAAATCACCAAGGTACATCTACAAATTTAACAAAATAGATCTAGAAAGAAACTTCAGAAAAAGTTGAAAATATTAGAGGAAAAGCAGCTGCAATGGATTGGCATATTTTATTTGCAAAAAAAAAAAAAAATCAAAGCATTGCAGAGTCAAAAAAATAATTAACTTGAGATAACATTTATGATTGTGCTTTTTTTGGTCCAAAGTTTCTTGAGCTAAAAGTTCCATCGATATTAAAAACATATCCAATTCGTTTTGATGTAAAACTTGAAAGAATTAATTGTCCAAGATAACGACATGGTATATTGTCCACTTATCTTCTATTAGAAATATATAATTAAGAAAACGCTAGTGATTGCATGCAATTTACTTGATTGAAATAATCAGGACCCGGTAAACGAATCGCCTGCCCATAACCATAGTTATATGTAACTTCTAAGCTATTTAACATCCTAAGTATTGTGTCACTTCGTCTTCACATTCTAAGAAGACACTGCTACTACGAAGTTATCAACAATGCCAGATGCCAGGTTTTATTCCCTTTATTAGGCCACTTCATCCTCCACTGTTATCCTAGGAATTTCTCGTATTTAAACTCCTGTAACAAAATCCAAAGTTGCTACGATGCTAAACAACTTCTCTTAGGTAATAATGAATAAAAATACCCATATTAGATGTAACCCATAAATTCTTGCCGGAAGAGGCATTAGACTTAAATAACCCGAGTGGATGCTACCACCTCTAATTACTGGCGAGGCATATTACAAGTGCATATGTCAAGCCCCCGCCCTCCCCTCCACCGCCTGCTACTGGTAGCTGCCACTCACCCTACCCGTCACACCCACCCATCGCTGCCTACCGTCCCTCCATCTACATAGGTTAACCCCGTGAACCTGCCATCAGTTAGAGGACGGCATCCGCGTTTTAACAACCAAGGATGAAAAGAAAGTGTTGCGACGCGCGATAACTTATCAACACGGAAGTTTTGAACTCGCTTGCCGCAAAAGGCAAAACCATCTACCATTGCGGCGCTGCGACGTTCCTATTTTCCGCTAATTTCTAAGATGAAGAACAACAGTTAAACTCCCATGAAATGGCTCATAGCTGCAATCCGTGGCGCTACCAAACTAACTAATCGAGATATAGAGGAGAATATTCTTGGTTTGACTGCTCGCAGCAAATTAAATATTCCTGCCCATAAGGCCAGAAGGGAACAGCCTAACAATCCAAGCAAGTTAGGGTTCCTTACCAGCAAAAGAAATGAGGCCAAAAAAAGTGTTGGTGGATCTCCGCTCCACGCCAGTCGTCCAATACCAGTAGAGCCGTAGAGGGGGTCAGGAGAACCACGACGAAGACCGAGCAAAGAGTTCCTTGGAGGTGGAAGGAGGCGGCGGCGCGTGCGCGCGCGGGCAAGGAGGAGGACGGCGTGAGCTAGGCTTCCGAGCCAGGAAGGAGGGGAAGGATGCCAGGCGTCAGAGGAGCTAGCCCGCTTAGTGGTTTCGGTAGAGGGCGATGTCGGCGGGCAGAGACCACCGCGCTTGGTTTCGGTATACCTTCAATCTTCCTCAGCTCAATCTGCCTCAGAACACATAAAATCCTGCAAAAATGAAACAGATAAAAAAGATGAGAGTGCAGCCACGGCCAGAAGTAGGAGCTGAACACAGGCACGTCTACGGCAGAACACATCCGCAGCCAGGGCCACGGATTGAAGCCGCAGTTGGGCCCGCCGCTTTTCCCCTTCCGCCGCCGCTCGATCTAGGGTTAGGGGCCGGCACAGGAGGGGACAGAAGGCCGGCCGACGACCGGAAACCGGAGGAGGATGGGGAGTATGGCGGAGAGGGAGGAGGAGGAAGGAGGAGGAGGGACAGCGTACCGGCGCCGCCGTCGCCGGTTCGTTTGTCGCCGTCGCAGTCGAGACGAAGCGGTACGCGGCGGGGCGGGTCCGAGGCTGCGAGCCACAGCTCGGAATGAATTTGTTTTCAGTTTCCAAAGCCTAAAATTCCATATACGAACTTGAAACGAAGAGATACTTGCAACAACGTAGATAAATCAATGTGACATTATATTTAACCATTGAAAAAATCTACTCCCTCGGTTCATAATATAACTAAACTACCTTGCTAAAACGTCATTATATTATGAAACAGAGGTTGTACATATTTCATAATTACCAAAATGAGAGGTTTGTCGCAACCCGCTGCCCTTCTAGACATGCGCGCACGTGCGCAAAGAGGGTGGTGTATCCGAATCCGCACACAAGTTGTTTGGTGGCACATATATTAAAAGCTTCTTACCACCTATTAAAGTTTTGCATAACATAGTCCATAACTAAAACTTTGCTAAATTATATGACCTCGGAGGTGTTAGGCTTGATTTAATTATTGACACATAACTATGAAGATCTAGGCAATTATTTAATTAAAAAATAATACTTGTGGATTTAAATTAGATAAAAAAGTATTATATATCTGAGCAGTTGAGTTAAGTCGAAGGTTAAATTTCTAGGTGAAAAGGTATCAGAAGCTCATAGGTATGAAAGCCGCAATCATGGGCAAGGTTATGCTTCAGATTGATAATAGCATGCCGCATGGATCAGTTGTATGTCAAGCAAATTATTGTTTGACAAAACCTCACAACAATCTCGTGTTAAAGGACCACATTTTAATCAACGATGTTGCTACCCGGCGCATATTAAGTCCTCCCGTGCGTGCGGTGGCAGCGGACTAAGATGCAGGTCACGATGTGCCTTGCCCTTATATATCTGTGCTACCGATGACCTATGACACCACTCGATTCCACACGCCGCTAATAAGGTAGCAAGTGTTTGTACCATTTGATTTCGACTGGCGTGTTGTGCAGTTGAATGATGTTTGCTCTCTTGTGTGACATAATTGTGCTCTGCAATTGACCGGTGTATTTGTTGTCTAGTTTGACAGGATTTGAGTCTTGGTCTGTGCATTAATTAGTGTCATGCCATGTGAGAGATGCTACAAAATTTTGATGTTTAATGCTTATGAATTTTCAATGTTATATGTACAAGTGAATTGGCCAATTCTGTTTTATTGGTTCTATTGTTGGTATATATGTGGTCAAAATGTTAAGTGACACTAAGCCGTTCAGGGTATTAACGTCGACCTACATCTATCACGGAAGTCACATTAACAAGAGAAGTAATTTCTATAGGTTCATCTGAACACATCTACCATGAATTACCATGGTTTGACATTTCATTGTAAAAACCGTTTGGCGACAAGACAAATTGTCCTTTTTACCACAAAAACTGGTTGTGGCATAAGGGAATTTTCTCATAGTGCCAAGAACTAAAAGAACAATAAGGTAAATAAAGCATAAATCATGATAAATGGCACCTGTTAAGGTCAAAGAAACAAGCCCACTTTTAATGGATCACTAGTGCCAGCTTCTCTCAACTGCCCTAGATTTTGCCTAACATGTTCCTCGGATCGTTTTCTATCACTCCATTGAATTTAGCAAAATCAGGAACAGCGTGTTGGCCAACCCATTACATTTCTTGTTTGCTTTTTCTTCATTTTTCTTTTGTTTTCCGCTTGTATTTTCATGTTTCCTTTTCTTCATTTTTTTTCTATTTGTTCATTTCTCCATTTATTTATATTTGCTATTTTGTTTTCATTTCTAAGTAATATATGAAAACTTTTGCTAATCCTGTGAACATATTTTGAACTCGGTTTCTAAACCTGTGAATACTTTTTTAACCCGCAAACATATTTATTTTATCGCATGAACATTTTCAGAACATGTGAACATCTTTTTTCGAACTCCCCAATCTATTTTCTTAGCCCCCCCCCCCCCCCCCCCCGAACATTTTCTGGAACCCGTTAACATACACCAATGAGAAAAAACTAGATCATACCGAGCAAAAATTAAACACATGAGAAAACAAATTAGGACCATTGACCGAAGAAAACTTTAGATTATCTGGAACAAAAAATCCTAACTATAAATTCAGCACCATAGAACACCTTTTTTCGAAATGGGACTATAGCCCCAGCCTCTGCCTTAGGGTCTGTTCGGTTCTGGAACCAACCGGAATGGAACAGAACCGTTCCGTTCCCGGGAGGCATTCTCATGTTCGGTTCTGAGGTAGGATGGAACGACCTCGTTCCCCGAAAAGGAATATTCGGCCCAGATGCGGAACGCACCCGTCCGGCCAAATCGGCCGGACGAGGTGGAACCGAGCGTGATTAGCGTCTCTCCCTCGCCTCTCTCCCTCGCCTCCCAACCTCCGCTTGCTCGCCACCCGCCCTGCTGCTCGCCACCGCCGCCCCGGCGTCTCCAACCCCGCCGTCCTGCATGCGTCTCCATCCCCGCCGCCCTGCTGCTCGAGGCCCGACGCCCTCACGCCCGACGCACCAAGAAGGATGGCGTGGCCAGGAGGTCGCCGACGCGAGCGGGGCCGGAGGCCGGTGGGGCTGGTGGCCATGGAATCGACGGCGATGGCACGGCCCTCGTCTTCCTCCAGCCCGAGGCGGCCGGCCCTCGTCTTCCTCCAGCCCGAGGCGCGGCCCTCGTCTTCCTCCAGCCCGAGGCGGCCGGCCAGGAGGCGTGGCCCTCGTCTTCCTCCATCCCGAGGCGCTCGTCTTCCTCCAGCCCAAGCATGGCACGGCGACGGCCTAAGCACGTGCCGACGGCGGCCGGAGCACGTCCCGACGACGGTCGGAGCACGTCCTGACGGAGCAGCTGCCAGAGGCGCAGCGGCGCGGCTGCCCGAGGAGCCAGAGGCGCGATGGCGCGGCGGCGGCTAGGAGGACGACGGCCTCGGCAATGCGCGGTGGCTAGCTTCCTTCTCTCCCCTGATTTGGGGGAATAATTAGACTAATAAATGTCTTGAGTAAATTAGGGTCTAATTAATTGAATGCTTAGACTAAGTAGATTCCGTTCCATTCCGCTTCTTCTGAAATCAACCGAACACCCAAATAGGATGGTTCTATTTTGCTGAAATGGAATAGAATGGAATGGTTCCATCCCATTCCACTCCATCCAAAAAACGAACACACCCTTAATTTACTGCAAAGTTTTCAGGACATCA
>QRDG01001817.1:0-22978 GCA_012064385.1 Puccinellia tenuiflora | reverse complement strand
TTAAGAAGATGGCCACACAATTCCAGAGCTGGAAGAAAACACTATGGGAGAAAGTATGAAGATGAAGATCCAGCTAATTTCACCGGAGCACTCGAGAAGATAAAACATTCCTGGCCCGCTTTCAGGCGTACAAGAATTCCTCTACTGCCGTGGCTCGATCGGTCGTAAATAAGAGAAATGCTGGGAAGAAGGAATACCACCATAGGTTGGGTACAGGTGGCTACAAGTCTGCCATTCCCAAATGGTTAGCCTTTGAAGCGGAACTGGTTGCTAAAGGGATCACTCCACAGACTTTGAACTGGCCCGAGAGGGCCAAGTTTTGGTTGTTCGCGCATGGCGCAGTGTTGCAAAGGGAAAATGGAAGAAAAAGGTTGAAACAATCGTTCCGTTGCTTATTGACGCAATAGATAAAGTTCGAAAGGGAGAGTACCATCCCGAGAGAGAGAACGACGAGCTGACACTCGCACTGGGGAATCCCGAACACAACGGACGATTACGAGGCTTTCCGGCGGTACCAACTTGAAGGAAGGGTTTCCGGACTGTGCTGACAGTTATAGAAGCCGTGGGAGAAAGAAGCAGAAGGAGTTAGACCGTTTATCAGAATTGGAGCGCATGGTTTCCGGACTGCGCTGTCAGATTGACTCAATCAGCCAGCACCGGGCACCTGATCAACAGCAGCAACAAGTCGACGTCGTCCAAGAACCGCGAAGAAGCAGCGTGGGTTCCACGCCGCTACAAGTATCTGCCGCAATAATAGAACAACCGGCGGCTCACTACCCCGTGGATGATATCACGGAGAAGACGGAGTGTGAGCTTCATATGTTAATGAAGAACATATCCTTCAAGGTGGCGGTCGGCTATGCGTTACCAAACGAACCTGGAGCAAGCTACCATCTTGGTCAGATTCCAGCTGGCTATGCTCGTGTCGGGGTGGATGCTATTATACCGGGATTTGAGGCACTTGAGCTTGACTATCCTGGAGGTGACGATGAGACGACACTGGGACAAGTCAAGCACGGTTTCGTTCTATGGAACAAGAAATACATCGTGCTTCCAGGCTCAGCACCAAGGCCACCGACTCCTCCAAATAGAAGTCCACCACCTACAAGTCCACCCTTCCTACCCCAGAGGGACCCCAGCGCGAGTCCGTCTCCATCTCCAGCTACACCAGTACGGTCTCCATCTACAGCTACACCAGCACGGTCTCCATCTCCAGAGCCAGTCCAGCGGTCTCCGCCTTATAAGTGGTTTGATGCGAAGAGGGCCGTTAATGGTTCGCCTCCTAAGAAGAGACAGAAAAAGCCGCGAAAAGTGAAGACTCCTGAGAAGTTACCTTACGAGAGGACTGTCGAGGAATCCGAAGCCATCAGGAGGGCCGAGGTTACA
Organism: Puccinellia tenuiflora; assembly: GCA_012064385.1. Classification (NCBI taxonomy): domain Eukaryota; kingdom Viridiplantae; phylum Streptophyta; class Magnoliopsida; order Poales; family Poaceae; genus Puccinellia; species Puccinellia tenuiflora. The sequence continues at coordinate 21,592 of QRDG01001817.1, read as the reverse complement.
GCCCATTTTACAAAGAAACCGCCCCCGGAAGAAACTACCCAGCATCAAAGGGCTTCCTCGTGACAAACTACATCACACTATTAGGTGCTTATACAACCCTCCACCAAGGCCGTCATCAGACTATGAGCGCTCTATTGAAAAGTCATACGACTCGGTGTTGGAGAACCGGAAATGCGGGAAACAGATAGCCCAGCTGGGACAACAAGCTACGCAATCGCTCCCTCCGCTTAAGGTACTTACCGACAAAGACGCCCACCGTATGGTACCTCAGGGAAGTGTCCGCCATTTCCCTGAGGAACCTTATAGGGTGCCTTATCAATATGTTCAAGGCAAGTCTTTGGTCACAACTGAGGTGGTCAAGTTACTACCAACAAGGATGCGTCAGTTGAATTCATGGTACATGAAAGTCGCAAAGAAAGGTATAATAGGTATCATGGCAAAAGTTAGAAAGGAGGAACACTTCTACGATGACTACGGTGTGCAAATTGATTTCTCCGAACTTTTCCAATTATACAATGGTTTACCCCTCGATAAAGCAATCATCAGTATCTTTTGTCTGTAAGTTATTTATTTTTGTAATTTAATTAAGTCTTTATATATATATATAGCTCACAGCACATTCTAATTTTGGTACGCTATTTGTGCAGAAAGAAGATGATCGACTACAAAAGGGAAATAATAAAACCGGTGGAGATTGGTTTCATGGACCCTAATGTTATTCATGAAGTGAGCATAAGGGAGAAACCACAAGTTGTAAAGGGAGTAATGATAGAGGCTTTCAAGCGACACCAAGACAAAAAAGAAATATTTCTTCCTTACAACTTCAGGTAAGTGTTACTAATTGCTTGTACACATTCTATTTTTCCTCACCCGGTATCTTAAGTCTAATTGATGAGTTATATGCGCATGCCTCTGTATGTAAATTTGCAGCTACCACTTTATTCTCGTGGTCATTAGATATCACCAGGGAATAATTGAAGTCTACGACTCATTAAGGAGAGACCCTAGAGAGTACAAGAGCTTGTTTGATGTCATGAAAGAGTAATTTAAATTCTTATCACATTACTATACCGACCTCTCTTTCATTCATTTCGTGATATCAAGTAATTAATTAATAACAGATGTTTTGTTCTTTGTTTGTCGAGTAGAGCATGGCAGACATTCGTCAAGGAAGTACCCGGTAAATGGCACGAGAAGCTGGTATGGACTCTGAACCAAGTAAGTAGTACTATACCTATATCCATGAATTAATGTAGTTTGCAATACCATTACCAAACTTAATGTGTTGAATTTTATTCTCGAACAGTGGTGTCTGGAACAGCCAAAAGGGACCCTCTTATGTGGGTACTACGTTTGCGAGTACATTCATAGGATGACTTATGAAAAATTCGAAAATCGAAGAAACGCAGAGGTACGTAATTATACATTGTTCACAAGTTTTTTTTGACAAAATAATATGCATATCAATTGTGTGGAGTTTCATTCATAATTGTTTAATTTTCTCCTTCTTTTAAAGATTGTAAGGAAGCGGGCCGGCCTCCTACCAGATGACCGTATAAGAGCAATTGGGGAGGAGCTGGCGGGATTTCTTCTTGATGATGTCATACCTGAAAATTCAGAGCACTATTATCTACATATATAAATGTACTATGATTTCATGCATGTATAATTAATGCATTTGAGTACTTTGTGTACGGAAACGTGACGACAAATTCATGTGTTACAATTAATTTGTAAGTGTGTTATATATATGCATCAACGTGTGATCATAGTACAATATAATTTATATCGACGTATCGACGTGTTTCCGAAACTATCCAAAACCCCGGCACTAAACACAGTACACGACACCCGGTCCGTGCAATTCTGAAAAAAATTATAAAAGAAAAAAAAAGGCCTAACGGTAGTCCCGGTCCGTAACACGGACCGGGACTAAAGACATCCAGCCCGCGGGCTCGCCCGTGGCCACGTGGGAGGCACTCTAATCCCGGTTCGTAGCCAACCGGGACTATAGGGGGGGGGGGGGGGGGCTCTAGTCCCGATTTGGTAGTCCGGGTTGCCCAGCCGGTACTAGAGGCCGTCTGGAACCGGGACTACTGCCCCGTTTTCCACTAGTGTGTGGGCACATGTGACATTAGGGTCTACACTGGTACTAACAGGCCTACTAGTGGCGTGGGCCAGATACATCACACCACTAGGAACATATGGTCCGAAAGCACACACGAGATAAGTTACTCGAGGCGTGCTTACATTCTGCCAAGCTACTAGTAAGGTTATATTAATGGTGTTAGCACATTTTGGCATGCCACTCGCATTTTTCCCAAATAACAATGGCTTGGCATTTTTCGACGCGCCACTAATGCGGACCGCAAATTAACATTTCTACACTAGAGCGGAAGTATATTATATTTTGGATAGTTTATTTGAGCGGAAGTAATAGTTTTTGAACCGAAACTAATCTTTTATTCCTTCTAAAGAGTTTCATAACACCAAATATTCAATATGAAGTTTTTTTTAGTAGGCAAAACAACCAAAACATGCCCTAGGGAAGAATAGCAGAAGTATATTATATTTTGGACCGTTTATTTGAAGTCCAGGGACAGGTGGTATATCTCTCGAGCAATTATCATCGTCTATGGCTAACTACAAAGCCGGTGCCAAGCCTTATACATGTACTCCGTATATGTTTCACTGTATTAAAAAAATTCTTGTGAGAAAAAGATTGGAAGGTCTTTTAACCTATTATGGCATGCGCGTCATTGGTAAGCTACCATTTCGGGAAGGTCTGGCAAGCCCGTCTCCTTCATTCTTTCCGACCACGCACACCCAGCCCCTGCCCAACAACGAATCACCCATCTCCCCTACAGCCAATCCGAAGCTGTGCGATCTCGCTCTCCTTCCCCGTCGTCACCATGCACGTGAAAAGGCAAGCTTTAATGTATGAATTGAAGAGTGCTGGCAGCTGATTCATGATGCATCTGATCTTAACCAAGTGAAGCTTTATCTTTGCCGGCCGGCTCCGATCAAATCGAGCTATGCACTACCGTCGTCGATGGACGTCTCGCTAGTTAGCAGACATTCCCTGTACCGCCTTGCCGGCCGGCCGCGGCCGGGAGAGCCCCAGACGAAACGCAAGCGCCTTGGCGGCCATTAGCGTGGTGATCAGGCGGGCAGACAAAATCCGTCCCCATGTCCAGCTGATGGAGATGTCAAAAGCAAGCGTGCGCACACCCGGTAAAATCTAATTTCCTTGTTATATTGCATTCATTTACAGTGTGTGTGACACCTGCAACTTTACGTAAAAAAACAGTGTGACATAGAGAGTGACACCGGGTCATTTTTGTTCTAGGTCCGCCCCTGACTGCATCGCGTCCACACGATGGATGCAATTCAAAAGAGACAGAGAGGTCTCCCGCGCGAGATTCTTCTGCTGCCACATCGGCCGCGCGCCCAAAGGACAATCTGGAGCAGCTAGCAAGCGCAGCGGAACTAGTGTGCAGACACGGACATGGACAGGGCCACGCCCCCCTCCCGAGCTTAGCTTTTGCGCCCTATATAAACTGGCCATCGTGGGGGCAGTACGTTCGAGAGTCATCAGCATCATCATATATCGATCATCCAGCTCCTCAGCTCACACACACTCTTCCACTACTGCTCCAAAACAGAAATACGCTAGCTAGCTACCTGACCTCTGCTCGGTCGTCGTCGTCGTCGTCAACCCTACTAGCTAGCTAGCATACTCGATGGCCGGGAGGGATAGGGACCCGCTGGTAGTTGGTAGGGTTGTGGGGGACGTGCTGGACCCCTTCGTCCGCACCACCAATCTACGTGTGACCTTCGGGAACAGGACCGTGTCCAACGGCTGCGAGCTCAAGCCGTCCATGGTCACCCACCAGCCCAGGGTGGAGGTCGGCGGCAATGAGATGAGGACCTTCTATACACTCGTGCGCCGACTACAGCTTTGCTCCTTGATTTCCTAATTAATCTAAATCTAAGACTAAGATGCGCACCTGCGTCATTTTTCCATCCATGTTTTCTCTCTCGCCATGCATGTCTTGCAAGTTAATCACGCACCTGTGAGTGAGTGACAGACTAATATGCTCGACCGGCAGGTATATATATGCATATTCATCCATTGTACTATCTAGTATATTAATCGATCATGGTGTGTGCATGCAGGTGATGGTAGACCCGGATGCTCCAAGTCCTAGCGACCCTAATCTCAGGGAGTATCTCCACTGGTGATTACTCCGATTCCCTTCGATTATTATAAACACCACACGCCCTCCTGGGTTCCATAATTCTTGTCGTGGTTTTACTTCGAATCAAAACCACGAGGAAAATTAATTATGGAACCGAGGTAGTTATAAGATTAATTGCGTGATTCAGCAAACATTTTAAATAATAAAACTACCTTTATCGAAAATGATTCAGCATGTGCTCATCAGCTGTTGGTGCTGGTGCGTGTGCAGGATGGTGACAGATATCCCTGGAACCACTGGTGCTTCTTTCGGGCAGGAGGTGATGTGTTACGAGAGCCCTCGGCCGCACATGGGGATCCACCGCTTCGTGTTGGTGCTCTTCCAGCAGCTGGGCCGGCAGACGGTGTACGCGCCCGGGTGGCGCCAGAACTTCAATACCAGGGACTTCGCCGAGATCTACAACCTCGGCCCGCCCGTCGCCGCCGTCTACTTCAACTGCCAACGCGAGGCCGGCTCTGGCGGAAGGAGGATGTATAATTAACGCCGCCACACGCCGTGTCCGTCTCAAACCTACCTACCTACACAAGATCGATGCATGATCCACCCACAGCGTGCCTAGCTAACCTAGCTTAATTAATTTACTTACTAGTATGCAATATATGGTGTGTCATAAGAAGCTAGTCACGCAATTAATTAAGCACTATATGTATATTTGGTGATGCAAAACATACATATATACTACACATGCCAATAATTAGCTCATCGCAACAGCTAATGGCGATGGATGGACCCTAGCTTGATGGCTTAGTACTGCTATATACATATAGTATATTGCAATAAACCCTGCTAGCTAGCAACTACACACATGATATTAGAGGAGCAACAGCTAACGGCGATGGATGAACCCTGAATGCATGCTAGATATTTAGCGGCAGGTATATGGTACACTCAGAAAACATCGATCTAGTAGTCACCTAAGCATGCATGCTATTAATGCATGGGAGACACACATGTAAACGAAGGCGACTGCTACAACAATTTTGTTACATAGAGCGCAGTAGCAAAGCACATGCATGTGTGGGTCGATGTGGTAACTATGTCTGGACTCATGATTGTGGCAATATATACCAATGTCAAGTTATGTATCAGATCGATGGATCATCACTGCCTCCTGCATCAAGCCATGTGTACATATCTAGCTTCAATAACGGCTCTGTTGAATATAAATATATTGCCAAACACCTTTCCATCAGTTCGGACTTTTGGTCTAGATGGCTAGTACAACAATTCTATATGGTATCAGAGCCAAGAGGTCTCGAGTTCGAAACCCCGCTCACGCGGATTACAAAAAAAAGAAGGAAAAAAAGATCCTGCGGCCCGCTCCTATCCCACGCTAAGGACTAAAAGCCTAGACTATTGCCTAGCCCCTTTCCATCAGTTCGGACTTTTGGTCTAGATGGCTAGTGCAACAATTTTATAGGCTCAACTAAAAAAACGATTGAAGAAATGCAATATCATTTATTCACCAGAGGACCAAGGAGGTCTCAGGGTGGAGGTGCTAGAAGTAAAGAACAAATGTTTATTAAGCAAATGGAAATAGAAAATTAACCAGGAGGGAGTGTGGCAAGAGTTACTACATAAGAAATACCTCTAAATAAAACATTATCACAGGTTCATGCGAAACCTACAAATTTTACTTTTTTGAAAGGACTTATATATGAGTGTCAAATAGGGAGGAATATATAAAAAATAAAAAAATGGCTCTCCCACCTCCCACCCTCCCACGGCTCTCTGGCGACAACCATGGCGATTCCCTTCCCCTTGACAGGTGAAGGAAGATCTCGCGGTGGATCTAACCAAGATGATGTTGGATCCCTTCAATGATCCGGCCTCTCTTGCCCACCGATTGAATTTCTCGATTGGTCATGCTTTTAGGGCCAAGGTTCGTAACCTCCACTCCTGCTTCGTCAATCCTGTCTCCTCCAAACATGGTTTCTCTCTCGTGGTGTCTTTTGGTCGACATACCTTCGATCTGTCTCCCCTCAATGTTAGTCTGGCTCTATCATCTTGTATGGGTGCATCTTATGAGGATCTAAGGGTCTCTCCTCTACGAGGAAGAGTTTTCATGTTTGATGTTTGTTCAAAGGCAGTCGGTTTTATGGTGAACAATTTAAGATCTGTTAAATGCAAGGAATTTACTTGCTATTTCCATCTCTGGGGATTTGGTGGTCCTAATTGGAAAAGGGAAGAAATTCTCTGGTTTGCTGAACAGGAAAAAGAATGGACTTTGGTTCAGCCCAAAAAGTATCGTTCTGCACGATCTCATGCCCAACCTCATCGGAAACAGATCTACAGAGCTGTTCCTAACCAGAATAATTCGCTTACTGGTGCTTATTCTGTTCCTATTGGAGTTCAGATGATTGAAAAAATCAGTGAGTCTCCAGATGAATCTGGGCATCGTGATCAGGAAAATAGGAGCCAGTTAGGCGGGATTTCAAATTCGAATGAGATGGATGCATGCAGCCCGAATTCTCTGGAACGACACCAACGGTTATTCAGCAACGACCGCTATCTGGAACCAATCATCAGGTTGGACAGCAATCCTCCTGTTCACGATGTTTGTTAACAGGACACCTAAGGAAATCGTGCAGAAACCAAATTAGGTGCAGATTTTGTTATATCTTTGGCCACGATGAGTTTAAGTGCTTATCTAAACGGAACAAATAGAGACTTCTTTGGAAACCAGTTGAGAAAACACCTGAGATTTCTCCTGCAGCTTATCAATCTAGAGAATATCAAGACGAGGATGCCTCGTCTCCTGCTACAAAACAGAGCATCTCCCACGTCTCAGAAACACCAACACCTTCGCCGTCGCTGTTCCCGGAGATGGCGAACCATGAGTGCGACGTTTTCCCCCATGTTCCGGCCGGCATGACCGCCATCCCACCTGGCCCTTTGCGTACTCAGCGCGGGTATGTCATCCTTGGCGGTGACTTCCCCGTCATCTGTGACGACTGGGCGATTGCAACTCTGGCACCGGAGATCGATGCTGACCACTATGAGCTCGCCCTTGCTATGATCCTCGGCCGCCTTCAAGCCATTGGTCTGGAAGTTCGTGCTACCTCTCGTTGTGCCATGGGTACTACACTCACCCGCTTTGTCACCGTTATTTGCAGAGATGCGGCGATTGAGCTGAATCCCCACTTCATCGGCGATAGTGTGATCCGCTTTGTTTCCCAAGACCAAGGTATCAACCGTCACGCTACCATAACACATGATGTCTGGGTTATGCTGCTGAATTATCCTCTGGAATGCTGGGATTGTAGTACAATTATCAAAACTTTTGTGCCGTATGGTCGATTCATTGTGTGGAACAGAGATCAGTCCAATCGTGCTAGGATCCTGGTTAAGATTAGAGCTTACAATGTTGATACCTTACCGATGAGTGTGGTGGTGCTCAAGAATCTAACTGAGGATGGCAACACAGATTCATGGACCTGCCCCCTAGTTTTGCTGTCTAGGAGGATGCTTGGAGGTGGAGCGGGAGATGAGGACCCTCTTCCGCCAAACGGTGGAAACCCTCACCCCCTACCACCAATCAACCATGGTGGTTTATGGCATGATGCAACTATGGGACCTGATGACATGCAGCAAGATGCTGCAGGTGAGGCTGAAGATGCTACACCAGCTGATGGGGCACCTGCTGCAGCTGAAAACGTGGATCTGGATCCACCTACTCCCCCAAGGAGCCAATGTTGCAGAAGAAGGAGAGGCTGAACCCATTGACATGCTCAAGAACTTGATCTCCAATCTAGTGGAAAATGCTAATGAACTTCTGCCAAAACTGGGTGGTGCACATATCACAAGTGCCAACTGTAGGATTGTAGAATCCTCTGGGCCAGAAGGTGAAGGTGCTACATGCAAAGGTTATCTGCAGATCAACACTCTGAATCCAAACACTGCCTTGACACAGAAATCAACTTCAGTCGAGTTAACTGAAATTGTGGAAGAGGAGGCAGTGGTGAACTCTGGTCCTGCTGAGCCAGCTGCTACAAAGATAGTTAACTATGTTCAGCCAACCAACACTCACCGTGCTAAGAGACAGAAAAAGGAGGTCGCTAAGAATGTTAAAGCTGTTAGGCACAGTAACAGGTTTGCTCTACTCAATGGTGGCTTCAAGGACCAGGCTATTGCTCAGGAAGCAGATGACAGGGCTGTTAAGACTAACCTAGCACCCCAATTTGAAGCTGTTGTTGTGGATGATGAAGTAGAACCTCCTCCATTTTTACCTCTGAACATTTTGCAGGCCATTGGTACTAATCATTGCAAGATGCCACCTACGACAGTATCTCCCTCGGCCCTGGAATATGAAAGTTCCTATGATAGTGTGTAATCCCATGCGCACTGTGGCCAAGAGCAGGGCCCAATGCTGCTCTGTTATCCCTAGGTTTCCTTCTTCAATCATGCTGTCAGTGTCTTTGCAGTTTCAGTCCTTCTGTCAGTCATGTGGCCATGTTAGCCAGACTATTAGTATTTGTATTTTTGTTGCTCATGTTATGAACCCTGCCAGTGGTATTTGTGTCAAGCTTGTTACTTTGTTTGTTATATCTGTGCTATCCAGTCATCTGGTCCTATCTCTCACAGTTATTTATGGGAATCTTGTGTGAGTTGTTTCTTCCCAATGAGTTCAGTACCTGCACTCATTGACACACCAAAACAATTGTCTCTTAATGGATAGAAATAGAAACTGGAGTATTTTGGACTAGAACATAAGAGGAATTAACTCACAAGAAAGATAGGATGACATTGGCAACAAAATTACTGAAGTAACTGCAATGTAATTTGTATGCAAGAAACAAAAAGGGAACATTTTGACAGTGCATACATTAAAAATTCTGTCCGAGGAGATTAAACCAGTTTGCATACCAACCCTCTGTGGGAAGTTCAGGCGGCCTTATTATTATATGGAATGGGAATTTCTTCATTGGTTCAGTTGTCCAGTCAATCTCATTTCCAAATTACTGTGGAACTGAAATGCAACTTCTCAAACAAATCTTGGCACATCACAAATATTTACGCACCATGTTCTGTGGAAGGAAGAAATGATTTCGCAAAATGGTTATGCATCTTGATTCATCTGCATATGACTTATGGATGATTATGGGCGACTTTAACATGATAAGAAGTTCTGCTGACAGGAACAGACCAGGAGGCAATATCAATAACATGCTCCTTTTTAATTCTATTATTCAATCCAATGATCTTGAAGAGATCCCATTGAAGGGTAGAATATATACTTGGAGCAATATGCAGAGTAATCCATTACTTGAGAAATTGGACTGGATATTCACATCTCATAGTTGGTCTGCAACTTTTCCAAATACTCTTGCTACCCCTATGGCTAGACTAGGATCAGATCATGTCCCCATACTTATTCAGGTTGTTACTAACATACCAAAAACTCAGATTTTTTGATTTGAGGAATATTGGCTGGAATTTGAGGGTTTTCAAGAGATTATTGTGAATTCATGGCAGAATAGAGGTCCCTATAGAAATGATCCACATGACATCACAGCAAGATTCAAATCCTTGAGGCAAGGTATTAAAAATTGGAGTGAAAACCTTTTACAACTCTCTGTTGTGATAGAAATTGCAGTTATGTGCTGGCAATGCTGGATGGCATTGAAGAGCAGAGGAACTTGTCCATCTTGGAGAGAAACTTTAGATGTGCTGTCAAAGCTCATCAGGTGAAATTACTTGAAGAAAAAAGAATTTACTGGAGGAAAAGGGCTAATATCAGATGGGCTAGATTGGTTGATGAGAACACCAAATTTTTCCATGCAGTGGCAACTAGAAATTGCAGGCATACCTATATCACTATGCTTAAAGCAGAAGATGGCAGAGAAGTGAATGATCATGAGCAAAAAGCAGCTGTACTATGGAACTCATTTAAAAACAGACTTGGAGTCTCTGTGCAAACTGACATGGTATTTGATTTGGAAAATCTTATCATCCCACAGGACCTTAGCAGTGTTGAGGTGCCATTCTCACCAGAGGAGATTGATGACATCATTAAACATATCGCCTACTGAAAAGTCTCTAGGGCCTGATGGCTTTAATGGTCTTTTCATGAAGAAGTATCGGAATATAATTAAACTTCAGTTCTATAACTTGTGCAACAGCTTTTATAATGGCTCCTTGGATTACAGAGTATCAACACTGCATTTATTACTTTAATTCCAAAGGTTCCAAACCCTGAAACTCCATCTGAATTTAGACCCATATCTCTGGTTAGTATGGCTCTAAAAATTATTACTAAGCTGCTTGCCAGCAGAGTTCAGAGAGTTATTATTCCTCTTCTTCACAAAAATCAATATGGATTCATCAAATCGAGATCCATTCAAGATTGCATTGCTTGGGCCTTTGAATACCTACATATCCGCCACAAATCTAAGAAAGATACAGTTATCATCAAGCTTGATTTTAAAAAGGCTTTCGATATGGTAGAATACAGCGCAATTCTTGCAATGCTCAAACATATGGGATTCGGAGAGATGTTCATCTCATGAATCAGAAGCATATTCAACAGTGCCTCTATAGCTGTTATTTTGAATGGGGTGCCTGGCAAAATAATTCAATGCAAAAGAGGGGTTAGGTAGGGAGACCCCCTCTCCCCTTTGCTGTTTGTGGCTAATGTTGAACTGCTTCAAGTTGTAGTAAATAGTGCCTGGCATAATGGCCAAATTAATCTCCCTGTCGATGAAGCTTATGGGCAGAGCTATCCTATTCTACAGTATGCAGATGACACAGTTCTTATCATGCCAGCCATTGAAGGACAACTTCTAAACCTCAAAAACATTCTACTTGATTTTTCTAAAGCAACTGGACTGAAAATAAATTTTCATAAGTCGTCCATGGTGCCTGTTAACATTCAAAAGGAGAGATGTCATGATCTAGCCTCTGCATTTGGATCCAAATCTGAAGGTCTTCCATTTACACACCTAGGACTGCCTATGGGCACTACTGGGCCAAGACTTGATGATTTAATGCCAATGATCTACAAGATGGGCAAAAGGCTATCTAGAATAGCTAACCTCTTATCTCACTGCTCGAGACTTGAGGTTATTAGGTCAGTCATCTCTGCAATGCCCAATTACATTATGAGTGCTCTAAAAGTCCACTATACCCATACTGATCACATGGAAAAATTGATGAGAACCTTCCTATGGCACGGAGAAGAAATTGACAAACATGGCAAATGTCTTATTAAATGGGACATTATTTGTCGGCCCAAAGCTGGAGGTGGACTTGGAGTCCTGAGTTTGAGAGATCAGAACAAAGCATTACTCATGACAAATTTGTATAATTTTTTCAATTCCTATGATCTGCCATGGGTTCAGTTAATATGGAGAGCACATTATGCAAATGGGAAACTTCCTGACTCCAACAACTATACTGGGTCCTTTTGGTGGAGAAATTTTCTCTCATATTTGCAAGACTTCAAAGAACTAACCAGCTATAATGTTGGGAAAGGAAATAGTATATCTCTCTGGTATGATAAATGGAATGGTATTGCTATAAGGGATCAGTTCCCTCAATTGCACTCATTTGCCATTAACAAATTTATCTCAGTTGCTTTAGCTGCTGATCAGAATGAGGGGGATATTATATACAATCTTTTTCATTTGCCTCTATCCCTAATTGCGGATGATCAATGTGTTCAGCTAAGGCAGATTTTAAGTGATAAAATCAATCCCAATGCTGTTGATGAGTGGATTTTTAACTGGGGAAGTGGCAAATATTCCACTAAAAAGGTCTACAATGGCATTATAAGTGCTCCTCCGGCTCCAGCACCATTCAAATGGATTTGGAAATCCCCATGCCTACCGAAACACAAATTCTTCTTTTGGCTCATGATCTAGGATAGGATAAATACAAAGGACTTAATGGCCAGAAAAAGCTTTTATGTGGAATCACTGGATTGTGTGTTATGTGATGACTCACACATTGAGAGTATGCCACATCTGTTCTTTTCATGTCCATTCAGTGAATCATTCTGGCATAAAATCGGAGAGAGTTGGAATACAAATGTGGAATTCATTGACATGCTTATGGATGCAAAGCGAAGATCTACCAACCAATTCTTCAAACTGGCTATGATGGCAGGCTGCTGGAGCATTTGGAATCATAGGAATAAAATCATCTTTGATCACGACCAGAGGAGCTTAGACTCTTGTTACAGCTTCTTTAAAGTTTCTATAGATCTAATAAGGCATAGAGTTAAACCTAGCCTAAAAGAGGGTATGCAAGACTGGCTTGACTTATTGTAATTTCAATTTGAATCTCTCCCCTCCGTTTGTAATTATTCCCTAGTATTAATGAAAAAAATCATGCAGTGGGGGCCTTCCCCACTGTATTTAGCGTAAAAAAGTGTCAAATAGGGAGTTTTCTTAGTACAAGATCATTGTAGTTGGAGACAGTATGAAGACTCACTTTCGGGAGGATACCTAGTTGGACGATACACCTATGACTCATAGCACCTATCTTTATATAACATTAAGCAAAAGAAAGATGTTTTGGTTGCAATAAATGTTCTATTTATAGCCCCGTTGAACATTGAATTCGGACGGACTTTACGGGAAACAAGTGGAACAAATGGTTACACTTAGTTGATGATGGTGCAAATACAGGTTCGTGCCATGAGAAACAATTGTGTGGTTGGATATATTCCTTATGCTCGATTACAACCTCAAGAGGCCGGGGGCCTCGATCTCGCTATGGTGGTTGTGTTGTCGTGAGGCTATGTGGTATGATCTTGAGCTAATGTTGATGACGCGGCAGGTACCTCCCCACCTTATATACATGGCCATGTATAAGGGTTACAAGGGGCTGGGTATATTTACATCCGATTAGATACACACAGATCCGATGTGAGTTGGTTAAAAATACCCTGGTTATCCGGGGGCAAAAAATATTGACTTGTATTGTCCTCCAGGTTGTTGAGGTGCCCTAGCCTCCTACATATGTCGACTCCATGTACTAGACCTTCGTAGTCCCAAAGGGCCTTATTCTACCTCCGTGAGGGTATCAGAGTCTGATCATCTTGATAGTAGCCCTCGTGTGATTCTGGATTACACCGAAGCTTGACGCTATGAAAGTGTAGCATGGCGTTGTTGAGTGAAGGTGCTTCCATGATTGAGCCATAAGGAGGGCCGATGAGAACTTCTTCAAGATCATTGCCCTGTCAAATGAGTTTTTGAACCGAGCAGCGAAGAGACCCTAGGCAGAACTGTGTTGAGTGTAGGGTGAATTGAGACCAACTAGGTGGCTATGACCAAATTTTAGCCTAATCAACCTAGTAACCTAGATTCAGGTTTTTGGTGAATCAAAGCTGGCTAGAAGGTTATTAGGTTGGGTTTCGACTGAACCACTCCAATATCGCAGATCTCATGGAGCATCATCAAAGGAGGTTGTTTTGTTTAAATGTTTGTTGTCGCATGGACGTTCTCTTGTGAATTTCGGTTCGTCCAACCCAGCTTAACCATTCTAGTAGACTCATATTTCCAGGATCATCATCAAAGATATGGTTGCTCCAAAATGAGTGTCGTGTGAAAGGTACCATAGTTAGGCAGAAGAATCACGTAAGTTTGAGATAATAACAACGTAGATTAGTGTTGTTAGGTTGTGGCATACCATATATTCCATCTATACCCGGACATACACCCAAACGCCGAATAAACGGATCCAGCTATGGAATGCTTTTCGAGTCCATCTTATAATCAATCCCTACAAGTGGGCTTATGAACTAGACTTAGTGATCGATGAATACATACTGCATGTCCTTATGAGGCCACTCCACTAACCGCTCTTCACTTGGGTCGAGCATGTATGGCTGGACCCTATATATGAGGCAAACTATCACCTAATCTAGTAGTGTCTAGCCCCCAACTATTTCCGAGAACTGGGTTAATACCCACATGGAGCACACCCCAACCACTAATATAATGGATTTTTGGTCTTTAGATGATACGTCCAGTTGACAAAAATGCACACATAAGTCGAGTCCGAGTCGTGGGAGAACTGGAATATCTACAGACGACGTGTCCAAGGAGCGAAAAGCTCACATCTTGATCGTTTCCAGGTCATGGCCATAATCTAGAATTTGAATCGTCTTAGGCATGCACCTTTCTTTCTAAGGCATATTGTGTGGTATCCTCCTACGTACTATAAGATATCTATCTCGTTGCCTCTGCCTGCTCTCGAGAAGCCGAGGCTCCCTCTGCTAGACTCGAGCTCAGTCCCAACATTTTTTCATTATGTGCAACGATGAAGAAATCATCTTTGACTAAGCAAAGAAGGTTGAAGAATTCTAGCCCACCTTCTGGTGGTGTTCTCACTGAGTCCAATCATGACTCACGGTCCACCATCCATAGTTCATGAGTGAAACTTCCTGGCCAAACATTCAGCATGGGATGAATTTTCGAAGGAGGTTTTATGGATACAAGCATGGGTGCCTCGTGTCACCAAGATCCACAAGAGAATCCTTAAGAAAGGCTGCAATGAGTGAGTTTGTGAGGCCATGTTGACGGCCTCACACAAACTGAAGGACTCTAGTGTTGTTGCTTATGTTGAAATCGTTCTGAAGATCCAGATAAAGAATTTGTTACCATGTTGTACCTGCATGGCCGTAGCCAGCGGTCCTTCACACATATTAGGTATAAGTGATAGATAGCCTATTTTCACTCATCATATGCTTATCTTTGCATGGATTCACATGTCTAAACCCCTTGTTGTGGAAAACATTAAGTTATGGCCGAACTAGCCATATTGCAAGACAGTTGGGGTGAACTCTCCCAATCCAACATAACTTGATCAAGAGTCGAGTTGGAGAGGGCAAAGGAGGAATTACAGTCGACACAATGTGCAAATAAGAGATGAGTAAAATGACATATTTGTCCCTGAGTCCATACCTGGAAATCTCCCTTAATTGTTACATGCTTAAAATTACACTATCTTGCAAATAAGTAGACAAGGTGGCACAGAAAGTCGCACTCCGTAATATCAATGTGTCAGGCACAAAGAGACGGTTGTAAAAATTTCCATTTGTAAATGCTCTTTTGTATGTCTCTCCAGTCTTAATGTTGGTGCCCGAACTAGGTTTTGTCCGAGATTGTCCTGCAGTGTCGATGTATGCCACGGAGTCCAATAACCTAACAACAATTCAAGAATTTAGGAAGGATGAGAGGTTTGTTTTTGATACTGTCTTCGAGGACTTAGTATGACGATGCGGGTGCCGGCATGGCTTCTGAGTCAATCATATGGTTTGCGGGTACAAAGTTGAGAGTGCCCAACTTTATGGAACGAGTCAGCACATCAAAATATGTGGCACATAGCCTATTCACCAGAGATCTCGAAGCTTTCCTTCCTGTTCTGACATGGCAGACTGGGATTCAACGATATGAAAGGTACTCGCACTCACCCAAGTGAGAGAGTGGTCTACTTCCTCTTATCGAAATGACTCCGCGGTGAACCGAGATCTTCAGTTGTAAGTAGACATACTCGGATATTCCCATGAAGTTGATGATTAAGGGCTTGTTTGATTCCAAGGAAGTTCATAGGATTCTTGTAGGAATTTATCCTATAGGAATTTTTCCTATGCTAGTGGTTTGATTCATAGGATTAGTTCCTATAGGAATTTTTCCCATAGGAATCTTTGTACTACTTCCTATAGGAATTCTAACATCCACTCCAACCTCTTTTTACAATTCCTTTGGTTGAATCAAACAAAGTTTGGTACAAACCAAATCCTATAGGATTGGAATGTGCATGACATAGCAATCCTACACTTTTCCTATTCCTATGTCTTTCCTACCCTACAAATCAAACAAGCCCTAAGGGGTGTTCAGAATGGCATGGTACACGCTGGGAAAACAATCAACCACAAACGTCAAGTTCCATGTATGGTAATTTCCACACCGAACGAAGGCGACCTTCAGTGTGATGCGACTGAGTGGTTGGGAGGGTTGCCAGGAGGGAGGTTTCATCCATCATGCTTTCGAAAAATATATTTATGTCCATGCCGCTATCAATAAGGACCCAAGTGAGTGAAATGTTGCACACTATGAAATCGATCTCCAATGCCCCCTTGTTAGGATCGGATTCAAAGTAGCCACGTCGTTCGAAAGGGATGGTGGTTTCGAGCTAATGACGAAGGTCAAGCGCGAGCCGCTCCTCCATTGTTTCTTGTGTTGTGGAGCTGGACATTTTTTTCCTACCCATGTTTTTGCCGCCCCATGCCTCTAGGTTCATAGCGTACCCAAGTGGTCCCTCCCGTGACCGCGTGAGGGTGGGGGTAGGCTCTTTGATAGGGTGATATGCGTCGCAAGTTCATTTGCGGTGGGACCTAACCTTTGGTGTTATTTGGTATTCCATCATCAATCCAGGACTCAGTGAAAGTGATCCAACGCCCGGGATCGACTTCTTCATGCCCTTGCAAGAAGGTAGAGATGAATCTTTGTGTGTGATGCATGCATGTTTGCACCTCTGCCCCTGGAAGAGACGGGACTCGGTCGGTGGTGTGGAATTATTGCTCCTCCACTCAGTTTTTCTTGAGCGATTCAAGTTGCGAGCTCTTGTTTTGACATATGCCTTGCAAGGCAATGAATCCTTGTAAGGATTCTTCAAAAAAATTCTTCGCCAGGAGGGGCCTGGTCATTTGTATATCCTATTGTACCGCTGATCCATCCTCGAGGAGAGTTTCGCGATTGTTGATGAACGCGATGAGGCGATATTCTAGTAGTGCAGGGCCATGCCAAGGTTTACGTAAAGATATGGTCCCCATCTAGGCGGGCAGCTTGTATGGAGACACCATGAGGAGATCTCCATTGTATGCAGTCAAGGAATCTTAGACGAAAACCTTGTACAATTGTGGCAGCGAAGACGCCACAGTTGACCTTGACACAAGCCATCCACGACAGGAAACTTCGGTAATCGTTAATTGAATAAGCGGCAGAAACAATTCTATCAGATCTTGCGTAGTGTTGTGTTGTTGCTTTGCTATCAATGCATTGGTATGCAAAGCTTTTTTACATTTTTTAACCGGCGTTAGAAATCAAGCCCAACTATTAACTCGTGCATCTTTAGGTCGATTGGTCAATGAAAAAATCAAGCATTATTCTTATGGACCAAGCTAGCTAGAGCATCAATCTTTCACGTGCAATTGGCGGGCGCAACAGCCGCCTTTTTTCACTGACCACACCTAGATTCATCGTATGTAAAATTCATTGGCTACTCAACTTGTATCGACATTGGCCGGCCGGAGTTCTGGACGCCTACACTTTGGCACAGGCTTATATACTAACCAGTGTCGTTGTTTGGTTCGCCGGCCGGAGTTCTGGACGCCAACGTTGCTTTTAGGGGGTGACTCGGGTGAAACCTGCCCACCTCTCCCCTCCTCCCCTCCAAACCCCCGCCACCATCAGAGGAGACTGGGAGGCAATGCCTCATCGGCAGACAGCGGTCGGTCGGCCCTCTTGTCCACTACCTGCAATGGAGATCTCTAGCCTGGAGCGCGACTTCAACCCTCAATATACTAGGAAAACGAGCTTTAAAGACGATATATTTGGTCGTTAATACTTGAAATGTGGTCGTTAAAATTTAGAAATTGGCCTATTAACGACCAACCTTAAACATTACTTGGTCGGTAGTACAAGGAGGCTCTCCCGCATCCAACTTTGGCCCGCGAGACCCTCCATGACGACCAGCGCTACACCCGTGGCTAAATTATGTTTGCTCGTGGTCGTTAATGATTATTGATTAGTTACCTCGTTTTGGGGAGTAATCACGGCGTCCTTATCTATTGGAGGATAAATATTAGAGTCTAGGTTTCCTACCCTTTCCGAGTAATCTCTTATTAGAGTGTAGGTTTCCTACCCTTTCGAAACCCAGTTCCACAAGAACCACGGCGGCGCGATTCCATCTGGACACTGCTTCCTTTTTCTATGAGGGGAAATTTGTACTCCCTCCAGTACGGTTTGGAAGGCACGCATAAGAATTCTCTAAAAACTAGGTGATATTTTATTGGCTCTCCATCCCGTAATCAACTCTCTCCATTCTTTTTGATTGGTTCACAAACAACATTTAATACTAATACACCTAAAATGTGAGGAGGAGTTTTGGATTTGCATGATTTTTTAAAGTGCGCATAGCAAACTGTACCGGAGGGAGTAGAAGGGATGGAAGCTCACCATGGATCGAATGAATCGATGGCTGCCATGGGGTTGTGGGGCTGGACAGCGTGAGCGCGAAGCCGAGCATGCAGATGGCGAGGGTGAGGATCGCTCTACAAGGCGGTACCGGAGTCGGAGTAGTGGCCGGTGGCATGGAGGACACGCTTGGTGGAATGATTCATGCCGGAGGACCCCTCCGCGCAGACGGAGAAGCTGCCGAACAAGTTGGTGTTGCACTCCCTGACGAACAAAGGGATGTCGCCGCTGCCTGGATCACCTCCCCAACCCCTGGTTCTGTTCATCGCTAGGACTCCTGGTCTTCGGCTTCTTCGAAGGAACTCCCTTGGTGCTCCCATGATATTGTGGTAAACATGATTTGCTGCCGCTACCACCTTGTGGCGGTGGACAAGGCTTGCTGCTGCAAGCCTGGTACTAGGGCTGGAATTAAAACTCGAAACTCGCGAGCTAAACGAGTAGCTCGTGACTCGGCTCGGCTCGAACTCGGTGTCCAATGAGTCGAGCTGAGTTTTAGATTTGAGCTCGATTGTTGGTCAAGTTAAACGAGCCGTGTTACGAGTTACTCGTTTAGCTCGTTAAACTCGTTCAAATACAAAGTTTGGATTTTTTATATATTAATGCCAACATGCTAACAGTTTTTGCGTCGATAATGGAGTAGATCTTCTATCTTTTAGTACTAATCTACTGTATGAGT
This sequence comes from Puccinellia tenuiflora, assembly GCA_012064385.1. Classification (NCBI taxonomy): domain Eukaryota; kingdom Viridiplantae; phylum Streptophyta; class Magnoliopsida; order Poales; family Poaceae; genus Puccinellia; species Puccinellia tenuiflora. Next base: position 2,450 of record QRDG01001817.1, on the reverse strand, counting down.
AGAGATGTATAATTGTAGAAGGATTATAATTTTCTAGTTCAAAATTAATAGGAGAATTATAAATTTTAATCATATAATTAGTTAAACGAGCTGAATGACCTACTCGCGAGCTTACCGAGTCGACCGAGTTTCATAACTGAACTCGTTCTGTTAAACGATCCGAGCCGAGCTAACTCATTGTTTTAACAAGCTTGAACGAGCCGAGCCGAGTTGGCTCGGTTCGAATTCCAGTCCTACCTGCTACCACTAACACGAGAAAACGGAGAGGCAAGCAGATTCCTTTCCAAGAAGTTTGCAGCCGCTGCCTCCCAACCCTAGCACAGCCGCCACCGCCCTCCCAGCAGCCACCACCGCGCCTCCACCCTCCATCCTTCGCCTCCCGGGTCGCCTCGTGCAGGGCGGCTCCGAAGGTTTTCTCCCAGCCCTAGAGAGCTCCCCACGTTCTAATCCCCACGGCCACTACCGCCGGCGGTAGCGGCCACACCCAGCCTGTCAACTGATGGGGGGTGAGGGCGGGCACACCCTAATGGAGTTGCTTCGCGCGGAGCGGCGACGTCGATGGGGTCGTGCATGGCACATAGGCAGACAAGGCGGCGATGTTGCTCGGCTTATTGTACGAGGAGCAACAGCGGCCGGGATGGCCGTTTTTGTGGGGGTTCGGCCTGAATAAAGTTGGTGGTCCTAGGGTTACTCTTGCGACAAGGCGACGATCTGCCTGATGCATGTCCTCCTTTGATCTGGCTGGAGTGTCGAGTTCCGGAAGACGCCGCCAATGAACTCCCAGTGCGCGTTATGCCTGGAGATACTGGAACGGGTGGGATTCGGTCGTGCCCATTGTTTCCCGTTGAGGAGGGAGTGGCGCGAAGCTCTGCAATCTGTTGCCATCATGGGATATTTAATTCCAAGATGAAGTTAGAGGCGGAGAATGTCATGGAAGCCGAGATCGGAGGACCGGTAATGGTGATTTGAGCCTTCATGGGGATGAGGAACTTGTTTGGATTTCGGGATTCGTAGCAGTGGTATGTAAGTGGGGGCGATAGAACAGTTGAAGTTCAAAGTCTTACATGTCAGGGTGAAACTCCAAGGCCTGGTCTTAATTGGTTGTGCCTGGCAATGGCATTGTTGAATGTATTGTTTTGAGAGCGAGGACTATCTTTAGGGTGAAAACCCATGATCTACGATCGAGCGACGACAGCACTTGTACACTGTTGCCTTTTTGGAGGCGTCGCTTTTGGAGAACTTTAACATCAGGTGTTGTCTTGATGGTGGTTGTGTTGCTGCTATAAGGACTGTAATTTTGTAGCGGCACATTTTTTTTTAAATTCTTCTTTTTTTGGTTGTGTGCGTCCGTAATGCCATTTGGGTATTACGTTGTTGCAGATTGCAGATGCTGAGTGTAATTGGTATCTTTATGATATTAATATATTTCTTTATCAAAAAAAAACCACTAACACGTTATTCTAAATGAGTGTTGATGGTAGTCAGGTTGCTAGACTCTGAAGGATGACGAGACTTGTTGAAAGTCCTGACATTGGTACGTCTTCTTCCTTACTCGATGTATGATTTTGCACCTAATCATTACTCTAAGCTTGATGCCCGGCTAGCTAGGAGGATTCTCAGGCCATCTGACTCTGCTGGTAAGGCTGTTATGTGGGCCTTCTTTTCGTCGATGCAGGTGTCCATAGGGACTGGTCGCTTGGCCCACGCATCGCTCCGCCTCCGCACCTCTTTTCCCCTCTACTACTGTACAAGGCGGCTAGAGAGCAATTTTTTTGCCGGCGCTGGCTCCAGTGATGGCGCTGTGTAGGAGCTGGCCGCCGTGCATCGGTGACCAGAAGATGGCGAGGATGGGGTTTGGCCGTGTTTGCAGCGTGCAGATCCGGCAGTCGACTATTTGATATCGGAGGGGTCCAGGTGCTCATAGCCGACGAAGCGGCGTCGCCCCTTCGACCTGGCGGTCATGTAGCTGATGCAGGACGGTGTCCTGGACTCGGACCCTCCAATTTTTTCGTGGAATCCGCCCCTGGCGCCGCCCTCGGGAAACCCTCTACCACCGCTTGCTGCCACGAGAGTCCGGACTCCAGACGCGCCGTCACGGGAGTCCACCACGAGTCAGGTTCTAGTGTGCACGCGCCATGGGAGTCATGTCCACCACGTGGAGGGGACGGCACTGGTTGGTCGATGTGCGCGCCATCCTGCGAGGCGTCGGCTTCAACAATGGGGACATGTCCAGCGGGATCCATTACCATTGCAGTCCTGGCATCATCGCCGGTTCTAACTTCCGGCCGGTGTGAGTGTGTTCTTCTCCTCCTTTCGTTACCTCCCTACAAGCTATTTATTCTTCTCCTGCCACTGTATCCTCTTGAATAGTGAATCCCCTCCTGCTGGAAGGTAGCCTTCCCATACTTCAAACTAATTCGTTGCAAAAGAAAAACTTCAATTACTGTTTT
>QRDG01001816.1:0-130996 GCA_012064385.1 Puccinellia tenuiflora | reverse complement strand
CTACGGCGCCCCAAGCATGGATGACATGGTGGACCACGACATCGACGACACCTCCACAAGCATGGATCTCATGGCGGAGCACCACTACTACTACAACTATGGCGCCGCAACCGTCCACGACATGGCGAGCTACACCGACTTCGAGCCCTCAAGCATCAACGTCATGGCGGACCACTACAACGACTACAACTCCAATGATGTGGCGGGACCCTACATGGACTACGACTCCTCAAGGCACGTCAAGGATCTCCCACACGCTACACATCATGTGGATGACGACACCGACGATGAGTCCCCACCTAGACGATACTCAAGGACACGAACTCAAGAGTGCCACCGCCGTCAAGCACCCACATCAAGCTCAAGACGACGGAGCTCAAGGCATCTTCACCTAGAGGACAAGGAGACACGCCCTCTTCCTCGACGCCAAGCTTCATCACCATCAAGACGGCGGCCATCGCAAAGCGCCTACCCACGTGAATCTTCGTCAAGGAACACCAAGGATCTTCATCGGCGTACGTCTACTCATGATCATCATCGACGCCACTATGAGGACTCCAACCACTCAAGGCCACGCCATCAAGACACAACTTCCACATACAAGTTGGCGGCAAGTACACATCATATGGAGTCTCCTCCACGTGCCACAACCAAAAGGGCGTCCAAGAGTAGATCAAGCTACATGAAGGAATTGGTCAAACTCAAGGCCATCCTCGACGAGTGGAAGACCAAGCGCGACACCGACACCTTCGAGATCGAGCAAGCCAAGCTCAAGGCCGACGCCGATAGCGACAAGCTCATGACCGATCTCAAGACCATCCGCGAAGAGTTCGTTGCCGGGTTATCCAAGTTCTTCATGCCCTCACATGACTCTTCACCGAGCTTATCGTCGACTCCACTACAAGTTGGTGACCAAGAAGATGGCGAGAAGATGGTCGAGCATGGGATTTTTCCTTCTGCCAAGGAGACGAGCATTGAAGATGCTACCACTTGTGGCGGCGAGCCGAGTGAAGAAGCCGAGCATGGGATGTTCCCTTCGGCAAAGGAGTCGTGTGATGATGCCCACACTACAGTATTCACCTTTGGAGGCGAAAAGGTTGAGGAGGTTGAGCATGGGAGTTGCCCTTCAACCAAGGTGGCGAATGGAGTTGAGTCTACCGGGCCTATCCCTATGTGTTGGCAAGATGAGATGGTACCAATCCCATGTGAGCATGAGAGCCACCTAGCCCACTTGAGTGAGAGTGATAGTGAGTTGAGTGCCTCCACCATATGTGAGATTGAGTGCTTCCACTTTGAGGGAATGAGCGATACACAACTTGAGTTGGGAGAGGTAGTTGATAGGTCAAGTGAGGCCATTTCGATTTCTAACAACTTACCCTCTACCTCTAGTGTGTTTTCTCATGTTGTACTAGGTCCCATGGATGATGAGACGCCAAGCCTCGACATGATGGTGCCCATGATGGAGAAGATGTACATGGAGGATGAAGACGATGCCATCCCATGCTTACATGAAGATGCACTAGTCGGCCACATGGACGCCGCTACTTCTACCACAACACCTACTTCACATGAGCGGGACTACAAAGGTACGCATATGGGTGTTGATGATGCCATGATCCCACTAGTGGACATGATGACTTGTGATTGCTTGCATGTTATGGATGATCCTTTTGATGTCACATATGCTTCTTTCATATTCCCATGTGATACCTTGTCCAAAACCAATGTTGATCATGTGGAATTACCTAATTGTGATGATCTTTCCATATGCATGCCTTGTTATGAGTCTTTCGACTTTTCTCCCATTGTTGCATCCAAGAAGTTCAACATTTCTCTTTCCAATGCTTGGTTTGCAATAATGTTGATATGATGTCTTATGAGAATGCCCCCATAGCTTTCTCAAAATTTGGAGATTCTTCCTTTTGCCATGTTGAGAATTTTCCCTTCCTTTTGCATATTGACCACTCACATATGTCATACATTCCTTTTGATTTTGGTGTGTTTGGTGATGTGCAAATGGATAGATGCGTCAAAATGGATGATGCATTCATCTACCATGCACACCATTTCTTTTTATGGAATTTCGTGTGTAATGGCTCACGCTTCATCATGTCAACCTCAATTGAGCATGAGTTGACAAAAAGAGCTCTTGAGAGCATTTTCCATGAGAGTTGTGGCTCCATTCCACCTCTATTGGCTTTTCCATGTCTTGCTCTTTCCTTTGGTTCGCGTGCAAACATGTGAGTGCTTTGGTTTTCCTTTGTGACATTCATGCTCCCTTGATCTTCCTTGTAGATGATTTATGTGTTGCAAAAAGTATGATGCACAATTGCTCTTTCCGTTGGCTTAATTGCAACCATAATGGTATTTTGAGCATGTGTTGTCATGAGGCTTTTGAATGTTGTTTTCTTGGTGTTGCAACAAAATCGATGAGAACTTGCTCTTCTCTTTGCTTTGTTTGCACCCATGTTGGCGATGATAAGAGCCTCTCTCACTTTGTGTGGTTCACAAAATTCTCTTTCCGATGCTTTCAATGCAATGAACATCATATGGTTCAAATTGAGATAGCTATCTTAGCCTTCTCTAATTTTCTTGGAGATTTTGTGTTCCCACATTTTGAGGATGTTTGGACGAGTTGCTTGCACATTGACCTTGCATTTGTATTCCATTCCATATATTTGTGTTGTGCTAATGGTGTTATGAACAAATTTGGACATGTCGTCAATGAAGTGCTCCTCTATCATGCACACACGTATTTTGCTTGGGCTTTGGTGCGTATAGGTAAGAATAGCGGCAAGGTGACTTCCAGTTCAACGTCGACACATCTATCTCCTTCACATGATGAGGACGTGCTAGTGTCGAGGATGACGCTTTTCGAAGGAGGGGGAGATGATGTAGCCCAACCCAACGACATCACCATGTCAAGCATGCCAACAAATGCCAAGTCACCATGGACGTCAAAGGTGAACTCCATCCTCTTCGAGATCTCATTTCCTACCCTTTGGAATGGTATGCTACTTGAGCATCCGCCCATTTGCATTGCTAGGTTTGACACGATGGATACGAAGCCGATGGGAGGTGCCGAGGAAGCCCAAGAGTTGATTTCATCCAAGGCGTACGCGTGGATGAGGAGGAGGAAGCGTCAAGGCAAAAGCACAAGGCAGGAGCCAGCCGGCCCCCAGGCCGGCCTAGGCCGGCTCCCAGACCGGGCCCCCTCCAGACGCTGCCGGCCTCCAGGCCGGCTCCCAGGCCGGGCCCCCTCCAGGCGCTGCCGGCCTCCAGGCCGGCCTAGGCCGGCTCCCAGGCCGGGCCCCCTCCAGACGCTGCCGGCCTCCAGGCCGGTCCCCCACCAGCGCATGCCGGCCTCCAGGCCGGCCTAGGCCGGCCCCCAGGCCGGACCTCCCCCCGTGTGTACTAAACTATAAATAGCTCTTCCCCTTTTCCATTTTAGGTAGAGAAGAATGAACTAGAGTTGAGCGTTGCTCCTTCCCGTGATGGGTTCCTCCGAGGAGGATGATGAATCTCTTGTTGTAGCTACTCTTTCACTTAGGTGTCTCTAGTAGTGCAAACCAATCTTTCACTGCAGTGATTCTATTGGATCGGTGGACCGGCCGGTAAGAGAAATCGGTTTCATTAAGCGTGTTGTTGACTTGGGTTTTGGGATCCGGAGGCTGCTCCGTTGGGGGTTTGTTGCCGGGTGATTCTCCCTTGTAGGCTTCGCGAGTTATCCCCACGATTTGCCCTTTTCCCCCTCGTGTTCTTCGTTTCCACCTCCGTGTTCTTCGTGTTCATCCTCTTCCCCGCCTCAAATCCGTGAAGATCGGGCCAACCCCCTACATCAGGAAAGGTCCCATAAAGTCAAAACCCCACACATCAAATGGTTCAAGTGGTATAGAATAATTCATAGGCATTTCATTTCTCCTACCAATATTTCCTACTCTTTGACATTTATCACAAGATTTAACATATTCATGGCAATCTTTATATAAAGTTGGCCAATAGAAACCAGATTGTAATACCTTTGCTGCTGTGCGATCTCCTGCATGATGCCCTCCATAGGGACTATCATGACAATCTCTTATTATAGCCTGTTGTTCATGCTCAGGTATACAACGTCTAATAATACCATCTACACTTTTATTATAAAGGAAAGGATCATCCCAAAAATAATGTCTAAGATCATAAAAGAATCTCTTTCTTTGTTGATAAGTAAAGTGTGGAGGTAATACTTTTCCAACAATAAAATTTGCATAATTAGCGAACCAAGGAGATGCAGCCTTAACACTGGATACATTAACAATTGCAAGTTGTTCATTAACAAAGCTATCATTAATAGGAATGGGATCATCAGGTATATTTTCCATTCTAGAGAGATGATCAGCTACTTGGTTATCTTCTCCTTTCCTATCAACAATGTGTAAATCAAATTCTTGTAATAAAAGTACCCATCTTGTCAATCTAGGCTTAGCATCTTTCTTGTTCATCAAGTATTTAATGGCAGAATGATCAGTATGTATTGTGACTTTGGAATCAGTAATATAAGGTCTAAACTTGTCACAAGAAAATAGACTGCTAAAAATTCTTTTTCAGTTGTAGCATAATTTCTTTGGGCAGCATCTAGTGTTCTACTAGCATAATAAATAACATTCAGTTTCTTATCAACCCTTTGACCCAAAACAGCCCCAACTGCATAATCACTAGCATCACACATAATTTCAAAGGGCAATTTCCAATCAGGAGGTTGAATAATAGGAGCAGTTATTAAAGCATTCTTCAAAATATTAAAAGATTCAATGCAATCATCATTAAAAGAGAAAGGAACATCCTTTTGCAAAAGATTGGTTAGAGGTTTTGATATTTTGGATAAATCCTTAATGAACCTACGATAAAAACCTGCATGCCTAAGAAAACTTCTTATACCTTTTATATCCTTTGGGTATGGTAGCTTCTCAATAGTTTCTATCTTGGCTGGATCAACTTCTATTCCATTTCCAGAGATCTTATGTCCTAGAACAATTCCTTCGGTAACCATGAAGTGACACTTCTCCCAATTGAGAACTAGATGTTGATCTTCACAACGCTGTAAAACTTTGTTAAGATTGAACAACAATTATCGAAAGAAGTACCATACACAGAAAAATCATCCATAAAGACTTCCATTATCTTTTCAATATAGTCAGCAAATATAGCATTCATGCATCTTTGAAAAGTAGCAGGAGCATTACATAAACCGAATGGCATTCTTCTATAAGCAAATGTAACAAATGGGTAAGTAAAAGTGGTCTTTTCTTGATTATCCTTATGGACAGAAATTTGTGAGAAACCTGAATAACCATCTAGATAACAAAAGTGAGAGTGTTTAGATAACCTTTCTAACATTTGATCAATAAATGGCAATGGGTAATGATCTTTTCTAGTTGCTTTGTTTAGTTTCCTGTAATCAATGCACATCCTATAACCAACAACAGTACGTTGAGCCACAAGTTCATTCTCATCATTTGGAACAACAATCATTCCACCTTTTTTAGGAACACAATGGACAGGACTAACCCACTTACTATCAGCTATAGGATAAATGATACCAGCTTCCATGAGTCTTATTACCTCTTTCCTTACCACTTCTTTCATTTTTGGATGGAGACGGTGTTGATAATCAACAACAGGTTTTGCATCCTCTTCCAAATTGATTTTATGCATACATAGAGCTAGGCTTATACCTTTAAGATCATCAAGAGAGTATCCAATAGCTGGTCGATGAGCTTTTAGCACATCAAGTAGTTTCTCTTCTTCTTCAGCTGAAAGTTAGCACTAATAATGACAGGATATATGTTCTTATCATCTAAGTATGCATATTTCAGATTATCAGGCAAAGGTTTCAATTCAAAACTAGGATCCCCTTTAGGTGGTGGTAACACTCCTAAATTATCAGGTGGGATATGCAACTGTAACTGTGGTGGTTGTTGCCATAATATTTGTTCCAGAGCCTCTTTTTTCTCATCATTAAATGGTTCATCTTGATTAAGCATATAACGTTCTACAACATCTGTTGAAGCTACAGCTATAGCAGCAAGGGTTTCAATTATATCTTCAGAAATTGGCTCTTTCACAACTTGTTTATCAGCAAATTTGGAAAAATTGAACTCAAGTCTTTCATTATCATATTTAATAAACACTTTCTCTTTAAGCAAATTAATTTCAGCTCCAACAGTACGCAAGAAAGGTCTACCAAAAATGATAGGACAAAATGAATCTTGAGGGCAACCAAGCACAATAAAATCAGCAGGATATTTAATTTTACCAACTAGAACTTCAATATCTCTAACAATTCCAAAAGGACTAATATATTCTTTATTAGCAAGTTGAATTGTCATACCTGTCTCTTCCATAACAATATGATCAATATCAGGCTTGATTTCAAGATAGAGAGAATATGGAATGACACTAATGCTTGACCCAATATCACATAGACCATGATAACTTGAAGTCCCAATAGAGCATGATATTATAGGTTTTCCCACCTTGGCCGAATTACCTCTGATAATTTTAGTAGCATTTTCACATAGATAAACATCAACAGGATCTTCTTCATTTAATTGTTTGATAACAGAAATTTGAGTATTGACTTCCACCTGTTCATATGGCTGAGGACATCTTCTTTTACTCTTGTTAGTAACAGCAATAAGTAAATTTTTCTTAACTTGGTTCGGATATGGGGGTGGCTCAACATACTCCTCAATTCTCACAGACGACACTGGCTCTATCTGTTTAATAACTTTAGGAATAACAATAGATTGTTTAACAGGTTCAACATAAGTTTCAAACCCACTTTTAGGAATACAGATATGCTCAGCAAAAGATTTAGCTATTTCAAGTATAACATAAGGATCAAGATTAAATGTATCACTCATATTTTTAAACAAGATAGAAGTAGAGAAGCTCTGCACACATGAATATCCATAATCAAAATAAGGTTCATTACCTTTATCAAGTTCCCAGTGTCCAGTATTTTCAGAAATAGTTTTGAATAGGTTCCATGCTTCTTCGTAGTATTATTTGTAAAACTCCCACCAGATGAATTGTCCAGAATTTCCTTATGCTTCATAGGTAGCCTCACATAAAAGTTTATCAATATAAGTTTCTTTGTAAGATCATGACAAGGATTCTCACGAAGGAGTGCCTTCAGTCTCACCCAAGCTTGAGTAATACTCTCTCCCAGATGTGACCAGAAATTAAATATATAGCAGCGGCTCTCATAAGCTTCTCTAGGAGTAAAATATTTAAGAAAGAAAATCTTCCTCAATACACTCCATTCAGTAGTGGCTCCTTCATCCAAAGACCTGAACCAAATACGAGCATTACCAGATAAAGACATAAATAATAGCTTCCTTTTCACATAGTCCTCAGAAATACCAGGAATCCTAAATAAGCCACATATTTCTTCAATCATTTCAATGTGTTCACGTGCAGACTTAGTTTCATCCCCTGAAAATATATTCTTCGTAACTCTTTCAACATGGCTAGTAGGAATTTTAAATCCCACTTCAGGTATCTTAGACACATCAGTTTCAACCACATTAGCAGTAGTGGCATAAGCACTTTCATATAGAGCAAGGTGCAGCGAGGGACGATTCTTAAATGTCATAATATCAATGAGATAAAACAGCAAATATAATTTAGCTTTCAAGTTTCCTTACCAAACTTCTTACCAATAACGCTACGCTCCCCGGCAACGGCGCCAGAAAAGTATCTTGATGACTCCCAAGTGCAGGAGATCAATTGTAGTACCTTCCAATTAGAAAAGGTTGTCAAACCCACGAGGAGCTGAAGGTATTGGTTAGAAAGAATGATAATGAAGCAATGAAAGATGCAAATGTTTTTGGGATTTTCACTTGTATGATTGCAAAGATAATAAAAATGTCGAAAGTAAATAATAACAGTTGAAAACCTGATCCTCTATGCAGCAAGAGGACAAGCTCAAATGGTGTGTAATTTATAAGTGGAGAACGTTCCCGAGGGCGGCATGGATATCACTAGGCATAGAGATTTATTAAACAACACATTGCATATCTTGTCAAGTTTTAATCTTATTGGGGCGGAGCCATAACTAGGCATAGCTAAATAAATAATCTACAACCCCTTATGATGGATCATGTAGCCAATTAAATGACTGCACAAGAATTATTAAGGCACAAAGTCCCACCATAGCATTACACTCTAAGGTCCCCGACACTACTACCCACATAATATAACTGCATGACTCCGTCTAAGACTTACTTGTCCTCCCAAGTCTTCCTCAATTCATTACACTACGTTGTTCTCCTATGAGCCCTTACAGGTGAAGTGTTGTGCAGTCGACGTTCACACAACACCATCATAGAATCACATAGAAGATAAACTCTTGACAAAATACCAACAGATGTTATATATAAATCATTGCCAATTCATCCTATGCCCTCAGGAACATATGGGAACTACTCACAACGTGCAAACATGATCATAATCAGTGGCATAAAGGGTACAACACAATCTGAAATAAATACTTTACCACCAAATAATGACAAGTACCCAATCACAAACATGAATAGGAGCACAAGACAATGATCTAGGGTATAGCAACTCTCAAACTATGAGGGGAACGGAGTGGATCACGGAGATGGTGATGGAGATGGTGATGGTCTTGGTGATGGTGTTGATGTAGAGGCCTCCTCCTACGCCAAGGAGGAGAGGTGATGATGATGGCGGTGATTTCCCCCCTCTCCGGAGCTCCGAAGCAGCAGGATCTGACCCCCTTCGGAGAGAATCAGGAGCTCCGCCGCCGCCACGGCCTCAGATAATTCGGGGAAAATTAGGGCGTCCTTTTTCGGGAAAGACGAAGGCGTACATAAAAAGCCACATGCGAGAAAGTGCCCGAGGCCCTATTTGGTGGGTCCCACGCGGCCCCTATACCTGGCCACTTGGGCCCACCCCATTTGGGCCTCGTGGCCTTCCTCTCTTCGGTCTTCTTTCCATTGCCCTTCTTCCGAAGAAAAACTGCCATGGTATTTTTCCTTTAATTATTTGGGTTCGCGAAACTCATGAAACAATAAAGACAAGAAAAGGGGGTATTCTGCCTCCCAGATATTAAATACCAAAAATAGGGACTTTGTATGAAAGTCCCATAAATCATCTAAAACATACAACATATTGATATAACAGTGCATATAACATTCCCATATGATAATATAAGGTATAAAAATGATGATATAAAATACACGTATCACACTCCTATGCAAATTGCACACTCCAATTAATGTTTGCTTTTCCATTGCGAGCCATGGTCATTAAATACAGTTGTGCACTACGTTAGTTTTAGAGAAATGAAACAGGTATTTTCAGTCTATCTTGCTAATGAAACCTGAACCTCATCTATCAGTCATGAACCACTGAAAAAAGACATTACTGTGCAGCTACTTGAGCAGTGAACCGGGAACTGTGAAGCATATCCTTTTAATGAAACCTGAACTAAAACAACAATGCCAATGATTATACTTTATAAGAATACTGAAAGGCAAGTGGCAATTAAGCACATCAAGCAACCAGATCAGGGTTATCAACAACCCATAAAACCCTCTGGTCAGTATATTTGTGTGCATGAACCAAACGCCTCTACAAAGTATTTAACCCCGAAGGTGAAGGATGATCACAATACTTAATGATCACACACCTTTCAATCAGTAAATCCTCACACACGAAAATCAATTTGTAATCCAACAAACAAAAGTTATGAAAACTTAATTTGCAGCTGAAACAACCTCATGAAAACGAGCGAACCGAAACCCCAACAGCAGAATCATGACTAATACAAAAAACTCAGTTTATGGTGGAAGAACCTTGCAGGCCGGCCGGCTGGAAGCCCAGTATGAGATCTTAGGAACACAACTTGCAGTTGCTGGCTTGCGTTCTAGGCAGACGTATTCCTGTACGCATGCACTGCTTGTACCCACTTACCTCTCTCTCCTTCGCATCCAGATTTCACAGAGTTGGTTCAGACTTCAGAGGAGAGAACAACACTCTCCCAGTCCCCGGTGCGGCCAGACGCGTGTCGCGCTCATTTCGATTCACTCCAGAGATGGCCAAGAAGCGGACCTGCGGGCAAGGTGCTGCTTGAGCCCGGAGGCAATCGGCGACGGGAGGCGACGCGTGGATTTTGGCAAGGGAGCGGTGGCCGACGATGTCTTCCTCGGAGTCGAGCGCCTCCACGCGTCGCCTATCTGGAACCCGCCGCTCTCCTCAACGAGGGACTTCGCCGCGCGCCCGGCGATGGCTCCGGGCGGAGTTGGAGATCTCCTCGCACGTGGCTATGTCCCATCGGGAGTGGCTCGGTGTAAGGTACCTTAGGGATGGATTACCTCACGAACACGAGTTCCGGGTTACAATCAGAGTCGATACAAGCTCAGCGTCACGCTAGAGCAGAATCACGAGCACGCAGGCTCAGAAGAGGAAGAAGGGAAGACCCAATCGGGTTCAGGTTTCAGATTGTAATTCCTCGATGCCCCTCTGGAGGTAGGTGACCACGCACATATGTCACCTACCCTGTCTTCTCCGTCGCGGGCTTAGCAGCCCTATGGGCCTTGCGGATGGCCTGCTTCCTTTGGGCCCGCTTGGCCACCTTCAGTGCTTGTGCCACGGCTGAGGTCGTGACATTTCCCCCTCCTTCAGAAGCGGCTTGACCCCAAGCCGGTGACTCCGGGTACGCCATGACGATGCTGTGGACGTGCTCCCATGAATCACAGGTGCTCGGAAGTCCTCGCCATTTCACCTTCACCTGTGGCACCATCTTGCTCCCTTTCCTGATCATCCTGTGGCCACATATGTCTGACGGCTGTACCATGACCTGCATGTGAAAGACAGAGCTAGGTAGCGTAGTGCTTACCAGATCAGTAGGTTGTAGTCCTTTTTTAAGCTGCGACACGTGCACCACTGGGTGAATGCGAGACGATGGAGGTAGCTGTAATTTGTATGCCACCTCGCCCACTTTCTGCAAGATGAGGTATGGCCCGAAGAACCGAAACCCCAGTTTCTGTGACGAGCGTTTCTCCACTGAGCTTTGCACATACGGATGTAGGCGCAAATATGCATAGTCACCCACAGCAAATGTTCTCTCTGATCTCTTTTTGTCGGCTTGGTTTTTCATCCTAGCCACTGCCCTCTCCAAGTGTTGTTTGATCAAAGGAACCATTGCTGCCCTATCCTTCAGCCATGTTTCAACGTCAGAATGACCTGGGAGTGAAGTTGTTTCGACCGCAAAATGGCGCGGCTTGCGACCATACAACACCTCGAAGGGGGATCTGCCCAGTGCGGAATGGAAAGTGGAATTATACCAGTATTCTGCATGAGGAATCCATTTTGCCCATTGTTCAGGCTTGGCATGCACCAGACATCGGAGATATGTCTCTAAACATTGATTCAGCCTCTCGGTTTGTCCATCAGTCTGGGGATGATACGATGAGCTAAGATTTAGAGTCGTGTCAGCCAGTCGAAACAGGTTTTGCCAGAAGCTGCTAATGAAAATTTTATCTCTGTCTGAAATTAGCACTTTTGGCATACCATGGTGCTTGTACACATTATCCATGAATAGTTGAGCTATGTGTGCTGCTGTGAATGGATGCTTGACTGGTATGAAATGAGCAAACTTCGTGAATTTATCAATTACCACCAGAATTGCGTTATACCTGTTGGAAGTGGGCAATCCTTCGACAAAGTCAAGACTGACCGTATGCCATGCAGATGGAGGTATGTTGTGAGGCTGTAGCTTCCCTGGCAACTTGAGATGTTCTGCTTTGGCTTGATGGCACACTCGACAGTTGGCGACGTATTTTAGCACGTCTTGCTTTAGACCAGACCAGGAAAACAGTTGTTTCACCTTGTGGTATGTGGCTAGAGTCCCAGAATGACCTCCCAAACCACTGCTGTGCAGAGCCATCAACACGGCAGTGTGAGCTTCAACATTATTACCCAGCCACACTCTGCCTTTGTGTCGAATGATGCCGTCTTGTAATGAAAAACCTTGTTCATTGTGTCCTTGCACACTTAATTCAACCAGTAATTCCTTAGCTTTTGTGTCCCTCTGGTACCTTGCAATCACAGTTTCAATCCACCTAGGTGTAACCTCTGATATTGCATTCACTGAGTACTGCATAGGTCTTCTTGATAAGGCATCTGCATCTGCAACAGTGTTGGAGCTACCCTTCTTGTACACGATTCGATACTGCAGACCCATCAACCTGAAAAAGGCTTTTTGCTGTATCTTTGTGTTGAATTTGTGGTCTCCCAAGTGAATGAGGCTGCGGTGATCCGTGTAGATGGTGAACTGTCTATGCTGCAAATAGGGCTTCCATTTTTCAATGGCCATCAAGATCGCCAAGCATTCCTTATCATATATTGAAAGTGTTTGGTTTTTCATCCCCAATGCTCTGCTGAGGAAGGCGATGGGATGCCCTTGCTGCATTAACACTGCGCCCACCCCCGACTCACAGGCGTCGGTTTCCAATACAAATTGTTTGGAAAAGTCGGGCAGAGCCAACACTGGTGCTTGAGTTAGTGCCTGTTTAATTGCCAGAAAGGATGCATTGACCTCTGGAGTCCAAATGAATGGCACCCCCTTCTTGAGCAAATGTGTCAGAGCACGGCACAAAATACCAAACTGAGCAATAAACTTCCTGTAGTAACCGGCCAGGCCTAGAAATCCTCTAAGTTGTGTCAGATTCATTGGTGTTGGCCATTGTTGAACTGCCAAAATTTTGCTGGGATCTGTGGACACCCCATTGGCACTGATAATGTGCCCAAGGTATTCCAAAGCACGTTGGGCAAAGGAGCACTTTGATTTCTTGACATATAGCTTATTCTGTTCTAGTACTCGAAATACCTCTCTCAAATGTTCCTGATGCTCAGCTAGGCTCTTGCTGTATATTAAGATGTCATCGACGAAGACCAGTACAAATTTGCGAATCACATGAGCAAATATCGTGTTCATTGCTGCTTGAAAAGTGGCTGGCGCTGCTGTAAGCCCAAAAGGCATCACCCTGAATTCATAGTGGCCACTATGGGTACGAAATGCAGATTTACACTCATCTTCTTCAGCCAGGCGAATTTGATGGTACCCCGATCGAAGATCCAGCTTGGTAAAAAATTGTGCTCCTGCCAATTCATCCAAGAGTTCATCCACAACCGGCATAGGGTATCGATCCTTCACTGTAACCGCATTGAGATGCCTGTAATCGACACAAAAGCGCCAGGTGCCATCCTTTTTTCTCACCAACAGTACTGGGGACGCAAAAGGACTTCTGCTTGGTTGGATAATCCCTTGCTTGAGCATTTCTTTTATCTGTCGCTCGATCTCATTCTTTTGTTGCGGTGAATACCGATATGGCTTCACATTGACTGGTTGTACCCCTGGCAGTAGAGTGATGTGGTGATCGTACTCTCTATGTGGATGTAATTCAGTTGGAGTTTGAAAACAATTGTTGTATTCATATAGCAGTTGCTCAATTTCCACTGGTACTGGGTCCCCCACCCCTGTTTCTGTGATATTTAGCTGAACAATGTGTTCTAGCGCCCTTGTGTGTGCCAAGTCCTGTAACTCTGCCAATGATATTGGGTCACATTGCTGCACATTTGTTTTAACTCCTCTCAACACCACACGTTCCCCATTCATCTTGAATCGCAGTATCTTTTTCACCCAGTCCACCCACATGGGCGACAACTGCTCCAACCAATCCATGCCAAGAACCATGTCATATCCCGGCACACTGAAAACTTTAAAAGAGTTAGTGAATTTGGCACCTTGACAACTCCATTGTACTTCTGGCGCTGCTTGATCAACTGTGGATCGTCCACCATCAGCCACTGTAACTTGCACTGCTGGAACTGATGTTGTTGTCAGGCCGAGCTGTTGTACTGTTGCAGCACTGACAAAACTCCCTGCACTGCCTGAATCAATGAGCAACAGAATGTGTTTGCCATTGCATTCTCCTTGCAACCGCATGCTCCTTTTCGACTGAACGCCTGCCATAGCACATAATGAAATGTGTGTAAGAGGTTCCTCATCACTGGATACTTCCTTCTCAGTATCACTGTCAGGAGAGTCGAGCTGCAATACTGCCAATAGCTCTTCCACAACATTGAGTGGGACATTCTTGTTACACTTGTGTCCAGGATGGTATTTGTCACCACAGGTGAAACATTCCCCTCGTGCCCTTCTCTGATCACGCAAATTCTTAATTCTGTCATCCCACTGCAGCTTGGGTTTGGTCCTGTCTTCACTTGCTTTTCCACCTTCAGTGCTTGGAGTAGAGAAAATCCCTTTACCGGGATATCCCGTTCTGGAATACGACGTCTTGTAATCATTTTTGTACCGGTTGCCAGAATATCCTCGAGTTTCCTCAAGCATTTCCTCCTGTTTTTCAGCAAGAGCTAACGCAGCATCAACTGTTCGAGGATTATGCAACCTAATAGCTCTTTGTATTTCTTTTTTCAATCCACAAATGAATTTAGTAACAAAGAAAGCTTCATCATAATGTTTGTTATAAACCAACACTTTATGCCTAATGCCCTCAAATTTATGGTAGTAGTTTTCTACAGTATCAGTTTGCTTACACCTTTCTAAAGCCTCTAAATGCCTATGATGCTTATCTTTACCAAATTTAGAATGAATAGCGACACAAAGTTCTTCCCAACTAGTGACATCATGCTCGGCCTCGTAGGTTTGCAACCAGAGAGCTGCATTCCCAGAAAAATGCATGGTAGCAAAGCTTGCCCAGGTGTCATGATCCACCTCATACAGAGCAAAATACTTCTCACAGACCTGTTTCCACCACTTCGGATTTTCACCATCGAAGCGTGGAAACTCAGTTTTAGGGGGCCTAGAGGATCTACCATGAGTATGCCGTGATCCAAAACGAGGAGTATCACAATAAGTATCAGATGGCTCTCCTAATTCGAAACGGACTGGGGTATGGGGAACAGTTCGCGTACCCTTGTCCAGGGCAGGTGTCTGTGCCCGTGAGGCAGCAGTCACGGTACCCTGGTTCATCGTGTCGTCGCCGTGCCATTCAGGCCGAGTGGTGTTCACAGGAGGCAGAGTAGGTGCTGCCTCCAGCGCCGTTACCCTTGCGCGCACCGACTCCATGGTTTTCTGCAGTTCCTTCACCGTGGTGTCCACTTGGGGGATCCACAGGTTTAGGCCCTTCAGCGTGTCGCAGATGCTTTGGACCGATGTAGCAGTCTCTGCACCCTGCTTGCGCAGCTCCACCAGATCAGCCTGTACCTTGTCCATGACCACGTCGTCGCACTTCCCCCAGACCGCGTCTGATGATGCCAACGCCTGCCGCCGCCTGCGAGATGCGCCCCCAATGGCGAATGAACCTAGCTGTCGAGCCGGGATTTTACCAGGACAGACGAATTCTGCCCCAACCGCTCGATCCCCACCAGATTTCGCCCCAAGCAGTCTACCGCCGCCTTCGCCGCCGTGGTTCCGCCCGAGATAGGCAGCTCCGACACCGTCGCCGCGGGGAGGAGGCAGACCAGAGGGATTTCACGGGAGATCCCAACCCCTGCGCCCCCAATCAACCCGAATTCGCCGCCGACTCGAGATCGAAATGAATTGGAGAAAAAATTTGGTGGAAGCTTCAGATCGGAGGCTCTGATACCAGATGTAAGGTACCTTAGGGATGGATTACCTCACGAACACGAGTTCCGGGTTACAATCAGAGTCGATACAAGCTCAGCGTCACGCTAGAGCAGAATCACGAGCACGCAGGCTCAGAAGAGGAAGAAGGGAAGACCCAATCGGGTTCAGGTTTCAGATTGTAATTCCTCGATGCCTCTCTGGAGGTAGGTGACCACGCACATATGTCACCTACCCTGTCTTCTCCGTCGCGGGCTTAGCAGCCCTATGGGCCTTGCGGATGGCCTGCTTCCTTTGGGCCCGCTTGGCCACCTTCAGTGCTTGTGCCACGGCTGAGGTCGTGACACTCGGTGCGGTTGAAGCAAGCTGTGGTGGGGAGGAGGCGCTGGTCCTGGATGCGGGCGCGCGGCTGATGTGGAGCGGCGAAGAGCTAAAAGCATCTCTAGAAGATCCCGAATAAGTCTCTCGGTGAAAAGTCTGGCCTATTTGGGGTACGGGACGGTTTTTCAGTCCGATCAGAAATAGAAAAAGAAACCGGCCTGGAAAATTTTATCCGGTCCCCCCCGGATAAGCGGCGCCCCGTCCATTATATAGCCGGGGCGGAGGGGTCGATTCGGTACCAAAACCGAACCCCTTCGCCGCACCCAGCCCAGCTCCGTCGCATCCCTCTCCCAGCTCCGACGAGCAATCAACGCCGCCTCGCAGCTCCTCCCCTTCCCACCACCAGATCCATGGTCGGATCGAGGCTGTGCAACTCCGGAGGGCGCGGAGGAGGCCGGGAGCCGTCGGAAGCCGAGGCGGCGAGGAGGGCGGCCGAGAAGGCGGCTCGGGAGGCGGACGAGCGCTGCTCGAATATCGCCCGCTTGCGCGGGTCGTACAAGGGCCTGACAGAGTCATTGGACGAGCAGGAGCTCGCGGCGGCGCTTCGCTCCATCGCCGAGGAGGACAAGTAGGTCGACGCCGACGCCGTCGTCGGGGGGAGACCAGCCGCCGTAGCACCATCGCCGCCGTCGGGCCATGGATCTAGGGTTTCTAGTTTAATTTCGCATCTAGTCTAGTTTAGTTTCGCATCTAGTCTAATTTAATTTCAGTTCTACTGCAATTTCTAGTCTAGTTCATATCTAAAATTAATGCGCGAACTTGTCTATCATCATCAGTTTAAATATCCGGGTCGATTTTGCTGCATCTGTTCTGACAGAGACGAACTCGTACCGGATAATCATTATCCGGGGAACCGAATAAGAATTATCTGGTACCAATTTATTCGGGATCTGCTAGAGATGCACTATGCAGGGGAGACCCGTGAGCTCGCGTCAGTGCTGGGAGGAGATCGAGGGGATGGCCGCGGCGTCCAGCGGGCAGCGGGGTGTGTGGACTGTTCCTCGCGAGGCGTGTCAGTTCGGGAAAGGAGAAAAAGAACGAACCGGTATGGTGGCACTTTGGACGTAATATGCGATTTGGTGGGAGGGCAAAACGGTAAATAATACTGGGATGGACAAACGGACTGAAAGAAAACTTACTGCTTTTATTATTATGTATAGATTTATTACAACACGTACTATGTGATTCAACTGAATCGGGTACATAAATTGGTCATGAAGGTCATTTACGAATGTAATTGGGTGAAATCCACTTTGGCTCCTGGGTGCATATGCACCCGGTATTTAAAAAGCAAATTTTGAAATGTTCAAAAATTCTAAAAAAAACTCGTGGATACATCTTGACATTCTATGTGCTTACAAAGTCATTTCACGGAAAACCAATAATTTTTGTGTACTGTATAAAAAAGAAAAAAAAAGTCCAGTGAGAAGCCTTATTTTCGCACCAATTCTTTCTTTTTTATCGGCCATAAAAAGTATCAGTTTTTCGTGTGACAACTTCCTGAAGACATAGAATGTTAAAATATATGCGTGAACATTTTTACAAAATTTTGAATTTTCAAAACATGTTTAAATTTTATTTTAAATAAAGGTGTATATGCACCCGAGAGCCAAAACGCCTCTCCCAATAATTGGACTCTTTCTGGGCTATGCATATCTTTGAGGCGCCAAATCATGATGTTTTTATATTAATTACTATTTTTCACCTTCTAGTTTTACTTATATTTTTATGAAAGTGGACTTTACGTTTTCTTTTTATTGTATTTGCTTTCTAGATGTTTATGCTTTGAATGAGAAAAATATGTATATTATTTTAATACAACAACATATTTATTGAATTATGTTAACAATTTTATTATTATATGACTTCTCTTGAACCACTCACACAAAGTTTCACAATATCATATAAAATTTCATGTGATTAATATCTCTATAGATAAAGGAAATTTTTAAGCGAATATTCCTATTTTACTTATGTAAACAATTTTATAGTTTGTTTCTTCATGCCAATTTAAATGCACTTTTCACTTTGTTTTTTATACCTTAACAATTATTTAAAAATACGAAATAAATTTTCTATCGGGAAAAGCATAGAAATAATAAGAAATATAACAGAAACATGAAAAAGACTTAAAAAGAAACACAATCCTCGAAGCAAATTAAATGAAAAAAAGGAAAAAAGGAAAAAGATACTCCAACATCTAAGTGGGACTTTCCAGCTTCCTGCAGGTTGTAGGGGTGGCTTGAGCACTATGGATTGTGTTTAATCATAATTGGGCTAGGGTTATTTCTAGTAGCCGAAGGCCTAAGATGGTTAATTCACGTCCCGACATTCGATCAGCTGCGCGCTGCTTAGTCGCCGATGCATCTCACTCGCTTGGTGACGTGTTATCGCATGGTCACCAGTCATAACAATGGTTAGGAGAAAGATGTTGTTTGACAGCTCGAAGGAGCAGTTTTAAGCGAGAACTCGATGGATTTGTGGTAGGTGGAGCTGCAAGCAACCAAACCTACCCAAGTAACGATAGAGATGAGTTTTTTTAACCTTGTAACAGTACGCCCTACTGCTTTCATGTTAAAAAAAATCGGTGTGTTACATATTTATACGGTTGTGACTAAGAAGGCATCTAGTAAGGGAAAAAAATCTAAGGATTCTTAGGATTTTGAACTAGAGATACGATGTAGGGGTGTAGCTCATCCTGGGTCCTATGAACTAGAAGACTAAAACCAGAAATGAATCTGGATTTCCGGAAGCTCTTATCTTGAGTGATATGGTTGAAGACTAAATCATTCCCTTCCTTCCAAAGACTCCAGACACCAACCATCAAAATCTCCATGAACATGGGTAGCCCAAATCAAACCTAGTTCAGACCAACAATCTGCGCTAAAAGTACAATGAAAGAATAAATGCTTCACTGTTTCCTCCACTTGGCTTTGACAGAGAGGACAACTATAATTGACGGTAACATTGTAATGTCTTCTTTTGAGCATGTTTCTGCTATTCATCCTATCAGAGGAGAGAAGCCAACAGAAAAATTTGATCTTGGGTGTACATTTGACCTCCAAATCGATTTGAATGCTTCATGGGATATCACATTTCCAAAACAAAATTTATTAATTTGATGGATGTGTACTTCTTTCCCCTAGCGTAATACCATTGATCATTATCCTCCATGTGCAAGGTAAGGAGTCTTGTTTCTTGCTGCATTGCTCTTATTTCATCTTCAGGTGACAGAGGTAGGTGAAAAATATCACCCAAATTTTGTGTTTCTACAAATGAGTTGAGAGAGGTTTCATCATTGATACAAAAAGAGAATACTCTTGGGAACTTGGTGCTAGCAACCTCTTCCAACCACAGATCTTTCCAAAACAAAACTGAATATCCATTTTCCAATCTTGCATGTAGAAATTCCTCTAAAACTAGGGCTTAGTTTGAAAATGTCTTTCCACCAGAAAGGTTAGTGTAGGTTAGAATTGAGAGATTTTGTCAACCGAGTAATTTGTTGGATGCAATCGTATTCCTAAATTTGTATGGTCCGTGACAACGCATCGCCTTGAAGCATGTATGGCTTTCGTCACTTGAAAAAGAGGAATCTTAATAATATATTTGGATCTTGCTATGTGTACCTTTTTCTTCTTCCTGGCTCTTGGTTCGTGTCCCTTTTTCTTCTTTAAGGATCACCACAATATTTCAGCTAGAAAATCTCTCAAGTGATCTCAGGGTTGTTCAAACTAAAATCTGGATCTTGGGTGAGTTAAATCAAATGTAATTCTACTAAACTTTTATACTTCATTTTTAATCATATTGTGATTTTAACAAATATATCTTACTTACTACTCAGATAACATTGTTAACCATATAGTACTTTTTCTCAATTACTTTCCTTTGTATAGTTGCAATGTATATATCATTGGAAATATATGGGAGTTGATGTTTTTTTTCCTTCGTGAGATATTACCATTGAAAATATACAGAAAAATGAGAAATGTGAAAAAAGGAAACCAACTGCCTTCTTAATATTTTTTACAATTGCTGAATTATATACTATATACGTATATTATTATGTGAATGTTCTTCTTTGTTATTTGTATTATTGTATATATATTGGTAATAATTCCAAGGGATACAACCTATCAAATAGCTCATAGTTAGAGGTGCGTAGTGTATGTTATGCTAGCAAGTATATAGAACTTTCTAGAGTATAAATTGAACAGTTGGCGTCATTATTATTTCCTTGATCAAATGTATCTTACAAGTTACGGTGGATTTAGTATAACTAATAAGTTTACAATATATTTATGATCTATACTTGTTATTTAAGTAGCATTATTTGTAGCAATCACCGAGGGACACGATGTATTGTGGGTTCTACTACATCTGAACAGAAAAATCAATTATAATATATGTTGACCGCAATGTACCTTGTAGCACATGGTGTATACTTGTGCTCATATTAATTCTCAGATAAGAAGTAATGTATGAAATTAAATATTAGGAAATATCTAGCAAAACTTTTAATATAATGTATGTAAGGAATCCATAGGAGAGACTAGCAGTCAAAGTAAACTTATACAAATTTTCATTAATACTAAGCCTGAATTATATTCTTTATAAATATAAACAATAGTCTATTAAAATAATAGTATAGGAGTTACAAAAATAATTTAGTAATTTTGGACCTCCATTGCGAGGGGAGGGGCGCGAGCGGGGGGGGGGGGGGGGGGGGGCTTTGCAGGCCCCCCATGGGCCATGTCATGGTCTCATGGACTCCCATAATAAGTTTCACCAGGAAGTACGTAGCCAAGCCCAACAACATTTTGTTGGGAATATGCCCTAGAGGCAATAATAAAATGGTTTATTAAGCATATTCACGTTTATGATAATAGTTTATTATCCATGCTATAATTGTATTAAATGGAAACATAATACATGTGTGGAATATAAACACCCGGAGTCCCTAGTGAGCCTCTACAAGACTAGTTCGTTGATCAAGAGATAGTTAGAGTTTCCTAACTATGGACTTGTTATAGTCACTTGATAACGGAGTCATATCATTAAGAGTAATGGTGTGATGGACATGACCCAAATAAAGAATTTGCAATTAATCGTGTCACAAAAGTTTTGTTGTCAACACTTTTTCATATGCCAAATATAGTTTCCTTAGACCATTAGATTATATCACTCCCATTCGCCGGAGGAATACTTTGTGGACATCAAACGTCACTTCGTAACTGGGTGATTATAAAGGTGGCTTTCAGGTATCTCCGATGGTGGTTGTTGGGTGATATGAATCAAGAGTGGGATTTGTCCCTCCATGTGACGGAGAAGATATCTCCAGGCCTTCTCGGTAATATAGCATCAAAAGTCTGCAGACAAGTGATTAGGTTGTAATCACGAGGATCCTATATTATGGACGAGTAAAGAGAACTTGCCGGTAACGAGATAAAACTGGACATGGGGATGTCAACGATTATATCTCGGGCAAGTAAAATATCGTGAGACAAAGGGAATCGTATATGAGATTAATTGAATCTCCGGCATCGTGGTTCAATCGAGAAAAAGGTTTTCGTTGAGTGTATAGGAATTAATATGGGCATCCCGGTCCCGCTATTAATTATTCATATGATCATGTCTATGCATTCTCGAACCCGTAGGGTCACACACTTAACGTTCCGATGAATTTAGGTTTTGCGATGAATTAAATGATGAATTGAACGAATGGTGATTCGGAGTCTCGGATGGGATCCCGGACGTCACGAGAGGTTCCGGAGGAGTCCGGAGAATAAGATTCATATATGGAAAGTGGTTTCCGGAGGTTTCGGAAAAGTTCCGGAAATTATTTATAGGGTACCGGAAGGTTCCGGAATGTTCTAGAAGGTTTCTAGAAGTGGGACCACATATTGTATGGGACCCACATGGACCAAAGGGTGCATCTGGCCACTTGGGCCAGCCGCACCACCCAATGGCCCACATGGGCATGCGGCTAAGGAAGGGAGGGAACCCATTCCTAGTTGGACTAGGAGTTGGGCCCTCCACCCTTTAGGAAAGGGGCCCAAGGAGGAGTACTAGATGGACTCCAACTTGGGGGGCAAGAAAGGGGGCCGAACGGCCCCTACCCCAACCCTAGCCGACCACCTATAAAAGGGGGGAGGGGAGGGGTGCGGCACACCAAGGAGCCCCCCAGGCTAGCCGCACCTCCTCCACCTAAACCCTAGCCGCGCCACCCCTTACCCGAAGGGCTACCGCCGCCTCTCCTCTAAACCCTAGCCGCACCCCTCTCTCCCCGGAGGGCTGCGCCACCTCCACCTCTCCCTCTCCTCTTGCTTGGCTTGGCGAAGCCCTGCTCGCGGAGATCGTCATCATCACCGACACTACCGTCCTGCTGCTGAGATCATCAAGGCCACGTCCTCTCGCTTGCGGGATCAAGGAGTTGACGTCTTCATCGATCCGTACATGTGGACACCGCGGAGGTGCTGCCCGTTGCTGCACTTCACCGGATTGGATCTCGAGGATAATACATCTCCTCGCGACTAGACGAGTCTAGTTGCGGGGATCGACTAGCCAACCCCTGCACCGACAAAACGCGTTTGTTGTTCTTCAAGGGTAAGAGATTGGATCTCACCTTCGCTATCTTCATCTCGTAGATCTAGATCCTTGGGGTTTATTCCGCTTGCCGCGTAGGAAATTTTTTGTTTTCTATGCTGCGACCCCTTCAAGTGGTATCAGAGCCTAGATCTATTCGTAGATGTTGGTGCGATTAGAACACAAGGAGTTGTGGGCGTTGATATTTTATGTTGCTACCTTCTCGCGTGCACTTTGCATCTTTGCGGTATTGTGAGATTGAAGCGGCCCGGACCAACCTTACTCGTCCACGCACGAGAGACCGGTTCCACGACTGACATGCAACTTGTTTTGCATAAGTGGCTGGCGGGTGTCTGTTTCTCTTGCTTTAGTGAGGATGCAATTTTCAACGGAAGGCCTTTCAAAAGGATGAGTAAATAAGCGACTATTATATCACCGTTGTGGTTTTTTCGTAGATTAGAACGGTTCTATCTCGTTGACCCAAGCCACGCAAAATTTGCATAAACAAAGTAGAGGACGTCTAACTTGTTTTTGCAGAGGGGGTCAAGTGATGTGATATGGCGAAGGTGATTTGTGATAATGTATGCAATGATCATGTTTGTAATATTTCGCGACTTGCATGTCGACGAGTACGGCAACCGGCAGGAGCCATATGGTTGTCTTTTATTTATGTGACCTGCGTGTCAATGAATCACCATGTAATGCTTTACTTTATTGCTAAAAGTAGCATTAGTTGTAGTTGTAATAGTTGGTGGACAACCATGGTGATGGCGCCACGATGATGGAGATCATGCCGGAGATGGAGATCTTGCCGGTGCTTTGAAGATGGAGATCAAAATGCATAAGAAGAAAGACCATATCATATCATAATTTTTGAATTGCATGAGATGTTAATCCTTTTTGTGCACCTATTGTTATGCTTAGATGTGATCGCGACGGTAGCATGATAAGGTGATCTCTCACATTAGTATCAAGATTTTTAAGTGTTCTCCCCTAGTATGCACCGTTGCAAAAGTTCGTCGTTTCGAAGCATCACGTGATGATCGGGTGTGATAGATTCAACGTTCACATACAATGGGTGTAAGCCAGTTTACACATGCGAAAATACTACGGTTGTCTTGACGAGCCTAGCATGTACAGACATGGCCTCGGGAACATGGAACCAAAAGTTAAACACGAGTCATATGAATGATATGATCAACACTGAGTTGTTCACCATTGAAGCTACATCATCTCACGTGATGATCGGTTGTGGTGTAGTGATTTGGATCGTGTGTCACTAAACAACCAGAGAGATGTTGAGTTTAGTGGGAGTTCATATATTAATTTGATTAAGTTGAACTAAAATTATCATAAACAAAGTGTCCTAAAGATGTCTTTGCAAAATCCTTGTAGATCATGGCCGACTACAGTAGTATGTTTCTTGCTGAGGAGCTGCGTCTCGATGGTCAAATTNTGTTAGCATAAAACCACCACTTTTGTGGTCAAATTGCGGAAAACCACCACTTTATGTTTTTTTTCAAAATGTGACCACTATTCGGCAAGTTTGTTGCAATTCGCACAAATCTTGGTTTTAAGCCAAATTGACAGCGTTTCTGACAGTGGGACCCATATGTAAGGCTGACGTGGCAGATATAGACGGCGCATGGCACGGCCGTTAACGGGCATTTTTTCTCTTTTCCTTTTTTTTCTTCTTTTCCTTACTCCTTTATCCCCGCGCACTTCCTGCTGCCCCCGTTCGCCGGCTCCTGCACCCCCTCCATCTGCGTGGAGTTCGTCGTCGCCGATGCCGCCGTGTCTTGGAGCTGCTCCCCGTGGAGAACTCGCTGTTCTCCCCGTGCTCCCGGGGCGAGAGCACGCCGAGGGTTGTGCTCCATGCGGTGAGGCAACGGTGGTGGCGCGGCGAGCGGGCAAGCAGGCGAGCAAGCGCAGTGCGGTGGCGCGGCGAGCGGGCAAGCAAGCGAGCAAGCGCAGTGTGTCGAGAAGAGGAGTAGGCGGCAGCATCGGCGAGCAGGCGCCCGCGTGGGAGGCGGCGGTGGCGAGCACGCGTGCGGGCACGGGGCGGCGAGCGGGAGGCACCGGCGGCGAGCGGGCGCCTGCGTGGGAGGCGGCGCCCACTTGGGAGGCGGCGGCGGTGAGCACGCGTGCGGGCACGGGGCGGCGACCGGGAGGCACCGGCGGCGAGCGAGCGCCCGTGTGGGAGGCGGCGGCGAGCGGGAGCCACCTGCGGCGAGCGGGCGCGGGGCAGCTAGCAGAGGAGCGCGAGCGGCAGCGGCGGCGAGAAGGCCGCGCGCGGGTGGCAGCGGCGGCGAGTAGGCATGCGGGCTGGCTGGCGGTCGGGCGCGGGGCGGCGAGCAGGGCGGCGAGAAGGCGAGCGGGCGGCAGCAGGGCGAGCGGGCGAACGGGCGTGGGCCGAGCAGGCGCGCGGGCACGGGCGGCATCGGCTGCGAGCGAGCGAGCAGGCGCGCTCGCGGGCGTCGGCGGCGAGCAGGCACGTGTGGGCGGCAGCGGCGAGCAGGCACGGATGCGACCGGCCGCTTCGGAAGCGACACGACGACAGCGAGGATGGAGGCGGTTCACGACGCTGTGGCGAACGCGAGCAGAGCCAGTGTCGAGCAACGGCGGCGGACGCGAGCAGAGCTGTTCGCGGGCGGCGGCGGCGTGTGGGGCGAGCCGGGCGTACAGGGATAAAGAAGAGGGGAAAAAAAGAAAAGAAAGAAATAAAGTGGGGAAAAATAATATCCGTTAGCAACGTCACACAGCCTTACAGGTGGGTCCCACCGCTTCTGTCGTGGGGTTGTCACGGCAAGTTCTTCCTGAGGGAAGATGAGTTCTGGGGCCATTGATGACTGAAGTACGTAGGAACGGTTAATCTCGTCGAGGAACAAGGATTTACCCAGGTTCGGCCCCTCTGATTCGAGGTAAAGACCTACTTCCTGCTTCTATGTTATTGCTCTTGATATATCTCGATTACAATTACCCGGCTCCTACAACTTAGGAGCCGGCGACTTCTCTCTGGTGGCTAGAGTTTCTCTCTACTGGTTGAAGCTTATCTCTTAGAACTCATCTATCTAAGGTCCAGGACCCTGCTTATAAAGGCCGCCGGGTCTCTGGACTTACAGGCTACACCGAGTCACACTAAAACACGGAGTCCTACTCTACGTCTTGGTCTTCCAAGTTAGACTCCGGGTTGTACTTGGACTCCTTCTTCGGGTGAGCCTCTTTCTCCACACGGGCCTTGGTCGGCTTGTCTCCAGCCCAGCCCATGCGACTTGTCTCGTGACTCGGCGTTGGCCTTCTTGGTCTTGGCGGGTCTACTTTCCGGGTCCATGGGCCTACCTATAAAGTATCCCCCCATCAGTAGCCCCCGAATTTATCTTGGGCACAGCTTGGCGGCTTCTCTGACTTGTTGGTTCGACTTCCTGGGTCGACTCCTTCCACTTGAGCCATAGGCTCCAAAGTCGCTTGCTGCTAGCTCCAAGATGAATTCCTGCATAAAGACATAAAAAATATAAAGGATGAGTCTATCCTCAGCCCTTGTTCAAGTCATCACCCTTGCCCTTGCACATGCTGGCCGGGTCTGTTGTGACTCTTGCGAACAAGGACTGGACAATTCGACTTTCACTGCCACAGGACTCGCCACTCTGGGACAAGCCGGCTTCTTCCAATTCTGTGACTTTAACTTTTCTGCGCTGTGTCCTTTCTATCTGTTTAACCACTGAACTGCTTAATAGCGAAACGTTATCCACAATTTATCGTGGACCTGCACTGTAACTCTCTTAGGGTTTTACCCTCTCGATAAATACCGAAGGGTTAGGTTTTAACCTCACTTGCCCCTTCAGCTCAAAACCTCTCCTTTCTCTTCGCGCCCATCTCTCCCCGCGCCCAGCACGCACCGCCCGCACGCCATGGCTCCCAAGCGCACAAAGACCGCATCCAAGGCCAAGGCAACCTCGTCGAGCAGGACGGTGGACATCACCGCCGCGGCCGCCGCTGCCGCAAAATCTTCTTCCAAGCGGTCGATCTCCGCCGATTGGGGTGGATCTGTGGTCACGGCGGAGCAATTGAAGACCCATAGGCTCTCAGGTTTGATTCCCTCTAGTGCTCAAGCTCGGGCCCCAGGGGATGAGATTGTTCCCTCTCCCGCTAGGGGTGAAGTAGTTGTCTTCGTGGAACACATGTTCCGCGGATTTTCTCCCCCCGGCGATCTTTTATTCCGCCAGCTCCTCGAACTTTACGAGCTGCGGATTCACGATCTGGCTCCTAACTCCATTCTCACCCTTTCCAATTTCGTTGTTCTCTGTGAAGATTACCTCCAGATTAAGCCTGACATCAATCTCTGTCTTGAGCTCTTTTACTGCAACCCTCAGCCCGAGACCTCTGGGGGCCCTCTTCTCCAATGTGGCGCCGTCGCTCTTCAACGGCGCCTCAATTCTGTCTTCCCAAAGCCAATCTTTCCCAATCGCATCAAGGATTGGCAAAAAACCTTGTTCTATTGCAAGGACACCTCCCCTGCAAATGAGCCAAAACTTCCCTTGTTCTCTGAGGACCGCCTTCGGGCGACTCCTCTGATGAAAGCTAGGTGTCCAGAGGCCGCCCGGCCAGGAGTCGAGTCTCTGATCACTCGCATCCGGGCCCTCTTGTCCCACAACTTAGAAAATATGGATCTTGTCCGCTACTGGACGACCTAGAGAATCCAGCCACTGAGTCCTAGGACTCGACTGATCAGCTCATACACCAGATGAGCTGGTGATGACCTCCGAGTTACGGAGCAGCTGTCTGATGGACCCGAACTTGGTCGACTCATCAAAAAGTTGACTGGGAAACCGGTGAAGGATCAAGCTCATTTCGGGCTCCAGCCCTTCTGCTCGACCAACCCAGCTCCTGATGTAAGTATAATTCTCTACTTTATTTCAACCTTGATCTCACTTGTACTGCTTACTGACTCACGTTTATTGATTCTGTTGCAGCTCACCGACTCCTTCTGGAAGCCGGCCTCTGGAGCTGGCACTAAGAATAAAGTTGAAGCTGAGGCTGAAGCTGAAGAGGAAGTTGAAATTCCTGCCACAGATCAAACCACTGTGGCAGAAGACACTGATGATGCGGATGAGGAGTCCTCCCAGGGGGCTCCCGCTGAAGACGATGCTGCCGATGAGGAGTACTCGCCAGAGGCTCCAACCGAGAATGTTGATGGAGAGGAGTCCTCTCGGGAGGCTCCCATCGTGGAAGAGATCGACGATGACGAGTCCTCTCCGGAGGCTCCCACCACTAGACAAACTGATACTGCCTCTGCTGCCGCTCAACCGTCGCCATCTGCGGAGTCCTCTGCTAGGAGTCACTCCTCTTCTTCCCCAACCTCAAACAACAACGGCTCTCGAGAGGCTGTTCCCAAGGTACCACTCTCACGAGTCCTTGGGTCCTCTCGCTCTCCCACTAAGCCTGAAGAACACATGCAGAGTGTCATTGCCGCCAGAAAGAGGAAGCTGCATTCCGATGGGCCTGCAGACGCTCCTGAGCCTCTGCCAGTCTCACACCAGCGGAAATCGGCCTCTCCTCCCCAAAAGGACGACTCCTACCACTCTGGCATGTCAATGCCTTCCTCAAACTCTCAGGCCTCCTTGGACCTGGAGACCAATGTTGGGTAAGATTCCTTTGTTTCTATACTTGCACTTAAATGACTTCTGCTTTTTCCCTTTTCACTAATTCTGGTGCTGACTTCTATTTTTGTGTATTTTAGGGCTCGGCCTTGTTCTAAGGTAACCAAGCTCCCAGGCATGGTTGATGTCACCTCTGGTCGTGGACCTGCACCTCCTTCAGCCTCTGAAACGACCAACACGAGGACAGGTCCTTCAGTTGCTGCATCTGCTGGTGCAACCACGACTCCAACCATTCCCGAGTCCCCTTCAAGGACTCGGGCGGCGACTCCAACAATAGTCCAGCCCAGCTGATGGGTGGATACTTTATAGGTAGGCCCATGGACCCGGAAAGTAGACCCGCCAAGACCAAGAAGGCCAAAGCCGAGTCACGTATCAAGTCGCATGGGCTGGGCTGGAGACAAGCCGACTAAAGCCCATGATGAAGAAAGGACGCATCCAAAGAGGAGTCCAAGTACAACCCGGAGTCTAACTTGGAAGACCAAGACGTAGAGTAGGACTCCGTGTTCTAGTGTGACTCGGTATAAGCTGTAAGTCCAGGGACCCGGGCAGGCTTTATAAGCGGGGTCCTGGACCTTAGATCGATAAGCAAGTTAGAGAGAGAAACCCTAGCCACCAGAGAGAAGTCGCCGGCTCCTGAGTTGTGGGAGCCGGGTCCTTGTAATCGAGATACCATCCAGAGCAATAACATAGAAGCAGGAAGTAGGTCTTTACCTCTAATCAGAGGGGCCGAACCTGGGTAAATCCTTGTTCCTTGACGAGATTAACCGTTCCCACGTACTTCAGTCATCAATGGCCCCGAAACTCATCTTCCCTGAGGAAGAACTTGCCGTGACAACCCCACGACAGTTGGCGCCCACCGTGGGGCCTACGGTGACGAAAGGAGTTGAGATCGTTGGAGCTGCTCGTCGAGCTATGGAGAAACTCGCCATCGGGCGGGTCTACACGGATGAGCATGGAGAGACCGAAATCGATGACTCAGGCTGGACTTCGGAGATGAACGAAGTCGACGAAGGCTACCAGCTTGTCTTTGGAGGAATCAACGTGTTCGTCGGGATGGTGTGCGCGTCGGGTCTTCGCGTGAACTCGGCGGAGTCAGTTTCAGAGCCAAACCGTTGTCGTCGAGTCCGACGGCGAGGAGTCGGTCGGAACTTCAGAGGTCGGCATCATCGCCGAGTCTGAGGGACCCCTAGCTGAGGAACCAGAGGTGATGCAAGAGTCAGATTCAGATTATGATGCAGATTCAGAGTCCATCCTACCCTTGTTTGAAGATCGGCTTGGGTACGGGATAGAGGAAGAGGATTATGAGGAGTCGCCAGTACGCGCTCGTGTTGTGGGAGTCTACATGTCTGGAAACGCAGGGAATCAGTTCGATCCGACTCTATTGACAAAGGAAATTAATGCAAGTAATGCCGCTGAGAGGGCAGCCGAGTTAACCAACGCTCGTGCTGCGTTGGAGAAGCAGCTAGCTGATATTACAGAGGCAAACCGTCGACTAGCCGCGGAACAGGCCCGAGTCCAGGATGAAGCTCAAGTTGTGCGGAGGCGCCGCGAGGAGCTTACTTCAATTCAACACCACAGAGCCAGGAGTCGCTTGCATGATGGAGTCCACATCAATCCAACCAATCTATTCATCACACCTAACGGTTCAGGCAGAGGAGCCGGACTGGGAGGCTCAGCGGCAGCAGGAGGCGCCGCAGGAGGAGCCGGAGGAGCACCACCACCACCACCACCACCACCACCCCCAGAAGGATCGGGAGGCAGCCGTGCCAACGGACCACCGCCTGAAGGAGGAGTCGGAGGAGGAGCATCTGGTGGTTTAGGGTCACAGCATAACAGATTTCATACCCCAGAAGGACATTACTCTAATCCTATGGACAACGTTCATGCGGCGACTCTGAGGTTGGAGAATATTGTGGTACCAGAGGGACCAGCAGGACAGGAGACTCGTGAGGCTATCGAGCTACTGAAGACAGCTTTGACTCAGCAAGCTTTGTATCCAACCTTTCCAGATGCAAGTAGGCTACACTCAACACCCTTTAACTCAGGTACGAGGAGTCGGCACGGTGAGTCCAACCCGGCAAACTCTACGAGTGCAAGGCGTCGTGAACTAGTGAGGAATCGTGCAAACATACCAACCGCTTCACAAGCTCAGCTAGTGGTTGATGAAGCAAGGCAACGACGAGAAAGAGAAGCAGCAAGAGCTCGGGAGGCAGATAGGGACAGAGCGTTAGTGGGTGCAGCCAACCCGCCTTAGCCAACCCACGTGCACGAGGAGGTGACTTCTCCTGGTGCTTCCCCAGCGTTAACAGGACCAGAGTGTTTGTCTGATGCCATCAGGTCCGAGTCCTTCCCCAGCAGTTTCAAGGAGCCGCGTAAGGTTCCAAATTATGAGCCCAACATGGACCCGACCTCTTGGTTGGGTACATACGAGATGGCAATGAGTATTCGCAATGCCACAGGTAATCTGTGTGCCAAGTTCATGTATCTTATGATGGAGGGAGCAGCCAAGGTTTGGATGCGCAACTTGCCTCCTAGGTCAATCAACTCTTGGGAGCAATTGAAGGCGGCTTTTATTCAGAACTTCCAGGGCACATGCAAAAAACTCAGCATCATCGAGGACCTAGAGCGGTGTGTCCAGAGGAAGGGCGAGTCAGCAAGGCACTGGATGAAGCGAGTCTCAGAGATCATTAACTCCTCACAAGGACTCCCACCAGTTTCAGTGTTAATGGCGATGGAGAGAAATTGCAGTTATAATCCCTTGAGTTGGAAGCTAGGTCGTATGAAGGAGAGCCTGAATCAAGGTATTCCCCTTACGATTGGTGAGATCATGGCAGGTGCTAATAAGCACGCTGCCACAGACAAAACAAAGGATCAGGAGGAAGGAACTAAAGGACNTATGTATCTTATGATGGAGGGAGCAGCCAAGGTTTGGATGCGCAACTTGCCTCCTAGGTCAATCAACTCTTGGGAGCATTGAAGGCAGCTTTTATTCAGAATTTCCAAGGCACATGCAAGAAACTCAGCACCATTCGAGGACCTGGAGCGGTGTGTCCAGAGGAGGGCGAGTCGGCAAGGCACTGGATGAAGCGAGTCTCAGAGATCATTAACTCCTCACAAGGACTCCCACCAGTTTCAGTTGTTAATGGCGATGGAGAGAATTGCAGTTACAATCCCTTGAGTTGGAAGCTAGGTCGTATGAAGGAGAGCCTGAATCAAGGTATTCCCCTTACGATTGGTGAGATCATGGCAGGTGCTAATAAGCACGCTGCCACAGACAAAACAAGGATCAGGAGGAAGGAGACTAAAGGACAAGGTGGCAATGGTACAGAATCAGAACCAGAATCAGAACCAGAATCAAGGTAGGTGGCAAGAGGCCATATGGAGATAACTCTGACCTAGTAGCCAACACAAACACTGGAGTCAGACGTAAGGACAATAATTCTGGTGGGTACCAAGGCCGCACTCCAAGCACAGAGGAGGTCTTGAGAATTCCATGCCCTAAACATGCCAAGAACGGTAGATGCGGTCATACCCTGGGACAGTGCGTAGATTTGCAGCGCGCCAGGTTCCAAGGGCCAGGAGGAGGTAACAACAATGGTGGATATAGAGGAAACAATGGAGCCGGAGGACCCGGCAATAACGGTGGAGGAGCCGGCAATAACCCAAACCAACCTCAAGGAGGAGGTCACCAGCAGGGCGGGTTCCAGCAGAACCCGAAGCAGCTTCACGAGGGCAATGGGCAGTATTACGTCACAACTCGGCAGCACAACCCGAGTCGTGGCAGCTACCATGTCTTCACAACTAGTACGTCCAAGCGTTCCAAGAAGTTGAAAGTCAGAAGCAGTTAATGCAGTAGAGCCGGCCCTTCCACAGTGGCTCAGGTGGTCAGAGCAAACCATCACATGGAGTCGGGCAGATCATCCTCCAAGAGTCGACGAGCCAGGGCAGCTAGCCTTGGTAGTGGCACCTCAAGTTGGGGGCTATACATTGAACAAAGTGCTTATGGATGGTGGAAGCAGTATCAACATCTTATATTACGACACATTCAAGAGGATGCAGCTGCAAGATAGACAGCTAATTCCAACAGAGACAGTGTTCCATGGGATAGTACCAGGGAAGTCGGCTAACCATTGGTAAGATTTATCTTGAGGTTGCTTTTGGCACAGTGGAGAATTTTCGTTCAGAGATTATGCCTTTGAGGTAGTGGACCTTAAGAGCCCATATCATGCTCTTTTTGGTCGACCTGCATATTTTAAGTTTATGGCCAGGCCATGTTATGTGTACTTGAAGCTCAAGATGCCAGGTCCAGCAGGAATCATCACAGTTAATGGCAGCAGACAGATGGCATTGGAGTGCGAGATTGGTGATGCAGCCATGGCTGAGACAGCTTGTGCTCAAGAGGAGCTGAAGTTTTACAAGGCAAACGTGGATCCGGAGGACAACTCGGTCCTTAAGAAGCCGGCCACAGAGGAGAAGATGAAATTCAAGTCAGCTCAGGACACAAAGCAAGTCGACTTTACCCCTGGTGACTCTTCCAAGCAGTTCACCATTGGGGCACACCTCTCTGATAAATAGGAAAGCGCGCTCGTCGAGTTCATCCGTGAGAACCGGGACGTTTTTGCATGGAAGCCATCTGACATGCCAGGAGTCCCGAGAGAACTCGCCGAGCACAGCTTACACGTTAATCCTAATGCAAGACCAGTTAAGCAGGGTCTGCGCAAGTTTCATGATGACAGGAGGAAAGCCATAGGAGAAGAGGTGGCTCGGCTCCTCGCAGCCGAGTTCATCAAGGAGGTCTTTCACCCAGAGTGGGTGGCCAACCCAGTGTTGGTACCAAAGAAGACAGGAGAGTTGAGGATGTGCATCGACTTCACGGGCCTGAACAAGCATTGCCCTAAGGACCCGTTTGCACTACCTCGCATAGACCAGATCATCGACTCCACAGCGGGGTCAGAGTTGCTTTGTTTCTTGGATGCATATTCAGGGTACCATCAGATCAGACTCAACATAGAGGATGAGTTGAAAACGTCCTTCATCACGCCCTTTGGAGCATTTTGTTACACAACAATGCCCTTTGGACTCAAGAATGCGGGAGCTACATATCAGAGGTGTATCCAGAACTGTTTCAAAAAACAGATTGGAAGGAATATTCATGCTTATGTGGATGATGTAGTTGTCAAATCTCAGAAGGCCGACTCTTTGATAGCAGACTTGACAGAAACCTTTGAGAACCTGCGCAAGTATAAGATGAAGCTCAACCCGACCAAGTGTGTCTTTGGAGTCCCTGCTGGCAAACTCCTAGGCTTCATCGTTTCAGAGAGAGGCATTGAGGCAAATCCAGAGAAAATCAAGGCTATCCATAACTTGCAGAAGCCGACTTGTCTGAAGGACGTCCAAAGCTTACTGGATGTGTGGCAGCTCTGAGCAGGTTTATTTCCAGACTCGGGGAGAAGGCGGGTCCTCTCTACCGACTCCTGAAGAAGTCAGACAAATTCCTATGGGATGAAGAGGCTGACCGTGCTTTTGAGGAGTTGAAGAAAACTTTATCAACAGCACCAGTGCTTGCAGCTCCTACAGATAAGGAGCCCATGCTATTATATGTAGCTGCCAACGAGAGAGTTGTCAGCGCAGTAGTAGTTGTGGAACGTGCAGAGGAAGGAAAGGAGTACCCAGTGCAGAGACCTGTCTACTACATCAGTGAAGTCCTCACAGAGTCAAAGCAAAGGTACCCTCAGTGGCAGAAACTAGTTTATGGAGTTTTTCTTGCAAGTAGAAAGCTCAAGCATTATTTCCAAGAGCATCCAATTAAGGTGGTGAGTTCAGCACCGCTGGCAGATATTATACGCAACAGAGAGGCAACAGGGCGAGTCGCCAAGTGGGCAATTGAGTTGGGTCCTTATCATATCACATATGAGCCAAGGACAGCGATCAAATCTCAAGCTTTGGTGGATTTTGTCAATGATTGGACAGATTTTACATCTTCACCAAGCACCCCTTGCACCAAGTATTGGACAATGCACTTTGATGGGTCCAGACAGTTGGAAGGCTCAGGAGCCGGCGTGGTGTTAACATCGCCTAAGGGAGATAAGTTAGCATACGTCCTTCAGTTACACTTTGATTGCACCAACAACATGGCAGAGTATGAGGCTTTGCTACATGGCCTGCGTTTGGCCAAGGAGATGAACATCAAGCGTATCAGGTGCTTTGGAGACTCGGATCTCGTAGCTCAGCAAGTATCTGGAACTTGGGACTCGAAGGATGCAAACATGGCAGCTTATAGAAGAGCAGTCGAACATATAGCCGGGTTCTTTTCTGGTTATCAAGTGGAGCATATAGACAGGCGCAAGAACGAGGCCGCTGATGCGTTATCACGACTCGGCTCTCGTCGAGAGAAAGTACCACCAAATGTGTTTTTGGATGAACTCCACCACCCTTCAGTCAAGTTGCCCACAGAGGAGGAGTTAGCCTTTCCAGACCCAGAGTCGGCACTTGTTGCAGCAGTACGAGCAATCCCAACATGGACAGAGCCCTACCTAGCCTATCTCCTGCGGGGTGAACTCCCAAAGGATGAGGTCAAGCGAAAGCAACTCATCAGGCGATGCAAGTCCTATACAGTCATTAATGGCGAGTTATATAGAAGAAGCGTTACTGGAGTCTACCAGAGATGTGTGTCTCCAGAAGAGGGCAAACAAATATTACAAGAGATTCATGCAGGAGATTGTGGTCATCATGCATCCACTAGATCCTTAGTGTCAAAAGCTTTCAGACACGGGTTCTTTTGGTTGACAGCACATTTAGATGCAGAGAGGATAGTTCGAGTCTGTGATGGATGTCAAAGGTACGCAAGGCAAGACCACGTGCCAGCTCAAGAACTCAGAACCATCCCTATCACTTGGCCATTTGCAGTTTGGGGACTCGACATGGTGGGCCCTTTCTCAAAGTCGCCTTGTCAGAAGACCCATCTGCTAGTAGCAGTTGACAAGTTCACCAAGTGGGTGGAAGTGGAACCCGTCAGCAGAGTCGACGGTGCATCAGCTGTGAGATTCTTCAAGAAGATAGCCACACGTTTTGGGTATCCTCATAGCATCATTACAGACAATGGTACCAACTTATCAGTTGGGGAGATGGCCAAGTTTTGCGGTGAGAACAACATCAGACTCGACCTAGCCTCAGTGGCACATCCACAGTCCAATGGACAAGCAGAGAGGGCAAATCAGGAGTTGCTGAAGGGAATTAAGCCTCGGCTCCGAGTCCCTCTGCTAAGAGCCGCCGGGTCTTGGGTTGAGGAGTTACCAGCAGTGCTTTGGAGCATCAGGACGACTCCTAACAGATCTACTAGCTTCACACCTTTCTTCATGGTGTATGGAGCAGAAGCTGTCTTGCCAAGCGACTTGTTGCATGACTCGCCACGAGTCGCCAATTATGTGGAGACAGAAAACGAACTCGCCCGCCAGGACTCGGTCGATGCACTTGAGGAAGCAAGGGAGCTAGCCCTTGAGAGATCAGCAGTTTATCAGCAGGACCTGCGGCGATATCACGCACGCAGAGTCAAAACCAGGACTTTCCAGGAAGGAGACTTAGTGCTTCGCCTTGTCCAGAGTAAGGAAGGGATGCACAAGTTATCTCCACCATGGGAAGGACCGTTCGTCATAAGCAAGAATCTGAACAACGGATCGTACTATCTGATGGATGTACGAGAGCCGGCAAGTGTAGGCAAAGGAGCTGACACAGCTCATACTCTAGATCCTTATGCAGAGGCAAAGAGGCCTTGGAACATAGCTCAGCTACGTCCATATTATACCTAAGTTGTAATAGATTCATGAGTTGAAAGGCAATGAGCCCAGTGAGCCATGCCCAGATGTAATCAAATTATTATGATCAAATGAAATAAAGCCGGCTTCTGTGAACATGAGTCCTTTAGTCGAGTCACCCAGTGAGTGCGCTTTGTTCTTTAAATTTTGATCATCAGGTTCTTGGGGGCTTGCTTTTCAGTGAAAAAAGTTAAGCTTAAACTCTTGGACCCGGCACAGTAGCCAAATTTTCCTAGTTTTCTCGCTGGTAAGTCAGATGCATCCTGCACAATATGATCTATCTACAGGCATGACTTGCTTCTTTCTCTTATGGATCCTAAGGAACATATGAGTTAAGAACCTGTCAGCACAAGCTGTACGAGAAGTCATGCAGGGCCTACTTATTCATCAGTGAAAAATTAGACGGGTTATAAGAACCAAGCCGATTGGCACAAATTCAAAATAGCTAACAAGCTAAATAGTTTAAAGCACCAGTAGTGCATCTTTACAACTCAAAAGAGCTCAACAAGCTCAATAGTTTAAAAACACCCATAGTGCATAATTACAAAGTCTCAACAGTAACACAGCATTACATAGCACTCAAAAGTCATTCAAAGGGTGGTCTTCCAGAGGAGTCGACTCCTTCGCCAGAGTCGAGGAGTCCTTCTCAGCAGGTGACTTATCCTTTGCTTGAACAGCAGGAGTCGATGAGTTCTTCTTAGCAGGAGATTTGCCTTGTGCTTGAGCAGCGGAGGAAGGAGCCGGCTTCAATGGAGGCTTGGTGGCGACTCTCTTCGTTTGAAATTTAGTACCCTTGGGACTCTTCATATGCTTAGCAAGATCTGCTTGTTTCTGAGCGTCTCCAGAGACAGCTCTAGAAGGAGTGGGCGCAGCAGGAGTCTTCAGGGTAGGCTCAGCACTCGGAACAGGAGCCGCCGGTGACGATGAACTCGGACCGGCAGAGGCAGCGAATACACCAGATGGGTCCTGTGATGGGCGGCCAAAGTTTACTATCTCAGGAGTTACTGGAGTGACTCTCTTGTTCTCCAAATCATAATGATGAACCCATACCTCAGGGTCCATCTTATTGGCAATCTCACAAGCATATGGCCGCACCAGCTTTTCTTCGGCTATGAAGTCATTCTGAGTAAAAGGTTTGCCATCTTCATGCTGCTCAGGCTTCCCCATTGTAAGCATTGCTGGCTCAAGAACAGTGGGATAGTAGCTGTGGGCTAAGGCCAAGATCCTGATAGCAGATCTCCTCATGGAAGATTGTTTCCACAGACGTACATAGCCTGGTGCTCTGGACAACTCGTCCACCAGACGTTCAGGCTCTTTGGGGCACTTGCCTTTATGATTCAGATACTTGACCACAGAACGGGCTCCCTCTTGTAGCCCATGACAGTAATCAAGCATCTCAGACAGTTGTTTGCTTGTGGGCAATTTAAGCTTGGGGGAGTCAGCCCCTGCAGAAAGGAAGTCAAGGAGTCATTGTCAGTTGAAAAGCAATTCACAAAGGTGCAAAAGGAAGCAAGCAAAAGTCATAAACTCACCAAATATATGCTGACACATTGCACCAATGCCCTTCTTGCAAGTGTTGAACACAGCTTGTAGGTCATTGTGTGCTTTTTGAGCAATCTTTTTGGCCTCAGCCGACTCTTTTTTCACCTGCTCCAGTTGAGCAGTTAAGGCCTTCAGATCCTTCTCAAGCTGAAGGGAGTGTTCTTTTTCGGCCATGGCAGATCTGGCACTGGCAGCTGCCTGGTCCTCAAGTTCTTTCATGTCTCTCTTCATCTTGGAGACAATGCACTGCAATTACAAGTCATAAAGCACAAGTGAGTTCTACAAGTTACATAAAGAACTCATGAGCTCCAAGTCGTCCCAAGTTAACAACTTGGCGCTTGGGGGCTACTCAGGAGTCAATTCTTTCTATCAGAAAAGCAGGCATGAGTTATAATCGACAAGTCATAAGCTCCAAGTCGCCACAAGTTAGCAACTTGGCGCTTGGGGGCTACTCGCAGAACAGAAATTTTTTCTTCAAGTATGGTATCAGTGAGTAATATATATTGGTAGCTCCAAGTCGTCGCAGGCTGACAACTCGGCGCTTGGGGGCTACTCATGCGAAAGTTTTTGGTCTAAGGACCCGACAGACAGTAAACTATCAGCCCCGAGTCCTAGTAGAGCTAAGGACTCAGTGCTTGGGGGCTACAGTGTGCAAAATTTTTTCCATATAGCAATTGAGTTCAGTATCAAATCAAAGCACCTATCCTAGTCACAAGTCACCACAGACAGGTGCTTGGGGGCTACTGAGA
This sequence comes from Puccinellia tenuiflora, assembly GCA_012064385.1. Lineage (NCBI taxonomy): Eukaryota > Viridiplantae > Streptophyta > Magnoliopsida > Poales > Poaceae > Puccinellia > Puccinellia tenuiflora. The sequence goes on along the minus strand of QRDG01001816.1, from coordinate 92,610 downwards.
TAGGATGATGCCAGAAAGCATGAAAAGAGAAGTCAGAAAAGCTTACTTCATGAACCATGTGAAGAGACCTAAGAGCCGCTTGCTCGTCGTCCTTCAGCCTAGCAGCTTGATCGTTCAAGTCGACTGCTTCAGCATAGGCTTCGGAAAATGACATGTTATCTGCCACCCGAAGTCGACTGTAGTCAGTAGATGACTTGATCTTGATTGATGGAGAGGCTGCAGGAGTCAGCTTGACAGGAGCCGGCTGAACTGGAGACGCAGAATCAGGAGTCGCAGCACCAGAGCTGGGCTGGACTGTTGTTGGAGTCGCCGCTCGAGCCTTTGAAGAGGACTCGGGAATGGTAGGAGTCGTGGCTGCGCCAGCTGATGCAGCGATGGAGGGACCTGTCCTCGTACTGGTTGTCTGAGAAGTCGATGGAGGGGCAGGTCCACGCCCAGAGGAGACATCAGCCATGCCTGGGAGTTTTGTTACCTTGGCACAAGGCCGAGCCCTGAAATATTCAGAGATAGAAATCAATAAACCTAGTGAAAGGAAAGATCAGAAGTCATACAATTGCAAGTACAGAGACAAAAGAGTTTTACCCAATATTGGTCTCCAGATCCAAGGCGGTCTGAGAGCTTGAAGAAGGCATTGACAAACCAGAGTTGTAGGAGTCGTCCTTCTGGGGAGGAGAGGTCGATTTCCGTTGGTGGGAGACTGGCAGAGGCTCAGGAGCATCTGCAGGCCCATCGGAACGTAGCTTCCTCTTCCTAGCGGCGATAACACTCTGCATTTGCTCTTCAGGCTTAGTGGGGGAGCGAGAGGACCCAAGGACTCGTGAGAGTGGTACCTTGGGAACAGCCTCTCGAGAGCCATTATTGTTCGAGGCTGGAGAGGACGAGGAATGACTCCTAGCAGAGGACTCTGCAGATGGAGATGGTTGAGCAACAGCAGAGGCAGTATCAGTTTGCCTAGTGCTGGGAGCCTCTGGAGAGGACTCGTCATCATCAATTTCTTCCACAATGGGAGCCTCCTGAGAGGACTCCTCTTCATCAACATTTTCAGTTGGAGCCTCTGGCGAGGACTCCTCATCGGCAGCACCATCATCAGCAGGAGCCTCCTGGGAGGACTCCTCATCCGCATTATCAGTGTCATCTGCCACAGTGGTTTGATCTGTGGCAGGGATTTCTTCTTCAGCTTCAGCCTCGGCTTCAGCTTTATTCTTAGAACCAGCTCCAGAGGCCGGCTTCCAGAAGGAGTCGGTGAGCTGCAAAAGAGTTAGTAAACATGAGTCAGCAAGCAATACAAGTGAAGTCAAGGTTGAAATAAAGTAGAGAATAATACTTACATCAGGAGCTGGGTTTGTTGAGCAGAAGGGTTGGAGCCCGAAATGAGCTTGATCCTTCACCGGTTTCCCAGTCAACTTCTTGATGAGTCGACCAAGTTCCGGTCCATCAGACAACTGCTCCGTAACCCGGAGATCATCACCAGCGCATCTGGTATATGAGCAGATCAGTCGAGTCCTAGGACTCAGCGGCTGGATTCTCCAGGTTGTCCAGCAACGGACCAAATCCATATTTTCCAAATTGTGGGACAAGAGTGCCCGGATGCGAGTGATCAGAGACTCGACCCTTGGCCGGTCGGCCTCTGGGCACCTGGCTTTCATCAGAGGAGTCGCCCGGAGGCGTTCCTCAGAGAACAGGGGAAGCTTAGGTTCATCTGCAGGGGAAGTGTCCTTGCAATAAAAGAAAGTTCTTTGCCAGTCTTTGATGCGATTTGGGAAAACTGGTTTAGGGAAGACGGAGTTGAGGCGCCGTTGAAGGGCGACGCCGCCACATTGGAGAAGAGGACCCCCAGAGGTTTCAGGTTGAGGATTGCAGTAAAAGAGCTCGAGCCAAAGGTTGATATCAGGTTTAATCTGGAGGTAATCCTCACAGAGAACGACAAAATTAGAAAGGGTGAGGATGGAGTTAGGAGCAAGATCGTGAATCCGCAGCTCGTAAAGCTCGAGGAGCTGGCGGAAGAAAAAATCGCCGGGGGGAGAAAAGCCGCGGAATAGGTGCTCCACGAAGACAACTACTTCGTCCTTAGCGGGAGAGGGAACGATCTCATCCCCTGGGGCCCGAGCTTGAGCACTAGAAGGGATCAAACCTGAGAGCCTGTGGGTCTTCAATTGCTCCGCCGAGACCACAGATCCGCTCCAATCGGCGGAGATCGATCGCTTGGAGGAGGGTTTGGCGGCGGCGGCGGCCGCGGCGGCAATGTTCACCGTCCTGCTCGACGTGGCTGCTTTTGGCCTTCGATGTGGTCTTTGAGCGCTTGGGGGCCATGGCGTGCGGGCGGTGCGTACTGGGCGCGGGAAGAGATGGGCGCGAAGAGAGGAAGGAGAGGTTTGAGCTGAAGGGGCAAGTGAGATTTAAGACTTAACCCTTCGAGATTTATAAAGGGGGGTAAAACCCTAGAAAGTTACAGAGTGGGTTCACAGTTGACTATCGGTAACGTTTCAGTAAAAACGTTCCAGTGGCTAACAAGACAGATAAGGAGTTATAACAGAGAAAGGTCAAAGGTCACAGATATGGAAGTAGCCGGCTTGTCTCAGAATGACGAGTCCTGTGACAGTGAAATCAGTTTATCTAGCCCTTGTTCGCAAGAGTCACACCAGAACCCGGCCTGCTAGTACGAGGGCAAGAGTGGTGGCTTGAACAAGGGATAAGAGTGGACTCATTTTATATATGTGTTATGTTTTTATGCAGGAATTCATCTTGGAGCTAGCAGCAGGCGACTTTGGAGCCATTGGCTCAAGCGGAAGTAGTCGACCCAGAGAGTCGAATCAGCAAGTCAGAGGAAGCCGCCAAGCTGTGCCCAAGATAAATTCGGGGGCTACTGATGGGGGGATACTTTATAGGTAGGCCCATGGACCCGGAAAGTAGACCCGCCAAGACCAAGAAGGCCAAAGCCGAGTCACGTATCAAGTCGCATGGGCTGGGCTGGAGACAAGCCGACCAAGGCCCATAATGGAGAAAGGACCCGTCCGGAAGGAGTCCAAGTACAACCCGGAGTCTAAACTTGGAAGACCAAGACGTAGAGTAGGACTCCGTGTTCTAGTATGACTCGGTGTAAAGTGTAAGTCCAGAGACCCGGCAGCCTTTATAAGCGGGGTCCTGGACCTTAGATCGATAAGCTTCAATCAATAGAGAAACCCTAGCCACCAGAGAGAAGTCGCCGGCTCCTAAGTTGTGGGAGCCGGGTCCTTGTAATCGAGACATATCAAGAGCAATAACAGAGAAGCAGGAAGTAGGTCTTTACCTCGAATCAGAGGGGCCGAACCTGGGTAAATCCTTGTTCCTTGGTGAGATTAACCGTTCCAGCGTACTTCAGTCATCAATGGCCCCAGAACTCATCTTCCCTAAGGAAGAACTTGCCGTGACAACCCCACGACAGATATCAAGGACGCACCCCAACTACAGAGGAAGTTTTATCGAGTCCTTGCCCTAAACATGCTAAGAATGGCAGGTGTGGGCATACCTTGGGCCAGTGTGTGGATCTGCAGCGTGCCAGGTTTGCAGGACCTGGAAACAGAAACAATGGTGGATACAGAGGAAACAATGGAGCCGGAGGAGCCGGCAATAACGGCGGAGGAGCCGGCAATAATCCAAACCAACCTCAAGGAGGAGGTAACCAGCAGGGCGGGTTCCAGCAGAACCCGAAGCAGCTCCATGACGGCAATGGGCAGTATTATGTCACAACTCGGCAGCAGAACCCGAGTCGTGGTAATTATCATGTTTTTACAACAAGTACATCCAAGCGTGCAAAGAAGTTGAAAGTCCGAGCAGTCAATGCAGTGCAACCAGCAATACCACAGTGGCTCAGGTGGTCAGAGCAAACCATCACTTGGAGTCGGGCAGATCATCCTCCGAGAGTCGACGATCCAGGGCAGCTAGCCTTGGTGGTAGCACCTCAAGTTGGAGGTTATACACTGAACAAAGTGCTAATGGATGGTGGAAGCAGCATCAACATCTTGTATTATGACACATTCAAGAGGATGAAGTTGCAAGATAGACAGCTAATTCCAACAGAGACAGTGTTCCATGGGATAGTACCAGGGAAATCGGCCAAACCCATTGGTAAGATTTACCTTGAGGTTGCTTTTGGTACAATGGAGAATTACCGTTCAGAGATTATGCCCTTTGAGGTGGTGGATCTTAAGAGTCCATATCACGCTCTTTTTGGTCGGCCAGCATACTTTAAGTTTATGGCCAGGCCATGTTATGTCTACTTGAAACTCAAGATGCCAGGTCCAGCAGGAGTCATCACAGTTAATGGCAGCAGACAGATGGCGTTGGAATGTGAGCTAGGTGATGCAGCTATGGCTGAGACAGCTTGTGCTCAAGAGGAGCTGAAATTTTACAAGGCAAACGTGGACCCGGAGGACAACTCGGTCCTTAAGAAGCCGGCCACAGAGGAGAAGATGAAATTCAAGTCAGCTCAGGACACAAAGCAAGTCGACTTCACCCCTGGTGATTCTTCCAAGCAGTTCACCATTGGGGCACACCTCTCTGATAAATAGGAAAGCGCGCTCGTCGAGTTCATTCGTGAGAATCGGGACGTCTTTGCATGGAAGCCATCTGACATGCCAGGAGTCCCGAGAGAACTCGCCGAGCAAAGCTTACATGGTAACCCTAATGCAAGACCAGTTAAGCAGGGTCTGCGCAAGTTTCACGATGACAGGAGGAAAGCCATAGGAGAAGAGGTGGCTCGGCTCCTCGCAGCCGAGTTCATCAAGGAAGTCTTTCACCCAGAGTGGGTGGCCAATCCAGTGTTAGTACCAAAGAAAACAGGAGAGTTGCGTATGTGCATCGACTTCACGGGCCTAAACAAGCATTGCCCTAAGGACCCGTTCGCACTACCTCGTATAGACCAGATCATTGACTCCACAGCGGGGTCAGAGTTACTTTGTTTCTTGGATGCCTATTCAGGGTACCACCAGATCAGACTCAACGTAGAGGATGAGCTGAAGACGTCCTTCATTACGCCCTTTGGAGCATTTTGTTACACAACAATGCCCTTTGGACTCAAGAACGCAGGAGCTACATATCAGAGATGTATCCAAAATTGTTTCAAGGAACAGATTGGAAGGAATATTCATGCTTATGTGGACGACGTGGTTATCAAATCTCAGAAGGCCGACTCTCTGATAGCAGATTTGACAGAGACTTTCAATAATTTGCGCAAGTATAAAATGAAGCTCAATCCTACCAAGTGTGTTTTTGGAGTCCCTGCAGGCAAACTCCTAGGTTTCATTGTTTCAGAGAGAGGCATTGAGGCAAATCCAGAGAAAATCAAGGCTATTCATAACTTGCAGAAGCCGACTTGTCTGAAGGACGTTCAAAAGCTCACTGGATGTGTGGCAGCTCTAAGCAGATTTATTTCAAGACTTGGGGAGAAGGCGGGTCCTCTCTACCGACTCCTGAAGAAGTCAGATAAATTCCTATGGGATGAAGAAGCCGACCGTGCTTTTGAGGAGTTGAAGAAAACTTTGTCAACAGCTCCAGTGCTTGCAGCTCCTACAGATAAGGAGCCCATGCTATTATATGTAGCTGCCAACGAGAGAGTTGTCAGCGCAGTAGTAGTTGTGGAGCATGCATAGGAAGGAAAGGAGTATCCAGTACAGAGACCTGTCTACTACATCAGTGAAGTCTTAACAGATTCAAAGCAAAGGTACCCACAGTGGCAGAAGTTGGTTTATGGAGTTTTTCTTGGAAGTAGAAAACTCAAGCATTATTTCCAAGAGCATCCAATTAAGGTGGTGAGTTCAGCACCGCTAGCAGATATTATACGCAACAGAGAGGCAACAGGGCGAGTCGCCAAGTGGGCAATTGAGTTGGGTCCTTATCATATCACATATGAGCCCAGGACAGCGATTAAATCTCAAGCTTTGGTTGATTTTGTCAATGATTGGACATATTTTACATCCTCACCAAATACCCCCTGCACCAAGTATTGGACAATGCACTTTGATGGGTCCAGACAGTTAGAAGGCTCAGGAGCCGGTGTGGTGTTGACATCACCTAAGGGAGATAAGCTAGCATATGTCCTCCAGTTACACTTTGATTGTACAAACAACATGGCAGAGTATGAAGCCCTGTTGCATGGTCTGCGATTGGCCAAGGAGATGAACATCAAGCGCATCAGGTGTTTTGGAGATTCAGACCTTGTAGCCCAACAAGTATCTGGAACTTGGGACTCGAAGGATGCAAATATGGCGGCTTATAGAAGAGCAGTCGAACAGATAGCCGGGTTCTTTTCTGGTTATCAAGTGGAGCATATTGACAGGCGCAAGAACGAGGCCGCTGATGCGTTATCACGACTCGGCTCTCGTCGAGAGAAGGTACCACCAAATGTGTTCTTGGATGAACTCCATCATCCTTCAGTCAAATTACCCTCAGAAGAGGAGTTAGCCTTTCCAGACCCAGAGTCGGTATTGGTAGCAGCAGCACGAGCAATCCCAGCATGGACAAAGCCCTACCTAGCATATCTCCTACGGGGTGAACTCCCAAAGGATGAGGTCAAGCAGAGACAACTCATCAGACGGTGCAAGTCTTACACAGTTATCAATGGCGAGTTGTACAGAAGAAGCGTTACTGGAGTTTATCAGAGATGTGTATCTCCAGAAGAAGGAAGGCAAATCCTGTAAGAAATTCACGCAGGAGATTGTGGCCATCATGCATCCACTAGATCCTTGGTGTCAAAAGCTTTTAGACACGGGTTCTTCTGGTTGACAGCACATTTGGATGCGGAGAAAATAGTGCGAGTCTGTGATGGATGCCAGAGGTATGCAAGGCAGGACCATGTACCAGCACAAGAACTTAGAACTATTCCTACCACTTGGCCATTTGCAGTTTGGGGACTCGATATGGTGGGTCCTTTCTCAAAGTCGCCCTGCCAAAAGACTCATCTGCTTGTGGCAGTTGACAAGTTTACCAAGTGGGTGGAAGTCGAACCTGTCAGCAGAGTCGACGGAGCATCAGCAGTGCGATTCTTCAAAAAGATAGCAACACGCTTTGGGTATCCTCACAGTATCATTACAGACAATGGAACCAACTTATCAGTTGGGGAGATGGCCAAGTTCTGTGGTGAGAATAACATCAGACTCGACCTAGCCTCGGTGGCACATCCACAGTCCAATGGACAAGCCGAGCGGGCAAATCAGGAGTTGTTAAAGGGGATCAAACCTAGACTACGGGTTCCCCTGCTAAGAGCCGCTGGGAGTTGGGTTGAGGAGTTACCAGCAGTACTCTGGAGTATCAGGACGACTCCTAACAGATCCACTGGATTCACACCGTTCTTCATGGTGTACGGTGCAGAAGCCGTTTTGCCCAGCGACTTGTTGCATGACTCGCCAAGAGTCGCCAATTATGTTGAGGCAACTAATGAGATTGCACGCCAGGACTCGGTCGATGCACTTGAAGAAGCAAGGGAGTTAGCCCTTGAAAGATCGGCAGTGTATCAGCAGGACTTGCGGCGGTATCACGCGCGCAGAATCAAGACCCGGACTTTCCAGGAGGGTGACTTAGTGCTTCGCCTAGTCCAGAATAAGGAAGGGATGCACAAGTTATCTCCACCATGGGAAGGACCGTTTGTCATAAGCAAGAATCTGAACAACGGGTCGTACTATCTAATGGATGTGCGAGAGCCGGCAAGTGTAGGCAAAGGAGCCGACACGGCTCATACTCTAGACCCATATGCAGAGGCAAAGAGGCCATGGAATATAGCTCAGTTACGTCCTTACTATAGTTAAAAGTTGTAATAGTTTTTCAATTCAAAGGCAAAGAGCCCAGTGAGCCATGCCTACATGTAATCAAATTTTCGTGATCAAAGGAAATAAAGCCGGCTTCTATGAATGTGAGTCTTTTAGTCGAGTCACCCAGTGAGTGCGCTTTATTCGTTATGCTTGATCACAAAGGTTCTTGGGGGCTTGCTTTTCAGGAAAAAAGTCAAGCTTAGACCTAAGGACCTGGCACAGTAGCCAAACTTTTCCTAGTCTTCTCGCTGGTAAGTCAGATGCATCCTGCATAATATGATTAATCTACAGGCATGACTTGTTTCTATCTCTTATGGATCCTGAGGAACATACGAGTTAAGAACCTGTCAGCACAAGCTGTAAGAGAAGTCATGCAGGGCCTGCTTATTCATCAGTGAAAAACTAGACGGGTTATAAGAACCAAGCCGATTGGCACAAATTCAAAATAGCTAACAAGCTAAATAATTTAAAGCACCAGTAGTGCATCATTACAATTCAAAATAGCTAACAAGCTAAATAGTTTAAATCACCAGTAGTGCATCATTACAACTCAAAGTAGCTAACAAGCTACATGGTTTAAAAACACCAGTAGTACATTGTTACAATCCAGAGTCATCCAGAGAATTGTCCTTAACAGGAGCTGAGTCCTTGACTGGAGCTGTGGAGTCCTTAGCTAGAGACTTGTCTTTCGCCTGGGCAGCAGATGTGGAAGTCGACTTTGCAGGGGATTTCGTGGCAACTTTCTTTGTCTGAAAGCCAGTTCCCCTGTGGCACCCCCCTCTGACACATATCGCCAGAGAGGTGGTCGCCCCGTGCGCCAGCCCAGGATATCTGGACGCACGTTACGACAATGCAACATAGCGAAAATATCATTACACAATCAGGCCCAAAGGGCTACAAATGGTTTACAAGGCCATCAAGGCATGACAAAATATCAAGCCAAGCATGGCTCAGGACAGAGTTTAACTGGCAGCGGAAGACGGCTATGGCAACGGCTTGGAGCGGCTCCACTCCACAGGCATCTGGCTGGGCTACTGATCCTAGCACGCTCTTGCTCCAAATCCTCGCTAAGGTGGAAGATGAATCCTCGCCAAAATCTGGCCACAATCACAAGGCCCGTGAGTACATTATTATGCACTCAGCAAGTATTTCCCCTCACTACAAACAATCCAACAATCATGCAGCAAGAAATACATTTGAAGTAAACTTCTACACATGGCAAGAGTCTACTCTAGGTACATGGCATAGAAGTAGCATGGCATCACAAGCAAAACATGGCATAAGCAAACAATGGGGTATTACCAGTGTAGAGTCCAAGCCAGGTGGGGTTGGATCGTGCACCGGCAATCATACAACGAGCTTACCTGTGACGAGTAGACGAGTGTACCAGTTGGTAAATAACACAACCAGTCATATCACCACAGCTAGGCTCACTGGCCTTTAGCCTCACGGGGCTAATCTCATATGTCACCACTGCTAGGCCCACTGGCCTTATCTCAACTGACATCTCAAGTAGCATTCCCTGCATCATCTTATTGTTTATTAAGTGTGATCAGGTCGTTCATAATTCTTTCAAACAAATCTTAAGTTTAACCTCCGGACACGACAAAGACAGTAGTGTGACCGACACTGAACTGGTGTTCCATATCCTAGGAACGAGGCTAGCTTGCTAGGTTGAGACTCTCGAGAGTTTGCAGTTACCACTCACCTAAATGCACCTTACTTAGCTAAGGCAAGATACACTTACATAACCGTTCACGCTACCAGGACACTCCTTGAATAACTACCGACTTACCACTCGGGCTAAGTCTTATGACGAAGTGAATCCGGCACGTCCCCAACGAATGAGCAACGCCTAGCTCCGGAACCTTCGCAAGACTAGCCCCGACCACAACTATGCAGTAACCGACTAGACTTGCCAAGAGGGTAGCATCCAAGGAGGCTTGATAGGTTACATAGGTTAAGGCTCTCCCATTTGGGGCGACAGTGGTAGTGCGTTCAAGGGTTCAGATTAGTGGCACTATGAATAGACCTCATCGTTGTTTGGAGGGGTGTTTCATTTAATCAAGTTTCAGCATTCACATGCCCAACCAACAAAGGATTAGTTCAACACAATAATCACAACCAACAAGGCATTAGCAACACAAACAAGCACAAACAAACATAGCCTAGAACATGCCTAACACTTGCATGAATAAATAACCACATCACAATAATAATACCCGGGTGACTGTGGCGGGCAACCCGGCCGGTGTCACACGGGGGTTAGTGTCACAGAATAACAAGAACACCCGGGTGACGGTGGCGGGAGACCCGGCCGGTGTCACTCAGGGGTTGGAGTCACAGAATAATAATAAGCATACCCGGGTGACTGTGGCGGGCAACCCGGCCGGTGTCACTCGGGGGTTAGTATAATAATATAGCACAGGCGGAGTCTGTGACGCATCCGTTCCTCCACGCGCAAGTCTTTGGCGGCGTTATCGTCCGACCGTTGACCAGGAAGTGGGGAGTTGGGCATATAGTCTCCAAAACTAACCGAAAAGCAATCATAAGAATGAGAGAGCATCCATTCCACTCGAGGGTTCCCTCGACGTGGTGTCAGCAATCTCGGCAAAAAGAACCAAATGGAAAGTCAGCTCCCAAGCGCCGCAGTCCGGGTGGTCTACGCCAACCATATTTGACGGAGGGACAAGAAGCAAATAACTCTTTTGGCAAATGCCCCCAACTCCGAGGGTCACGGGCCGACATTTGTCCGCACCTAGCCTCGGCGTTGAAGAAGAAGCAAACAATCAACGCATGTTTTTGTTATTTAGTTGTCAAAGCCACGCAAGTGCGAGGCGCACAGATAATTCATACATCAATCTAATGCATACATGGATGATGAATAAAACATGGCAACAATAATAGACCGGCATAATATAAATACCAAACGCAGACAAATATAACCACTTGGCATGACAATAAGCGAATAACAAACAACTTGCGGGACTGCTCATAGCAAGGGGTTAGCTTGCCTTCGACGATCGACGCCATTTGGCTTGGAGGTCACGGGCACGTCGCGGGTTAGGGTCTCGATTCGCCGGTACTGCGGAAAACACCTATACATGCATATGCGGGGGCTGAGCATACAATCATCGTACAAAAATATAAAACATATACCACTGGATAGACCTTTTTGAAATACGAATTTACAAATTTGAATCACCTCAAACGGAGCTACGGTTCAGAAGATATCGAAGTGCGACGATTAGCTATCTGCTGCTCACCTCGGGAAAAAAAACAAAACAGGCCGAATCTGACTGGGCTGGGCTAGATGCGCATTCTCTGGAAATACGCTTTCTCCTCAGGGAAGCGTAAACCTGGAAAAAAAAGGAGGGCGCCTTCAGCTAGCCCAAATCGATCGATCGATCGGTTTGGCGTCCGCACGGGAGGCTCGGGAACGGCCGGGGAGACGACGACGCAGCGGCGTCACGGCGGCCGGGGAAGAAGGACGCGGTGGCGGCGGCGGGGTTAGCCCCGGGAGGCGGCCGGACGCGGGGACACGCAGTGTCGGGACCGGCCGGCTCGGCACGGCATCGGGAGGCAGCCGGGGGAGTCGGCCAGCGACGCCGGCGAGGTTGCCATCCGCGGCCACGGCATGGGATGGCGCGGCAGTGCGTCTCCCCCCTCCGCTCCCATCGACGCCGACGTGGGCGGACATGGCGGCCACGGGAGCTGGTGGCGGCGGCAGGTGGTTGGCGGGGGTCGCCGCGGACGGCGGCGGCTGCGTCGGGGCAGAAGCTGGTGCTCGGGGGGGGCGGCGAAGTCGACGCGGGCGGACCGGGATGGGACAACGTGCGTGGTCGGCCACGGGATGGATGGCGCCGTGGTCGGGGGCGATGACGCGGCCGACGTCCTGGGCGTGGCACGGCCGCACGGGAGGGCGGTGGGATCAGCAGTGGCGGCCGGGCTGGGACTCGCCGTCTGCAGGGGGGTGGCTTGCAGTGGAGAACCGCGGCCAGGGAAGACTATGGCCGGAGGAGAGGGGAGACGAGCTCGGGAAAGGCTCGTCATGGACGTCGGGTGGCCCTGGCCGGACCGAAGAATGCGATTCTGGCTCCCCGAACCGACCAGAGGAGAGGTCCAGGAGGAAAAGGAGAGCACTGGGGCAGGGGAAAGTGGTCGCTGCGCGCGGGGAGGGCTTGACCTGGCCTCTATATATGCAGGGAGGGGAGGGGAGTTAGGTGTGGCCGGTGTGTCCATTACTTGCTCCTGAGGTCATGGCTTACGCTTCTCCGGATACAGGGGAGAGATAAGGGGAAGGAGGGGCTGCGGCTGCCATGCTGGATGCACAGTGGCGCTCGTGGTCTACTGTAGCAAGCAGATTAGGCACCGACCATGGCAGTAAGCAGGGTTTAGGTCATGCCCAAGCGCGCGTCCTGGACGTTCAGAGCGCGACGCGAGCGGCATCGACGCGTTCCCGGTGACTCGGAGCTCTAAACTGAAAAAGGATTGCACCACTAGGTTCGTAACGACGAGGCCAACTCAACCAAACAAGAGTCACTCAAGGACTCCAAACTTCGTAACACAAGATTTTCAGAAAACCAAGGGTGCGCCGGGTGTTCGATGAAATGACAGGGGCCTTGCACCTCTCAGAAAAATCCCCGAAATTCACAGTGGTTTAGGACAGGGGTATGTAGTATGTATGTGGAGTTTTAGATCAAATGGAGGCCGGGAGCTTGGTCAAATAAATTGGTGTCCAAAAATGCCCAAATGGCATGGGCATGCCAATTGTTTTTATTCAAATGATCTTGACCTGATATTCTGGATATGTGGTTATATAAGGGAGTTGGTCAATCTGGCAAAGTGGCAATGCCAAATAAATTTTGTAGCTAAGGGTGGCTTTGGAAATTGCAAATAGGCATGAAAAGGCATTACAAAGGAAGTACCTCAAATATTGCTCAAATGAGGTTGGGCCAATGGGGGTGAAATGCTCAGGAGGTGGATTCATGCATCTCCCCAAAGTTGTAGAATTTTTGGATGAGTGGAAGGTGTCTGGATAATTTTCGGATTGAAACCGACATAAAAGGAAATAGGGTTTAACTTTGGAATATAGCATGGGACTAGGAAATATTTTTCCATGGGAGTGAGGTATATGTATGAGGGAACCATATGGTATCTTGGTGGAATTTATTTCCAGGTACACTTGTGGTGGTGGCTTTGGTGGGATAGTCGGGAGGGGTTTTGGAAATCTCCAGAACGGACCAACGTTCGATCGGCAAAATAATGGCATGGAAATATGGTGGAGGTTGACAAGGATCGGGAATTGCTGGGAAATTTTCCAAGAGAGCGAAACCAAAGTCAAGCCAAGGACCATCTGGTTCAAGGAAAACATTTTGAAAGTAGAAAAGGTTTTTCAGGTGTGAGAAAACACCACTAAAATTAGGGACCAATTTTTGGGGTGTTACAAACCTTCCCTCCTTAAAAAGAATCTCGTCCCGAGATTCGGAGACTTATAAAGATTCCCGGAGTTATAACAAGATATTTCTCGTATGGTTTAATATACCCCTATATTAAAATATTTTAAAACTTTTTATACCAAATATTAGAGTTTAACACTGAAAGGATCAACGCTCAGCAGGACATTTTACTAAAACAAACATTATCAAGGCATGATATTTTTATCACACTCATGCATTCTAAGGATGGCATGGCAGGGGCTCACACAATCACTCAATTAGGAGCTACCACCACGAGTATATAAATATAACCTAAGGTTTTTCTCAAATACACGCATACACAACCATGCAATGAACAAGCAAGTCTACAACCAAGCAAATATCCAAGAAAACTAAGTTTAACCGTGTGGAAGTAATTACCCAAAATTCATAAACAAAAGGATTGGGATATGCTCTCACATACTCTTACCTAGGGTTGTAGTTTAGAAAAGCTATATACACACTTTCATGCATATACAGGTTTTGAAAAACTTAAGGTTTCTCTTAAGAGAGGGATGATTGAGTTACTCAAATGTGAGCTCCCAAAACCCTGAATTTTGAGGGGTAGGGCCGCACCAAAAAAATTTGTTTAGGCAAAGATTTCTCCACCGGCCATACTTCTAGTCTTGCAGCAAAGATAACAGGGCTAGGATACACGCATATAAGCAGTAGAATTTCTACTCTTCGAAAATATCATTTTAGCAAAAGATCCTGGAATTTTATGGCCCCAACGAACCGGTGCAGCAGTATGGCATAATCATTTCAACCATACCGAACAACCACGTGCACAACAGTTAACAAAACCCTACACAAGAAAATCCTTCTGTGCTCCAACGATGGGGGGGGACACTCAACAAGCATCTAAAGCTTGTGATGGGGGTCATCGTGGAGGGCTTGGGCCCTTTCTTTAACATGAGTCCTCACAAGGTTCATATTGGGTGAGGAACCTTGCGTTGTTACATGTATGAGTTTTTCAAACCTATGCACGAGTCAACATTAAGTGAGCGGGACACCGGGGTTACAGTGTCTCATTAGATACTTCCACTTAATAGTTAAACCTGTGCAACACACATAAAATAATTCTCATACTAGAAAATAATATCATTCAAAGTTTGCATTAATTTTGCAAGCGTGCATATGTGTCCGGGTTCACATATACCACTTCTGCTTTTATGTGCTCTGTCATTTCTTCAAAACCTTTCAACTGAAGAGAAAGGACATGGTATTCCGTCACACGTCAACCAAGTGGTTAACAAGAGGATCAGAACACCAAGTTTTATTACGGCTGATTCAACATCAACCAGGAAACAGACAAGAACTTGCATTACCAACAAACACAAGAAAAACAAACAACCTCACAAACTCTCACCTACCAACTTAGGACTCCTCACTTGGTGGGGACTTGGTCTGGGCTTCACTCACCTTGCTACCTTCAGGGGCTTGCGGGTTGGGTCCTCGGCCAAGCTTGGTATCCATTAGGCTCCTTGCCACCACGGCTACAGCCTCAGGGATGCTTTCTGGCACAACGCCAAAGCTGCGAAGAGGTTGGAGATCGTGGGTTGCGGCTGGTCCTGGATGAAAGGTATCGAGTCCAAACTTCAGAGCATCCATTGATGGTGGTGGCCTCTGGAGTTTAATGGTTACTGGTCCTTGCGGAGCTGGGTTGTTGTTAGCGGGCTGCGGGACTTGGGCGAGGGCTTGCCTATGGGAGTGGCATTCTTCCAAGTGGTAGACAAGGATGCTCTCCAAGGCGGTGGTGTAGGCTACGAGATGTGACAAGGTTGAGTTGAGCATCACTTCGATGCTTACCATGGGATGGTTGGGGCTTGCCAGGGATCTTGGTGGGAAAAAGCGAGACGCAGGAGGTTCCATCACGGCTTCAAAGTACCGCAGACGAGCGAGACATTTCCAAGCTGCAACTTGGAGCGCCATCTCAGGGGAATCCACGAAGTGGCTTTGACTTACATACGGCGTCGCACTTTCTAAGGCACTTGTGCCGACATACACATCGGCATGATACTCGCTCACGCAGGAGGAGAGGTTAGACCGATATACGTGGTACACCGGGCGAGAAACACAACCGATAATATCGCGAGCAGCTTCCCACAGCAGAGGTGGAAAACCGGGGCGAAACTCAGCGGTGGTCTCGAAAATAAGGGTAGGTGCCATCTAAAAACTCAAACTAGGGGACTTAGGAGAGCGCAAGATTCCTGAGCGGGATCTGCTTCAAGAGAGTTGGGTTGTAAAGGATAGCAAGCGAGGGTGGGATTTTATAGGTGGCCAGGACTTGGGTTTCATACTAATGGGTAGTGTCGATTCCTTCTCCAGGAAGAAACCGGTGAGTCTGGTTGGGTAAGATTGGGACAAGTTTTACTGCACCATACTGTTGACCGACACGAGCCATGCCGGTTAGGCGGAGATGGGTTAAATCCATCGGGTCGTTGTCGGGCAAAAGTAAGGCGGGGCTTTCTATACTAGGGTAGTCTACAGCCAGCCTGGTGCTCTGATACCATGCTCTGTGGCACCCCCCTCTGACACATATCGCCAGAGAGGTGGTCGCCCCGTGCGCCAGCCCAGGATATCTGGACGCACGTTACGACAATGCAACATAGCGAAAATATCATTACACAATCAGGCCCAAAGGGCTACAAATGGTTTACAAGGCCATCAAGGCATGACAAAATATCAAGCCAAGCATGGCTCAGGACAGAGTTTAACTGGCAGCGGAAGACGGCTATGGCAACGGCTTGGAGCGGCTCCACTCCACAGGCATCTGGCTGGGCTACTGATCCTAGCACGCTCTTGCTCCAAATCCTCGCTAAGGTGGAAGATGAATCCTCGCCAAAATCTGGCCACAATCACAAGGCCCGTGAGTACATTATTATGCACTCAGCAAGTATTTCCCCTCACTACAAACAATCCAACAATCATGCAGCAAGAAATACATTTGAAGTAAACTTCTACACATGGCAAGAGTCTACTCTGGGTACATGGCATAAAAGTAGCATGGCATCACAAGCAAAACATGGCATAAGCAAACAATGGGGTATTACCAGTGTAGAGTCCAAGCCAGGTGGGGTTGGATCGTGCACCGGCAATCATACAACGAGCTTACCTGTGACGAGTAGACGAGTGTACCAGTTGGTAAATAACACAACCAGTCATATCACCACAGCTAGGCTCACTGGCCTTTAGCCTCACGGGGCTAATCTCATATGTCACCACTGCTAGGCCCACTGGCCTTATCTCAACTGACATCTCAAGTAGCATTCCCTGCATCATCTTATTGTTTATTAAGTGTGATCAGGTCGTTCATAATTCTTTCAAACAAATCTTAAGTTTAACCTCCGGACACGACAAAGACAGTAGTGTGACCGACACTGAACTGGTGTTCCATATCCTAGGAACGAGGCTAGCTTGCTAGGTTGAGACTCTCGAGAGTTTGCAGTTACCACTCACCTAAATGCACCTTACTTAGCTAAGGCAAGATACACTTACATAACCGTTCACGCTACCAGGACACTCCTTGAATAACTACCGACTTACCACTCGGGCTAAGTCTTATGACGAAGTGAATCCGGCACGTCCCCAACGAATGAGCAACGCCTAGCTCCGGAACCTTCGCAAGACTAGCCCCGACCACAACTATGCAGTAACCGACTAGACTTGCCAAGAGGGTAGCATCCAAGGAGGCTTGATAGGTTACATAGGTTAAGGCTCTCCCATTTGGGGCGACAGTGGTAGTGCGTTCAAGGGTTCAGATTAGTGGCACTATGAATAGACCTCATCGTTGTTTGGAGGGGTGTTTCATTTAATCAAGTTTCAGCATTCACATGCCCAACCAACAAAGGATTAGTTCAACACAATAATCACAACCAACAAGGCATTAGCAACACAAACAAGCACAAACAAACATAGCCTAGAACATGCCTAACACTTGCATGAATAAATAACCACATCACAATAATAATACCCGGGTGACTGTGGCGGGCAACCCGGCCGGTGTCACACGGGGGTTAGTGTCACAGAATAACAAGAACACCCGGGTGACGGTGGCGGGAGACCCGGCCGGTGTCACTCAGGGGTTGGAGTCACAGAATAATAATAAGCATACCCGGGTGACTGTGGCGGGCAACCCGGCCGGTGTCACTCGGGGGTTAGTATAATAATATAGCACAGGCGAGTCTGTGACGCATCCGTTCCTCCACGCGCAAGTCTTTGGCGGCGTTATCGTCCGACCGTTGACCAGGAAGTGGGGAGTTGGGCATATAGTCTCCAAAACTAACCGAAAAGCAATCATAAGAATGAGAGAGCATCCATTCCACTCGAGGGTTCCCTCGACGTGGTGTCAGCAATCTCGGCAAAAAGAACCAAATGGAAAGTCAGCTCCCAAGCGCCGCAGTCCGGGTGGTCTACGCCAACCATATTTGACGGAGGGACAAGAAGCAAATAACTCTTTTGGCAAATGCCCCCAACTCCGAGGGTCACGGGCCGACATTAGTCCGCACCTAGCCTCGGCGTTGAAGAAGAAGCAAACAATCAACGCATGTTTTTGTTATTTAGTTGTCAAATCCACGCAAGTGCGAGGCGCACAGATAATTCATACATCAATCTAATGCATACATGGATGATGAATAAAACATGGCAACAATAATAGACCGGCATAATATAAATACCAAACGCAGACAAATATAACCACTTGGCATGACAATAAGCGAATAACAAACAACTTGCGGGACTGCTCATAGCAAGGGGTTAGCTTGCCTTCGACGATCGACGCCATTTGGCTTGGAGGTCACGGGCACGTCGCGGGTTAGGGTCTCGATTCGCCGGTACTGCGGAAAACACCTATACATGCATATGCGGGGGCTGAGCATACAATCATCGTACAAAAATATAAAACATATACCACTGGATAGACCTTTTTGAAATACGAATTTACAAATTTGAATCACCTCAAACGGAGCTACGGTTCAGAAGATATCGAAGTGCGACGATTAGCTATCTGCTGCTCACCTCGGGAAAAAAAACAAAACAGGCCGAATCTGACTGGGCTGGGCTAGATGCGCATTCTCTGGAAATACGCTTTCTCCTCAGGGAAGCGTAAACTGGAAAAAAAAGGAGGGCGCCTTCAGCTAGCCCAAATCGATCGATCGATCGGTTTGGCGTCCGCACGGGAGGCTCGGGAACGGCCGGGGAGACGACGACGCAGCGGCGTCACGGCGGCCGGGGAAGAAGGACGCGGTGGCGGCGGCGGGGTTAGCCCCGGGAGGCGGCCGGACGCGGGGACACGCAGTGTCGGGACCGGCCGGCTCGGCACGGCATCGGGAGGCAGCCGGGGGAGTCGGCCAGCGACGCCGGCGAGGTTGCCATCCGCGGCCACGGCATGGGATGGCGCGGCAGTGCGTCTCCCCCCTCCGCTCCCATCGACGCCGACGTGGGCGGACATGGCGGCCACGGGAGCTGGTGGCGGCGGCAGGTGGTTGGCGGGGGTCGCCGCGGACGGCGGCGGCTGCGTCGGGGCAGAAGCTGGTGCTCGGGGGGGGGGGGGGGGGGCGGCGAAGTCGACGCGGGCGGACCGGGATGGGACAACGTGCGTGGTCGGCCACGGGATGGATGGCGCCGTGGTCGGGGGCGATGACGCGGCCGACGTCCTGGGCGTGGCACGGCCGCACGGGAGGGCGGTGGGATCAGCAGTGGCGGCCGGGCTGGGACTCGCCGTCTGCAGGGGGGTGGCTTGCAGTGGAGAACCGCGGCCAGGGAAGACTATGGCCGGAGGAGAGGGGAGACGAGCTCGGGAAAGGCTCGTCATGGACGTCGGGTGGCCCTGGCCGGACCGAAGAATGCGATTCTGGCTCCCCGAACCGACCAGAGGAGAGGTCCAGGAGGAAAAGGAGAGCACTGGGGCAGGGGAAAGTGGTCGCTGCGCGCGGGGAGGGCTTGACCTGGCCTCTATATAGGCAGGGAGGGGAGGGGAGTTAGGTGTGGCCGGTGTGTCCATTACTTGCTCCTGAGGTCATGGCTTACGCTTCTCCGGCTACAGGGGAGAGATAAGGGGAAGGAGGGGCTGCGGCTGCCATGCTGGATGCACAGTGGCGCTCGTGGTCTACTGTAGCAAGCGGATTAGGCACCGACCATGGCAGTAAGCAGGGTTTAGGTCATGCCCAAGCGCGCGTCCTGGACGTTCAGAGCGCGACGCGAGCGGCATCGACGCGTTCCCGGTGACTCGGAGCTCTAAACTGAAAAAGGATTGCACCACTAGGTTCGTAACGACGAGGCCAACTCAACCAAACAAGAGTCACTCAAGGACTCCAAACTTCGTAACACAAGATTTTCAGAAAACCAAGGGTGCGCCGGGTGTTCGATGAAATGACAGGGGCCTTGCACCTCTCAGAAAAATCCCCGAAATTCACAGTGGTTTAGGACAGGGGTATGTAGTATGTATGTGGAGTTTTAGATCAAATGGAGGCCGGGAGCTTGGTCAAATAAATTGGTGTCCAAAAATGCCCAAATGGCATGGGCATGCCAATTGTTTTTATTCAAATGATCTTGACCTGATATTCTGGATATGTGGTTATATAAGGGAGTTGGTCAATCTGGCAAAGTGGCAATGCCAAATAAATTTTGTAGCTAAGGGTGGCTTTGGAAATTGCAAATAGGCATGAAAAGGCATTACAAAGGAAGTACCTCAAATATTGCTCAAATGAGGTTGGGCCAATGGGGTGAAATGCTCAGGAGGTGGATTCATGCATCTCCCCAAAGTTGTAGAATTTTTGGATGAGTGGAAGGTGTCTGGATAATTTTCGGATTGAAACCGACATAAAAGGAAATAGGGTTTAACTTTGGAATATAGCATGGGACTAGGAAATATTTTTCCATGGGAGTGATGTATATGTATGAGGGAACCATATGGTATCTTGGTGGAATTTATTTCCAGGTACACTTGTGGTGGTGGCTTTGGTGGGATAGTCGGGAGGGGTTTTGGAAATCTCCAGAACGGACCAACGTTCGATCGGCAAAATAATGGCATGGAAATATGGTGGAGGTTGACAAGGATCGGGAATTGCTGGGAAATTTTCCAAGAGAGCGAAACCAAAGTCAAGCCAAGGACCATCTGGTTCAAGGAAAACATTTTGAAAGTAGAAAAGGTTTTTCAGGTGTGAGAAAACACCACTAAAATTAGGGACCAATTTTTGGGGTGTTACAAACCTTCCCTCCTTAAAAGAATCTCGTCCCGAGATTCGGAGACTTATAAAGATTCCCGGAGTTATAACAAGATATTTCTCGTATGGTTTAATATACCCCTATATTAAAATATTTTAAAACTTTTTATACCAAATATTAGAGTTTAACACTGAAAGGATCAACGCTCAGCAGGACATTTTACTAAAACAAACATTATCAAGGCATGATATTTTTATCACACTCATGCATTCTAAGGATGGCATGGCAGGGGCTCACACAATCACTCAATTAGGAGCTACCACCACGAGTATATAAATATAACCTAAGGTTTTTGCTCAAATACACACATACACAACCATGGCAAAAATGAACAAGCAAGTCTACAACCAAGCAAATATCCAAGAAAAATAAATTTAAACTTGTGTAAGTAATTACCCAAAATTCATAAACAGAAGGATTGGGATATGCTCTCACATACTCTCACCTAGGGTTGTAGTTTAGAAAAGCTATATACACACTTTCATGCATATACAGGTTTTGAAAAACTTAAGGTTTCTCTTAAGAGAGGGATGATTGAGTTACTCAAATGTGAGCTCCCAAAACCCTGAATTTTGAGGGGTAGGGCCGCACCAAAAAAAATTTGTTTAGGCAAAGATTTCTCCACCGGCCATACTTCTAGTCTTGCAGCAAAGATAACAGGGCTAGGATACACGCATCTATCTTAGCTCCAAGTCACCACAGATAAGGTGCTTGGGGGCTACTGTAATAGGAGACTAACGGAGAGAACATAAAGAGTACAAGTTAGAGCACTTACATTATGAATCATTTCAAGGGCTCTGAGGGCTGCCTGCTCCTCATCCTTTAGCCTGGAGGCTTGATCATTCAGTTCTACGGCCTCAATATAGGCCTCGTTGAAAGACTTGTTGTCAGATATCCGGAGCCGGCTGTAGTCAGTTGAGGACTTTTCCGGCTCGGTGTTCAACTGAGAAGTGGGAGCCGCTTTTTCTTGACTTGGAGGCATCTGAGTTGTAGTGGTTGGAGTCCCACCCCCAGAGGAGGATGGGATCACCAAAGGAGTCCCCAACTGAGTCTTTGGAGCGGACTCGGGAACAGGGGGAGTCCCAGTAGTTGTTGCACCTGCAGATGCAGGAGTCGTAGGAGCGGTCTTTGTACTCGTCGTCTGAGAAGTCGACGGCGGTACAGCTCCACGGCTGGAAGTCACGTCAGCCATGCCTGGGAGCTTGGAGACCTTGGCACAAGGCCGGGCTCTGAGACAGGACAGATTAAAAGTCAAGTATTGATTAAAAGGAAATACAGATGTCATGCTAGTAAAGACAAAGGAGAAAGTCATACCCAATGTTTGTCTCAAGATCCAAAGAGGATTGGGAGTCAGAGGAAAATATTGACATTCCCGACTCATAGGAGTCATCTTTCTCAGGAGGAGAAACCGACTTCCTTTTGTGTGATACAGGTAGAGGCAGAGGAGTCTCTGCAGGGCCCCCTGAGCGCAGTTTCCTTTTCTTGGCAGCAAGAACTTGTGCAACAATTTCTTCAGGCTCACTGGAGGAGCTGCTAGATCTTTGGACTCGCGAGGCGGGTACCTTAGACACGGCAGCCCGAGACCCATTTTTCGGAACTGGAGGAGTCGAACAGTGACTCTTGACATCCGAAGACTCCTCAGACAGAGTTGGTTGGGCCCCTGCAGGACTCGATTCAGTGTGCTCCTCGTCAGCATACTGTGCTTCAGAGGAGTGCTCCTCCTCAACAACATTGACAGTGGGAGCCTCAGGTGAGGACTCCTCATCTTCGTTCTCATCGCCAGTGGCAGCAGCCTCTTTAGAGGACTCCTCGCTGGACTCTTCTTCATCAACAGTCTCTGCAGCAGCAGAGGTACTCCCTTTGCCCTTGTCAGTTTCAAGGGCCAGCTTCCAGAAGGAGTCGGTAAGCTGCAAAAAGGAAACAGAGAGTGTGAGTTAGTAAATTGAGACAATAAAAGCAAGTAAGAAGGAAAGACAAGTAAGGCACTTACAGCAGGAGCCGGACAGGTGGAGCAAAAAGGCTGGAGCCCGAAGTGGGCCTGGTCCTTCACCATTTTTCTGGTCAACTTCTTGATCAATCGACCAAGTTCAGGGCCGTCAGACAACTTGTCAGTTGTCCTGAGATCATCAGTGACACATCTGGTATAAGAGCAAATTAGTCGAGTCCTAGGACTCAGCGGCTGGATCCTCCAGGTTGTCCAGCAACGGACGAGATCCATGTTCTCTAGATTATGAGAAAGAAGAGCCCGGATTCTAAGAATCAGTGACTCGACTTTGGGTCGAGCGGTTTCTGAGCACCTGGCTTTCATGACTGGAGTCGCCTCTAAGCGATCCTCAGTGAACAAAGGAAGTTTGGGCTCGCCCTCCGGAGATGTATCTTTGCAGTAAAAGAAGGTTTTTTGCCAGTCTTTTATCCGGTTGGGAAAAATTGGCTTTGGAAATACCGAATTCAAGCGACGTTGGAGAGCCACAGCGCCGCACTGTAAGAGAGGGCCTCCAGATGTTTCAGGTTGTGGGTTGCAATAGAACAGTTCAAGCCATAAATCTAGGTCAGGCTTAATCTGGAGGTAATCCTCACAGAGAACGACAAAGTTGGAAAGGGTAAGGACGGAATTAGGAGCGAGGTCGTGGATGCGCAGCTTATAGAACTCAAGAAGCTGGCGGAAGAACAAGTTACCGGGGGGCGTGAAACCGCGGAAGAGATGCTCCGCAAAGATAACGACCTCGCCCTTCACCGGAGAGGGCACCGATTCGTCCCCAGGTGCTCGTGCCTTGACGCTTGAAGGAAGGAGGCCAGCTAGGTGGTGTGATTTCAGTTGCTCCGCCGTGATGGTTGAACCGCCCCAATCGGCGGAGATAGATCTCTTCGAGGTAGGTGCGGCGGCGGCGGCCTCGGTGGCAATGTCGACGATCCTTCTTGTGGAGGAGGCCTTGGCCTTAGAAGTGCCCTTGGTGGCGCGCTTGGGGGCCATGGCGTACGTGCGGTGCGAGAGGGAAGCGTTGCGCGGGAAAGAGATGAGCGCGGGAAAGACAGAAAGGTTGGGGAATGAAAGGGCTGTTGAGGTTTTGGTTCTTACCCGTTGACATTTATAAGAGGGTAAAAACCCTAGAGGTTTACAGTGGCGGCCCGCGGTAAAATCGTGGGCAACGATTCAACAGTTAAAAGTTAAGGTTACAGAGGTGGAAGAAGAGCTGGCTTGTTCCGGAAAGCCGAGTCCTATGACTTAAAAGAGTTGAAAATCCTCAGAGTTAGTGTACAGGAATAGCCACAGACTCGGCCAAGTGCTGTAAAGGGCTAGAGCGGTGGACTTGTGCAAAAGGCGAGGATGGATTCATTTTACGTGTATTATGTTTTAATTGCCGGAATTCATCTTGGAGCTAGCAGCTAGCAACTTCCGAGCCTGTGACTCGGAGTGAAGGAGTCGACAGAAGGAGTCGACCCCAAGAGTCGAACCAGGAATAAAATCAAGAAGACAGAGGAAGCCGACAAAGCTGCACCCAAGATAAATTCGGGGGCTACTGATGGGGGGATACTTTATAGGTAGGCCCATGGACCCGGAAAGTAGACCCACCAAGACCAAGAAGGCCAATGCCGAGTCACGAGACAAGTCACATGGGCTGGGCTGGAGACAAGCCGACCAAGGCCCGTGTGGAAAAGGGGGCTCGTCCAAAGAAGGAGTCCAAGTACAGCCCGGAGTTCTGGTTTGGAAGGACAAAGCCTAGAGTAGGACTCCGTATATGAATAGAACTCGGTACAGATTGTAAGTATAGGGACCCGCCACCTTTATAAGGAGGGCCCTGGATTGTAGTGAGCTAAGTCCGGTCGAGTTAGAGAAACCCTAGCCACCAGAGAGAAGTCGCCGGCTCCTGAATTGTAGGAGCCGGGTCCTTGTAATCGAGATCTAGAAAAGAGCAATAACATAGAAGCAGGAAGTAGGTCTTTACCTCTAATCAGAGGGGCCGAACCTGGGTAAATCCTTGTTCCCTGACGAGATTAATCGTTCCTACGTACTTCGATCACCGATGGCCCCAGAACTCATCTTCCCTGAGGAAGAACTTGCCGTGACAACCCCACGACATGTCTCGTCGTACTAAGAGCCAGAGCTACATCGGGTCGAGTACTTAGCATGGCGTACATGATAGACCATATGGCTAAGGCATAGGGGTTGTTAGGCATCATTTCCTTATCACTGGCCAATACTGGGCATTGAGTCAAACTCAATTGTTTACCTTTCACTATGGGCAAGGACCCCTTCTTGGCCTGATCCATTTTGAACCTCTTCAAAACCTTATCTAGGTAAGTCCCCTAACTTAATGCTAATAGGCGCCTTGATCTATCACTATAGATTTTAATGCCTAATACATATGCAGCTTCACCCAAATCTTTCATTGAGAATTTACTATTCAAATAATCTTTTACACTTTTCAGAAAATTCACATCATTTCCCATTATTAATATGTCATCTACATATAGCAGTAGAAATTCCACTGAGCTCCCACTCAGTTTTTTCTTATAAATGCAGGTTTCTTCTACATTTTGGACAAATCCAAAAGCTCTGATCACTTCATCAAAGCGAAGATTCCAGCTCCGAGATGCTTGCTTCAATCCATAGATGGATCATTGAAGCTTGCATACTTTATCAGCACCCACAGGGTTGACAAAACCTTCCGGCTGTACCATGAACAACTCTTCCTCAATGTTTCCATTCAGGAACGCGGTTTTGACGTCCATCTGCCATATTTCATAATCGAAATATGTAGCGACTGCTAGTAAAATCCGAATAGACTTAGGCATCGCTACGGGTGAGAAGGTCTCATCGTAGTCAACTCCTTGAATTTGTCGAAACCCCTTTGCGACAAGTCGAGCTTTGTAAATGGTGATGTTACCGTCAGTGCTAGTCTTTTTCTTTATGATCCATTTATTCTCTACAGCCTTGCGGCCTTCAGGAATATCTACCAAGGTCCACACTTGGTTTTCATATATGGATCCTATTTCGGATTTCATGGCTTCGAGCCATTTCTCGGACTCGGGGCCCTCCATTGCTTCCTTGTAGGTTGCAGGTTCGACTTGTTCAACCAACATGACACGATCACCGTACCATTCAAGAGTGGCACGTGGTCGTGTCGACCTGCGAGGTAGAGTAGGCTCCTCGATGTGATCATCATCATTTGCTCCCACTCCACTTGTGGAGGACGGCTCCGGAACATCTTCCATTGCACCACTCGGTATTTCGAGTTCGTGGTCTACAATTTCGTCGAGCTCTATCCTCCTTCCACTAACACCTTTGGAAAAAAAAACTCTTTCTCTAGAAAGGTACCGTTCTTTCGACTTCGGTTTTGCCCTTAGATTTGTTGTAGAAGGTGCATCCGATAGTTTCCTTCAGATACCCTACAAATACACATTTTTTCGACTTCGGTTCGAGTTTGTCGGGCTGTATTTTCTTAACATAAGCTTCACAACCCCAAACCTTTAGAAACGACAACTTAGGCTTCTTGTCATGCCGCATCTCATATGGTGTCGTCTCCACGGACTCGCCCTATTTAATATAAACACGGCAGTTTCTAATGCATAACCCAAAATGACAAGGGTAGATCGGTGAGGGACATCATGGATCGCACGCTATCCAATAAAGTGTGATTACGTCGTTCTGAGACACCATTACGCTGTGGTGTTCCAGCCGGCGTAAGTTGTGGTACGATGCCACATGCTTTGAGATGTGTGTCAAACTCAAAACTCAAATATTCACCTCCTCGATCGAATTGAAGATGCTTAATTTTCTTTCTGAGTTGATTCTATACTTCATTCTGAAATTCCTTGAACTTTTCAAAAGTTTCAGACTCGTGTTTCATTAAGTATATATACCCATATCTACTTAAATCAACGATGAAGGTTACGAAGTAACGATAACCATTGTGTGTCAATATACTCATCCGTCTGCATACATCGGTATGTATGACTCCTAATAAGTCTCAGGCCCGCTCCATAACACCGGACATGGCTCACATGTGCCAAGAGATTCAAAATCTAATGACTCCAAAAGTCCATCAGAATGGAGTTTCTTCATGCACTTTACACCAATATGATCGAGATGGCAATGCCACATATACATGGTATTATCATCACTAAGTTTACATCTCTTGGCTTCTATGTTATGGATGTGAGTACTAAGATCAAGATTCAAAATGATAAACCACTGCGCACCGGTGCATGACCATAAAATATATTATTTATAGAAATAGTACAACCGTTTGGTACTGACTTAAATGAATGATCGTCTTGTGGCAGGCAAGACCCAGATATAATGTTCATACTCAGGGCGGGCACAAAGTAGCATTTATTCAACACTAATATTAATCCTGACGGTAGATGAAGAGGGAGAGTGCCGATAGCCATCGGCTTTTAGTTTTTCTTTCTCAATAGTCGGGGCTAGGTTGAAGGTGGGGAGAGACATCTACAATGGTATTTGCAAAGTTTATAAGAGTGTGCTCATAATATGAGTTCAATTTTATCTTTAATAAAATATACAAGAGCTCCCACTCAAAAAGACATCCTTCAACGTTTTTTTCGTGATTACGAGACCCCCATCCACTATACCATCCCCGATCGTCACGACCGATAGCATAACTTCAAAGGTAGACATCACCATGTCAATCACAACATCCATGTTACTCATGCTCGACCTTTCGGTCTCCTGTGTTCTGAGGCCATGTATGTACATGCTAGGCTCGCCAATCCAACCTTAGTATATTGCTGTGCATACATGGCTTGCACCCACCGTATGTGAACGTAGATATGTCTGACACCTGATCGTCACAGCATGCCTTATAACGAAGAACTTTCTTGGTGGTGCATACTAAGGGAGAACCACGACATTGGTATTAACTTGAGGGATCACCTATATTGACCGCCGTATATCTAATACAAACAATATAGGTAGCACACAACAACTATTAACATCTATTGTAATATGTGTGACATGATATGGCCTCCGCGCCTTGATCTCCATCAAGCGCTCCGGCGCCGCACCGGGTCTCTGTGCCTCCACGCCAGCAGTTAAATATTTCACTAAATACTTACCGTTACCATATCATATCACGCGCCCCTGCAAAATAAACTTAGATGCCTCTACTTTATCTTTTGCAAATTTTACGTGGCTGAGGGGCTTTCGCAAGAAGAACCACTTTCTAACTTACGAACCTGCAACCACAACACCAATTAAATAATTGTCTCTATTACACCCCTTTCGGGGCCCTCCGTTGAAAATGCCATACTACCATTGCTAGAGAGACAGACACCCTCTAGCCGCATATATAGTACAAGCCATATGTCAATTGCGGAACTAGTCTCGCGTAAGAGTACGCTTAAAGTCGGTCTGGGCTGCTTCATCAAATAATTCAATAGTATAACAAGTGCACGTGAGAGGTTAATAATTATATAATCAAGTGGCCATGTATTTCTATGTGTTCTAACCGTACTATATATCTATGCATAGATCGGCTCTGATGCCACTGAAGGGGTTCGTGTGCAGAAAACAAAATTTTCCGAGCAACGCGAATGATAAACTAGCCAAGATCTATTACTATGCAGATATAAAGTAACGGAGGGAATCGGAATTCATACCCTTGAAGACCGAAAGTGTTACGTTCCGATGAACATTATCGATGGAGTCGTACGACTTGTACCGACGACAAGTGTTGTAGTGGGCAGCACCTCCGTAGTTCTACACACGTACGGTGTAGGCGACGATCCCCCGGCTCCGGTTCAGCGGCAGCAGCAAAAGATGAACAGCTCGAACCGAACACCAATATCACGGCGGTGGTGTTTGGTGGAGAGAACTCTCTACCAAACGTAGCTCTGAAATGCGGAACCACGCTCGAGGTGAGAGAGAGAGGATGGGATTGGATGCCAAAAGGAGATGGGGGCACCTCCTTATATAGGCAGAGGGGGGACGCCAACCCCCTTTGCTTAGCCTTGTGGGACTATTCCCACATGGTGTGGCCGGCCAAGGGGGGAAGCCGGCCAACTCATGGGCCCCCTTCGGCCAGCCCATGTGGGGTGCGGCCGGCCCCTTCGTCCTTTGGGGTGGCTCCCCACTTGGGCCTCCCCTTTCGGGTGAGGCCCTTTTAAGTGAGCTTCCCTTTTAAATTAAATTAAATATCTATTTAATCATTAATTACCTTAATTAATATTAAATACATATCATTTAATTTACCTTGCATCGAAAATCCTTTCGTTGCCCTCCGATCTCCATCGGATACCTCTCTCTTATTCCGACACACCTTCGAAACCCCTCCGATCACCATCAAAAAAATCCAGGAACGATTCCAGAGTTTGTCTCTCTTATTTTTACGGTGTTGCAACTATTCCTAAGCGTCGTCTACCCTTAAGCGTGCCACCCTACGGTTCGCGATCACTCCAGACATAACCGAGACCCCTCTTCGATCAATGACCAACAGCGGGATCTGGAAACCCATGATGGCCCCTATGTGTTCCACGAAGTTCTTTGTCGCTTGAACCTTAACGTTGTTCAACCATTCCTTTTGTTTCACGATACCCATTTTGTCCGAGATCCTATATCGTTACCTGAAAAAACTTATTTACTCGTCTCCATGACATTACATCCCCGTGACCTAGTCACATGCTTGCAAGGCTTCTGATGTAATCTCACCGAGTGGGCCTAGAGGTATCTGTCCGTCATGTGAATGCACAAATCCCACTCTTTATCCATACGCCTCAACATAATCCTTCAGGAAACCTGATTGACACCTTTATGATCACCCTGTTATGGTGTGACGGTTGATGCAGTCAAAGCTTCCCTCCGGACTAGTGATCTCACGGTCTAAGGATTGATTACTACGTTTCTTTTAAGTTATCTAAATGCCGATATATTCGTGACAAATCTTATTGCGTTTAACTTACATTGGGTGGATGTCCATCATGTCATTCTCCAATGACACGACTCCATTGTCAATTGACATAAATGTCCATGATCAGGAAACCTTGATCATCTGTTGACCAATGGACTAGTCAAATAGAGGCTACTAGGGACCTGGTTGTTTATATACCACACGTGTATTAATCTTTCCACTTAATACAGTAATAGCATGATATATAACTTATTATGAACACTTTGAGATATGTCAATAAAACTCCTTTATTAATTGCCTCCAGGGCATATCTCCAACACATCAAAGCTCAGAGGCAAGCTAGGTTGGGGAAGTCGCGACGGCGGCCGGCTGGACAGGCAAGGGTTTCGGGAGTGGCAAACGATTGGAAAATGGGGAACGGAACGAGAGATCGACCACGCAGATGAGTCGATAGGCTGTGGCAGCCAGGTCATCTCCCTGCCTTTCTACGCGAGGCACGACCCAACTGGACGGCCAAGCCCATCGCCTCAAGGCCCACTAGGCACCAGCCAAGTTTTGCCCAGCTCAGACACAATTTCACCGCTAAATACGATCGACTTAAAGAAGCCAGTGCCAGCGAAGCCCGGTCAAGCGCCGAGCAGCAGGGACGATGCGTCTGCCCGTGGGGAAGACCAAATGCTTCCCTATTTCAACCATCTTTGTAGCCAAACTTTCAAGACTTGTGCAAGTAGAAAAGGAGGAAAGGACTCTCACATGGTGATGTAATTACCAAGTTGACCTCTTATGGTTGCAGGATCACCATTGGAGAAATCTGCATGATAAATTGAAGATAAGCGAGCAATCTTGTCCACATCAAACATTGCGAAACAGACCTTTGAGATAAGGCATGGGAAGCTCTCTAATATCTCCATAGAAGCTTCATAAAAGCGGTGATCCGTCTCAACACATATCTTGTCAATGGCAACATAGAGGATTTATAGAAATGAAGGTTGGTGTTGGTCATCCCATCAAGCTTCGAACGACCCCGAGCCGGTATTTGTTCATCCACATGTGAAAGCTCATTTGTGATGGCAAGCAACTTTATCATTGTGATCACTATTTGAACCACCAACATGCCCGGGCAAAGCTTTGTAACCATGCTTCCAATCACTAAACCCGGTTTTGGTGAAGACTTCACTACCAAAATGGTTTGCACTTCCAAGTGGCTTAAAAAGTAAGCAATAGAAACAATAAGCCTTATCACGAGACTCGCTATATTCTATCCAATCGAACGTATCATACCATGTCTTTGCAAAATCCCTAGATCCACTTCCCACCTTAGGAAGTTCACAATTGGTTGGGTTGGACCCTTCAAAAGGTATGCTCTTTTTACTTGGTCTTGCAAATTTGGATGATAATCATTGACTTGTTTTCTAAGAGCGGGATCACACACTATTTCATCCGGATTGAAAACATACTCTTCTTCCTCCACACTAACAACATTTGGTTGCGGCGATGGTTGGGGTAAGCTTCTTCTCTCAACCAAAAATCTTCCAATTTCTGAAATTTGAACAATTTATCAATGATTAATCAATACTTCAGGGTTGAAATCAGCTGAGTTGAGTGATTCATTTTCAATGTCCTAAATTCGATTTTAAAATTCAAACCTAAATTCACCTACAAATAAGCAATGTCAATTTAAGAAAGTAGTACCAATTTTTATTCTCCCTATTGTAGTCGACGAGCTTGCTTGATTAGATGTTGTGTCATCTCGTCGGCGCTTGCGGTCGCGGCTGCCACATGCGACTGGCGCTGGGCATGGAGGCTGCTGTCTGGGACTCCCGCCGCTGCCGCACGATGGATCCCCAACACCCGCTCCACCTGCCGAATCTCCGTCCTTCAGGTCTTTTGCCGACCTGCATCAGAGGCAAATTAGATTAGGGAAGTAGCGGCGACGGCCGGCCGGACTGGCAAGGGCTTGGGAGTGGCAAACGATTAGAAAATGGGGAACGGAACGAGCGAACGACCATGCAGACGAGTCGATAAGCTGTGGCGGCCAGGTCATCTCCCTACCTTTCCACGCGAGGCACGACCCAACTGGACGGCCAAGCCGATCGCCTCAAGGCCCACTAGGCACCAGCCAAGTTTTCCCAACTCAGACATAATTTCATCGCTATATACGATCGATTTAACGAAGCCAGCGCTAGCGAAGCCCGGGCAAGCGCCGGGCAGCAGGGACGCTGCATCCGCCCGTGGTTAACATGAATTTGACCTTTGTATCCGCCCAGTATTCTAGCAACCATTGAAATTTGTCCTTGCCTAATCCGAAAATATCACGAAAAATAGACTAAATTAGTTTTGGTAACCTGAATTTTAGTGACTTTTTAATAATTATTATGATGATACTTTTCTGGCTAAGAACTAGAAACCCTAGATCAATAAGAGTTTGGTAGCGGTTCATGGCTCACGTGTCAATTCTATGGCTTAATTTCGATGTCCCTCTGGGTAATTTCTATATTGTCATTTTCCTTGATCTTTAACTTAATAACGATCCAAACTGGTTAACTCATCATACCAAACTAAGAAGTCAACCTTTAGTCGGATTATCCACACAACCTTTTTCCTATCCGTGCAAAAGTCCTTCAAATATAGGTTGTGTTAAAGAAGATGCCATGTCAGAGCCTCTGATGATCCGCCAAGCCTACCAGTTTCATCTAGTTTATTTAGGCTATCCATGGTGACTTCATATAACATACTCAAGTTAAATGTGTTCGACTCTAACACCTAACTCTCTGCAGATTCCAAGTAGAACTATAGTCACATAGCATATCCGACACTAATTTCAACAGCAAGTACACTCCTTGCAGCAGAAAAACAATCACCACATGGTCAATTTTTTTTTCAATGTTGGCAAGAGAACTGCCAAATTCAATGATTAGAAAGAATGCGAACTGCTCGGTTTATCAAGGGAAACCAGGTGAAAACCTGAACAACAGGTAAGCCTCACCTAGCACCACAACACATACAACACGCAGTAGGGCAGATCACACACGACACCTACAGCCGGGCAGACAAGCCACCGCTCCTGCACACCAAAAACTATCGAGTCAAGCTGAACCACCATGAGCTCTTTCTCCAACCTCGTCGATGCTAGAGAGGAATGACATGTACGAAAGAGGAGGACAAGTGCCACTCCTACCAGAGAGAAAGGACCAAAGCTGCTCATCTGCCACCCTCACATGTGAAGGATGCTCCTGCATCTCACCATTGCCTCGGACCTCCACGGGCCACAAGTCACTCTAGCCAGATCCAACTCCAGAACTGATGCTCCTAAGAGAGAATGTGACACCGAGCAAAGCTTAGCACCACCATCATCTGATCCGAGTTGGACCTGGGGTTTCCCCTGGAGCGTGTTAGGAGGGGGTGGAAGTTGCTTGCCGATTCCTCCAATGAGGGAGCGATGCCCAAGGCGCTGCCATCGGCAACTCTGGCCATAGCCGGAGTGCGGCTTTCACCGGCAACGACACACCCCCAAATTTGCAAACCGGCCAACCACCATGTATGGAACCGCGACCCTCAGCTGCGCATCATGCCTTTCCGTTGCATCTGCCTCCACGGCCGACCTCACCTCACGAGCTAGCTCGTCACGCTGCCGACACCGGTCCTGCTTCTCCCACTTTCCCGTACTGGATGGGAGGATGCAACGCCGGATTTCATGGCACCATTCATCTCCTACCAGCAACCACAGTCTTCTCTACATCATGTGTTGCCACAGCGCCACTTTGCTAGCCCTACCATCCCCGGCCACCCACGCTATCCTTGACCGCACACGCCGTAGCAAGGCCGACCAGCGCTGTCGCCTCGCCCAGCTCTTGCTAGTGGCGGAGCCAGCACTATAGAGTTGGGTTCAGCTGAACCCAATGACATTTTGTAAACACTGTAGCACTACAATGGAACAGCTAGTCACCGGCGTGGCGTTTTTTAGTTCACCGGCGAGAAACACGCACGCCGGTAACGTCACGCCAGTGCTATTCTGAATCACCGACGAGTCCAAGTCCATGCCGGTGATCTTCTGGGATCACCGGCGTGATATGTCCACGTCAGTGATATTTTCGTATTACCGGCGAGTCGGCGACAGTGCACACGCCAGTGATGATATTTTGGAAATTAAAAATATTAGTTGACCTCAATTATTAATTACCAGCAAATTACATGGAAACAAAAACATTAATAGAAATAGCACAGGTAGTAGTTGCGCCACTCAACAAAGCATTAAGCTGTGATCATCTCTATTGTCATGATACAACAAAATCCATAGGAACAAAAACGTTAATTTATTCCTAAGTAGTACTACCTAGCTAGTCATCTATGGTATTGATCACCTCATCAGGCATATCATTTCTAGGGTCATGATCCTCAGACTAAGAAGTAGAGGTCACGTCGGCGGCCCTATACATGAAGTAGGTCTTGACGGTATCACGGTCGAGAAAGAAGGTGCACCTCTCACCACGTTGCATACCGTACCGAGCAACAAGTTCTGTCCAATGAGCGCCCTTGAAATATTTCTTGCTCATCGTGTTGGTGCACATAATTCTGAACCTCCGGGTGGGCACCGTCACCTGGACCAGGATGACCTCAAATGTCCTGTGGTCGGTAATGGCAACGTGCACATGCTCCAAGAAGTCGCGTCTAGCGCTGCATGGGATGTTCTGAGAAAAACAACAATTAGACATTAGTGTTATTATAAGGCTAGGATAATGCAACAGTTGAACCAATGAAATAAACTAAAAAGTGCCGAATTTAAACATACCATTCTAGTTTCAACATCCTCTGGCAGAATGACGCCAAACTTCCTATTCATACACTCAGGATAGCCACAATCCTCATACTGGTACATCATGGTGCTGCATATTATACATATAACAACATTAAACATTAAAATGAAGTTGCATATTAGAAATGAACTACAATACGATAAGTTGCATATTATAAATGAACTAGAATACGATAAGTTGCATATTATAAATGAACTAGAATACGATAAGTTGCATATCATACATGAACTACTACGATGAGTCTAAACATCACATAAAAGAACGGTCCAACACCAACATAAAACAACAGTCGTCTAATAAAGAACAACTAAAATAAGTAGACATGTCTCTCTATGGCGCCCTCGCCAGCTGAGCCCAGAAGAGAGCGACGCGGGGACGGGTCGATAGCGGGCACGTGACGGCGGCACGGGGAGGGGGCGAGCGATGCGGCGGCGGCGTGGCGAGGAGAGAGAGCGACGCGGCGACGGCGCGGGGAGGGAGAGAGCGACGCGGCGACAGCGCGGGGAGGGAGAGAGTGACGCGGCGGCGGCGCGGGGAGGGGAGATTGGAACGAGTGGACGCGGTGGGGTGGGAGTTGGATAAGAGGCGCCAGTTTATTTTAAGTGAGAAACGATTGTAGGGCAGGACTAACTGCACGCCTATTACTGGCGTGGGTCTCACGCACCACGCCGGTAGTAGTTTTAGCCGCGGTAGGGCTTTTGGGTCCACATATCACCGGCGTGCGTCCGAGCATCACACGCCAGTGACATGCGACATACCACTGGCGGGGGGAGTATCTCACGCTGGTGACTAGTTGCGTAATTCGGTCCCAACTTATCACCGGCATGGGTTTTCCATGACCCACCAGTGATTACCTCCCAGCTATAAACAGTTTCCTTGTAGTGTAGTAAGTAACTGGTTTTAAAAGAAAAAATAGTATTGAACAATATAATATACGTAGATGAACCCATTAAATATTTTGGCTATCTCCGCCCCTGGCTCTCGCCGCGCCGCGCCGTAGCGCCGCCAGCCCGCCACCTACGCCCGAGAGATTGCAGACCCTCCGCGTGAAGAGGTAAGCCAACCTGGTGCGCCTCTGTCCCCTCCGTCTTCGACGGCCGGGCATCGCCACCACCGCTGGCGCCGGCGGTGGCCAGACAAGCGCGTGGTCGAGGGAGCTTTTGGCTAGGGTTTGGGTAGCCCCCGGAGCCGTCAGCGAGCGAGGCGTTTTTTCCCCCACCTTACATGGTCAATTTCTTGATGACGAAGCATCACAGCCGTACTAACTCTCCGGTAGTCATTTGGGATTGCACACACGAGCTCGGGTGGTGGTGTGAACAGTCATGGTAGTGAGAAGCTTGTAGTAGTGAGAAGAAGTA
The DNA here is from genome assembly GCA_012064385.1 of Puccinellia tenuiflora. NCBI lineage: Eukaryota > Viridiplantae > Streptophyta > Magnoliopsida > Poales > Poaceae > Puccinellia > Puccinellia tenuiflora. The sequence continues at coordinate 57,089 of QRDG01001816.1, read as the reverse complement.
TATGCATGCGATTTGTATCGAAAGGTTCTTGACTTGTCGAGTCCAATTGGTTGAGTGGTATAGCTAGGACAACATGAAAATAATATAGAAGAAGGAACAACTTTTTAGTATGTTATTATGTGACATCAACCAGTACCACTGATGAGCATTATCGAAGAATGGTGGGGGGAGACCTCTCCCTCTCCTTCCACTCTCTTCCTTGAACCATATAATAGAAAAGGTTCGCCTACGTACACTGATACACTTCCTAATCAAACCACTGAAAGGATAAAAAAACAAACAGAAGGAAAGAAGAATAGGACTTCTCGTGTTGGTCGTGCTTGTACACTCGAGTATACAATCATCTCATGCTCTAGACATGCGCTCTGAATCGACCCACAATTGGATGGTTCGCTTCTCCAACATCTTTAGATATTCCAACTCATGGTTAGGATATCTGGTCCTTTAAAGCAGGAGAAGTCGATCGAATTGTATAGGGATATTATGTGCCTTTCATCTGTCAGTGTAGTTTGAAGATTCTCCAGCTTAGAAAGTTGCGTTCCAGATAGCGTTCTCACTCTCACCACAGCGCTGATGGACCTCCTTGATCCGATCAGAAGACTTGCAGATGCCGCTGCAGCTCCAGTCGAACGAGGCCGCGCAGACATTGCCTGCCCGCGCCTTCTGTTCACAATCTGCACAATTGTCAGAAGAACAATTAGCTCAAATATATCCCAAGCTTTTCTGAAATGACTTTTAATCCTATATTGTTCATTCAATGTACAAGATTTTGCTGCCATAATTTTCTTAAAATTGTTGTGTACATTTAAAGTCACAATCATTCTTTAAAAAAAAAGTGAAGGCACAACCGCACAACTGCGTAAGTTTATTTTAAGAAAAGGCAGGTACACTGCCGCAGTGGTGGTGGTTAATGATGTCAGTTGACAGTATGTATTTTGTTACTCATATCGCACGTGTCGGTTCCATCAGTTTTATTTGGCACTTGTGTACTTGAGTATACTTGTATACTCGCAGCATACTTGTGTACTTGAGCATACTTGTCGCATCAGAGACTGTACTTCAGAAGAGCGGTGAAAGTTTCAGAGGAAGAGGCGGCTTTCCTTTTTTCCATTTTTCTTTTTTGAGGAAAGATCACATGTCTAATGTCCTGACAGACTGATCGCACATGAGTAACATAAACAACGTTGACAAGCACATGCTTCTGACAGCTGATACCACACCTACTTGGTGAAGCTGACTGTCAACCGCTCCAACTCCAAACTAGACATTAAAAATAGGTACGCTGCTTTCCGAAATGATTGCATGCAGGTCGACTAAAGCTGTATGCTAAAATACTCCTAGCTAAATACAGTTGTAGGCACCCTCAAAAAAATAAAGTTGCTGTGACCGACATGTTACGACTAATTCGTGAAAGAGGAAGCAATTCTGTTCAAAGGAGTGGAAGGCTTGAAGCTTACCCGGCGGCGTGCCGCAACAGAGCCGGCGTTCATCAATGTGTTCGGCATCTACTCCGATGAACCAGGCTCCTAATGATACATCCTCGTTAGCATATTTGTGGAGAACATGCCTGAAACGTCGCCATCCAGTGATCGTCAAGTCAGCGGTGGCTAGGTGTTGTGCATAGAAAATTGAGTAAATAGTACGTACGTACTACAAGAAAGGGAAACAATCCATTTATAAGCTGCTTACTGGTTGATTGATATGTAAGAGGCCAGATCCTTAGAGATAGCGTAGACTTCGCTGGTTGCATGGCGGAAGTACTTATTTCCCCATTCGCCAAATTTCCAGTACTCTGGCTCGTGGTATTTTACACCCCTGAAAGAGAGAGTTCGATTTTAGGCGCCGTTCAAATATCAAAGAATGGCGTAACAGTATCAAATGGACTTACTGCTGAGCCAGGACTGGGCCGGATTTCATGCATCCTATATAAACTCGAGGCTTCGACCGATGTCTAGCAAATATGCTTCCAAGAGTTGCTGCAATACGGATGGAATTTCGTTATTTCATTGCAAATGAGACGGCTTCGTTTGAGAAAGTACAGTAAGTAAGGCAGAATCTGAAAGTATGTGCGTTAGTTTCAGAAGTAACATCGATATAGTAGAAAAAATCTAGTGGGCAAGTAAGTTTCATATAACTATGAAGTAGTAATGACGTGTAATTGTTGTGCTCATTTATCTGTAACCCCTAAAGGCAAATAAACCAAAATCAACTGAATGTTTCCGGAAATAATATGCACACACCTATATTCACATGTACATCATCATCCACCTTAACGAAGTACTCTGCATCCCACATGGACACTGCTTTGGCGAAGTACGATTTGCTCTTCGCTGCGAGTTCCAGGTAACCTTCAACATGGTCCTGTACGAGTCAGAAAGCATTCATAATTAATTAATTTCTACCCATACAAATTGACATAAATACTATAATGTGCGTCAAAACTCCGAAGGAAATTACCAGTCTCAAGAAATCACCATATTTTCTATCTTCTGCATCAATTGCTCTATCGAGTATCCCGCCAGATGTGGCACTGTCAAACATGGCAAAGCCAAAGATTCAGATGTCACAAAGCTGAAGCTATTTTAGGATTTACATTGCTGGACCGTAAAATGGTAATATACTGTTCTGTAAGTATAATGTAGATGCTTTTATGAACTAACCTATGACCGATGATGAAACGAATGATAATGCCTTTTTCTTCCTCCATCTTCCGTCTTTTCTCCCCTGTAGTAAATCCCACAAAAATAGGTCAGGGAACAAGGTACCGAGGCAGGGAAGCACTGCAATTTTTGTCACAAAGAAAGGGAAGTACTTGAATAAGTGGAAAGAACAAGAAATTGCAGAACCTTGAGGCATCCATGTAGCGCGAACTGAATCTCGTCGCTTCCGGCTGCTGAATGCAGTGTTAATGCCAATGACCATGAAGTACTTCCGTTTCCCTGTCGATTCCGGTGACGGTGCGCCGTTGAGAATAGAGTCCTGTGTCGCCTTCGCTGAGGCTAGCTCCATTTCTAAGTTCGATATTGTTTTGTCCAATGTTCTGATCATAGAAGGGAGTATTTGTAAGCTTCTACCGAACAAACTAGTGTGATGTCAGAATCAGTAGAATGAGAACAGATCTACTGATTCAACACTTACTCCCAAAAAAAAAAAAAAAAAAAAAAAAAAAAAAAAAAAAAAATCAACACTTACTGTATAGCATCTTCAGTTCGTGGGAGTTCTCTAACATCTTTTCGCTCGTTAATCTGTAGTATATTGTTAAGGTGGAATTTCTGGTCAGCCCAGAAAACGAAATTCAGTAGCCTAACATGAGTGGAAGTGTGCGTACACTTTTCAGAGCACAACCACTAGAGACGAGATTCATTTTGTCCACTTGGAGAGCCGACCTCCTGATGATTTCTTTGGGTTCCGGCATGGTCCACATCCTTCATCAAGGAGAAACTGTAAGTTTTTGGTACTCAGGAAGAAATGCAAACACGGGGTTACAGAGTCATACTAACAGTAGCCTGAACATCTAGTACCCGATGGAGGCTATACTGAAAAGGTGGTATCTCAGATTAAAAAAAATAGCTTAGAAAATCCAAGAAACTGTAGTTGTTTGCCCCTACACCGAAGAAATACTACTAAAATAACTTGAACTTATTTTACGTTAATCACCTAATCAGTGGTAAACGCTGAAGTATAAGGGACGGGGAGCATGAAATGCATAAATTTTAGTGTTGATAACGCAGAATCTTTGTTATTGGTAGGTAATCCTATTACAATGGGTTCATGTTTTTGTTTTTTCTTGGCGGGAATATAGTAAGAACGGAGGCGTTTGGTGTCAAACGCGGAGCTTGCCGACAGCAATGAGATCATCAAAAGATAATTATAACTCGAGTTTCAAAAAAATTGAACTCTGAAACCATGGATGTATCTAATAATCCATCTTCATTATTAAATTTATTTTGCTGGAAAGCAAAATGGATTTCACTAGCTGGTCGGTTAACCTTAGTCGTCGGAACTTGTTACCTTTGCCCAAGATCGAACGCACGATCTCGCGACATCTCCACTGGTCCAGCGGCAACACAACTCGCCGTATATGGGCAACGCAACTTCCATATACGAACTCGCTGGAACTTGATCACGAACGGAACCGCAAGGACGCAAATTTCCTTTTATCCGTCGTGCTCCCCACACAATTTTCTCCGTCAGTAACGCAACTGCCGCAGAAAACTCACGACCACAAGCTCTTGGACGCATCTTCAAGAACTCATGTGCACACCTTGACAAACTCTTCATACTCCCCCGCATGACGAACTTGACGAGATTACTTAGTACCGCGTCTCGGCACCACCACTCCCACCAACGATCGCCTACTTCCAACGCCTTACCGGCGATAGCTCCTTGTCGTCTCCTCCGTGTCGCTCCGCCGAGCGACGATCGCCCGCCCCGAGGCGCTAGTACGGGTCGCCTCCCCGGGGCAAGCGTGGCTTCAAATCTTCGACCTCGCTCTGATACCAATTGTTGGGTTTCGCCCACGGATCGATCACATATGAACTAGACGAACACACGACACAAAAAACTTGTTGCCAGGGGCACGTGTCGTGCCCTCTAATTTTCCTCTTTATTTCTTGGTTTCCCTCGTTACAAGCTTCTTTTTTTGTGGTACAAACTCACGCAACACCTCGTGTATATATACACGACCAAACCGATCCCCTAGCTAGCAGACTCCACGTTGAAGTCCTAAACCTACTAGACCATGAACTCAATTACTAAACTCACGTAACTAGCTATTATACTAGTACTACTCGAACTAACACACGCACTAGGAAACTAACCAGCTATAACTCGGGACACTTTCCAAAGTTGCACGAACCTTACTATAATAGAGGCAAGATTATTTCCAACATCTAATAATCCATCTTCATTATTAAATTTATTTTGCTGGAAATTAAAATGGATTTCACTAGCTGGTCGGTTAACCTTAGTCACAGCGGTACTCTCTGCCTTACCTGCCTATCAGCTCATGGCTATCATGCATCCTAAATGGCTGCTAAAAGAACTGGATAAGCTCAGACGTGCCTTTCTGTGGGCTGCCTCGGACAAGGTCTCTGGATGAAAATGCTTGGTCAATTGGGCCTCTGTGTGCCTACCAAAACCACTTGGAGGTTTAGGCATTCCCAATTTACAACTTCAGAGCATCTCCCTGCATGTTCGCTGGCTGTGGCAACAACTGATCCCTCTAAGCCCTGGGCTGGTCTCAAACTGCCATCGGATCCACTGGTGTTGGCCTTATACCGTGCTTCCACAATCATTGAAATCCACAATGGATCCTCAACATCCTTTTGGAAAAGCCATTGGCTGGATGGACAGCCCCTCAGCTTGCGCTTCCCTCTGCTGTACAAGCACTCCATCAACAAAGCTACCTCTGTTCGAGATGCCCTGACGGATCGTGGTTGGGTTGCAAATATCAAGAGGAATCCCTCTAGAGCAACCTTAACAGAATACCTGCAGTTATGGGCTTTGCTTGAATCCTCTGCACCTACTCTGCTTGATGATGAAGAAGACAAAGTAATATGGCGTTTGACCTCCAGCGGCAAGTACACAGCATCCTCTGCTTACCATGCACTGGTCTATGGGCACACCCCCTCCCATGTTCTTCACCAGGTCTGGAACTCAAAGGCAATTCCTAAGTGCCGCATGCATGCTGGCCACACGATCCGATCTGCAAGTTATGCTTCATCCATCCTGAAACTGCCGTTCACCTTGCCGCAACCTGCTCATACACTACTCAAGTTTGGTCTGAAGTCCTGGAGAAGGTGTCTCTACCGCCAGTTTTAGGTCCAACAACCTCCACCCTGAACCTGCAAGACTGGTGGCTGGCTTGCTCCAAGCTTGCACCGCCGAATATAGTGGACCGTTGGCAATCTGTTGCCCTGCTATCTTGGTGGATGCTTTGGAAGGAGAGGAACAATCTCCCCTCCTGCTGTGTTGGCCGAGAAAATTGTGACAGAGATCTCTCTTTGGCGGATCGCTGGTGTCCTAGGTTCGTCGTGGCCTGAGAGCGAGTGATCACCAGGCCGCATCAGGGGAACGAGCCTACTTTTTTCAGGCTCAGCCTCTATACTGTACATTGAGTTTAGCTTACAGCTTTGCTTTTCTTTTCAACTAACCTTACTCTGTAACCAGTACTTCCCGGCATTTGTCTCGGTTTCTCTTAATATAATGAAACAGCACTCGCTGGTTTCCGTAAAAAAAAAAAATTTGACCTCATATTTGTATGTTTTATCGAACTTTTTCGTAGGCTTATTAAGCATCCCGCATTATTTATCTGGTCGTACTACATAAAACTCATTTCACTTTTAATAACGATCCCGGCCGGGTCGTGGGGCCGGAGCAAACAGAAACCAAACAGGGTGCCACATGTTGTCGGCGACAGGTAGAGTGCTACCAGATGCTGGACGGGTAGTTCGCGTTTAATGGCGCTCGATGGCCTGCCTGTGATGCAAGATCTTCCCAACATAAAGAAGCATCGCATCCGCCACTAAAGTACAGGGACCCAGAATTCCACATCCAATACAGGAGCATCATCTTCAATTCACGAGATTTGCCTCTTTTTCCCCCCTCTGTATCTCTGTTGAGGATACGTACAGCAACAGCCATGGCGCACAGAGCAAACAAGTACACCAGCTATAGTCATGGTTTGGGCCTTGTGGGAGCTTGTATTCGCTTGACTAAAATGGGGCGAGCAGAAGAGCCAGAGGGGGGAGGAGAGATTATAAGAGACTCCAAATCTGGGCCAAGAGATTTTGAGTCTCTTCTACGTGATCAGAGTTGGCAAAACATAAACGGCCATTATTCATGTACTAATTTGACTTACAGTCGAAAAACCTACTAGTTGGACCTCAGGAACTCAAGGCAAGACAAGCACAAAAGAGGAAGATAAAAGACGAATTGAGTGATCCAAGCACACTTGCATGCAGAAAGGTGAGAGCGATCAAACTGAAAAAAAAAATATCATCCAAAGTAATTCACACAAAATCAAGACTGGCAAAGAAGGAGAACAAGGAAGAAGAAACACGGCATGCACCTGTTGGTGAAGATGAGCCCTATGCAGAAGCTGCCAAGGCAGAGCAGGAAGGTCCATTTCCTGGAGATGGTGCCCCTGAACAGAAGCTCCTCCCCTCCTCCCAACACCCCTGCTGTTCCCCGGCTCTTGTTAAAGCTCATCTTCTCTCTTGCTCTCTCCGCAACTCTAAGCCTCGCTCAACTAAGGTTCAGGACCTCCCTCTCGGAAACACCATGATCGCACTACAAGAATCCAAACCAAGCATCAGGAAACTAACTAATGGTCGGTCCCGGCTTCTGCTCCACCTCTCGCTCTACCTTTTGTGAGGAGTAAGCCTCGACCTTGCTTCTCTCTCTAGATTCCTGGGTTCCTTGATTCCCCTCACACTGGTTGGTGTCTTTGAAGTGAAGGGGAAGGGGAGGTGGAGGAGGAGGACGCACCAACTGCGCGGGCTCGTGCGTGCGATCTGTGATGCGTGTGGGTGAGCGAGCCAGCGAACAGAGTAGTGTATAGTAGAGTCCAGAGAAGGCAAGGGATCTCGTGCCCGTCCAGATTTATTCGGCAGAGTATTTCCTTGGGGGCAGTCGAGCTGGTTTGCTGATGTCCGGCCGGCTTAATTTTGTGGTTAGCTTGGTTTTTACTTTGTTTCCTTGCGAGATTATATTACTGCCACTGACATGATACTATCATTAATGCCAGGATGCAGTGAGTTACTTGTAGATAAAGGGGCCTGAACCTGAACCGCTGGGTAGAAATTGCGACTTTGCCCCTACAGTCAAGTCAACGCCCCATCTTGCTGTTTTTTTTTTTTTTGATCTTACAGCCACAGGAGATTCGTACAGTTGCAGGGCAATGTTCCAGGGGAGTTCTCTAAGTCGAGTGTAGTAGTAAATAGTAATTTCTGTAAATTGTACTTTGGATGTGGAATTTTCTTGCATTCGAGACAAAACATTAACCAGTCACTCTAGTTCAATGGTTTTCGCTTCGAATGTCCGGAAGCTCCAAAAGCAGCTCCTCCAGTGTCTATCTCTGACATTTCTTTATAACGGGGCAAGGGATCGTGTTTCCTTTCTGCTCAAGGATTTTACTCTCGAGAAATAATTACGGCGTTCCAGGTAGCTAGAGCTAATTCTCAAACACAACATCATTCCTTCACTACGTTTATTACTTCTTTTGCTTGGCATGGCCATGTGGAGAAAAGAGCGAATCCAGGTTGGTCTGAATCCAAAGTCCTGGGCACACCTCATGCTAGTCATGTGCGTCGAGGGACCAATCATTTTTCGGGATTCATTGTCTAGCTATTCTTGCCTAGTTGGTTTGCAGAGCCAAATTTATGTTTTCAGTCTTCAACTTGCCTTAAGTTATATATATCTATTCTCAACTTTATAGGAAATGAATGTAAAGAAAATTCCTGAAAATTTAGGGCATTACTTCCAGCCCACAATTGTCGTGTTACGACAAGACTCTCATGAAGATTTCCTTAAACCAGACGTACATTAAAAAAAAAGTGACAAGATCAAACTTAACATGCAGACATCATCAAATCTGACGTACAAGATGGAGACTTCTATCGAAACCTATAAATACCAAAAGACATCCATCCAGAAACACACATTCATCATTACGCCCAAGCCAGAACCCTAGTTCTTCATAGTGATAAACCATAGATACATATATACATCTCACCGGGTACATCTATAAACCAGAAGAGATTCATCTCGTAAATCTTGTACGATCTTGTGATCACGTCATGAATAAAATCTGATAAAACTTCATCTACTTTGTCTCGATCCTTACATGTTGGCCCGCGTACCTTGCCGAAGAAATAAAATTTCTTTCGATCACTAGAGATAACATTGTCGTTGCACCAAAAGACCATTTTGATAGAAATAATAATACTATTATTAATATTAATAACAAGAAGACGAAGAAACATTGATCAACATACCATGATTCGATAGCCATCCTTTTGATGACACACTTTCTAACAAACTCATGACAAAGTAATACTTTACAATACGAACTAAATAAATACACAAGTGAGGGAGATGATGGGTGTTCTACCACAAAATATCATTACCTCCAGAGTAAAAATCCATAATTTATCACATCTAGTGCTCGGTTCCAAGACTGTCCTCTCCTGGTCGGCTTCCACCCCTTGCTTATCGAGGAGCCTGCGCACCCCGAGAGCATGTATTCTGACTATGATGGTTAGTCCTTACGAGATGGATATAACACCATATGTTTTCCTTCTTACAAAACGTCAATGTGCCGACGGCAATAATAGTGACTCTTGTGATGGTTGCGCAGACGAGTGGCTAGAGCAATCTTTCGGAATAGACCACGACGCAGCCACCCTTGGCAGTGATAGCATGTTCCATGTTATATGCTCATCTCCAATAACAGAATGGCGATTGTGGATACATGTGTGCTCATCGTCACAGCACCACCGCAGCCCTCGATGACAACATTTGGAAGGAGTGGTGCGCAGTAGCGCATTAGGGTGCCGGCTTAAGGTCGAAGATGGAGAAAATCTTTTGACAATTTTTGTATTAATTATGTGTCAGATGAACATATGGTCGAAGATGGAGAAACCTACTTGTTACTTACAAGGACAAGTCATTTACAGACCAGTTGATGCAATATATACAATCAACCGCTATGTGCCGGGAGAAAATTTAGTTGAAGCTAAGAGATCACTCTGAATCGTTTGAAAGGATGAGAAGACACACCTTGGTCATCACCTAAGTCAGGAACACCAAGTCAGACATTTTCTTGGAGTGATCATGTACACCATTAGTTTATCAAAGGAAGTTTTCATGATTTTGAAGTGTTGACTCGGTTGCTCAAAAAGGGACACAAGTTAGGATTGAAGCCAACCAATGAGCAAAATTTCAAGGACTGTAAGATGAGTTAACCCAATGTAAGTTTTTTGTTATGATGGATGTCAACAAAAGCTTTGATGAGCATCATAATACTTCATCCCAAGATTGTAGCGCATACAGTGAAGGAAAGAAGACTGTTGCATGCATTTCGCATCAACTGAGGAACCATGAGCCAAACTATGCGAATCAATCTTTGGAGATGGATACAATATGTGGTGTGCCCTGAATATATGATGTTGCTTCGTCCCTATCATGTTGGAAGGTATTGCGAAATACATCAAATCCTATGATGTTGGAGCATATTTATTCGAAATGCGTTTCATACGAAGAAATGGTATGATTGAAACTAATCAAGGAGTATGATGCATATACACTTCAGAAAGGTTGACATAGTTAGAGGTGCATTGAGTCAAACGAGAGGACCTAAGTCACGTTAGTTGGAAAAACATGTTGGTGGTCACACAAGTAAGTTTTTGAGGCATATGATTTTAATCAAGAAGTTAAGTATCAGTTGATACAAGTTAAACCCCAGTATTCATCGGCAATGATGTGGGGCCAAATGGTGGAAGAAGAATTATATTTTCCATATCCATTGGGGGTTAAGTATTTGATTTCGAAAGAAGCCCGTTGATCCTTCACTCTATTCACTCACAGGGTACTAAGAGTGCATGGATCTGAGGAACCTGTTATAGTCAGTTAGAAGTGTAAATCACCAAGTGCGATGATCACAAGGATGCTTGTCTGCGAGTCTTAAGGTCAGTAAATCAACATTGCACTACTTGTTGTACCCCTAAGTATATCTGAATGGAGTGGGAAGGGATAGCCATGAATCATTTTAGGATTGCCTAATACCTCAACATTATGTGATCCGTGATTGTGTAGTTGACAACCGGTTGACAATTGCCGGAAACTTCTAGAAAGTCCAAACCAAAGATGGTAAAACAAGTTAGGCAAGCTATGCAAAGAAACACATATGTTTGCGAGATCATCTAAGGAGATTTTATCAGAGTTAATGAGCCTTTTGTTCCTCACTTATGGCTTCGATTTTAAGGAGCCTAGAAACCTATTAAGCCCTTAGGACTACTTGTCAAGTGCCATTGAATGGTTAGAATGACCAATAAATCAAGATAATCTATGATCATGACCCATGGAGACCACTGGGAACAAAGTTGTGCCTTACATAGTTTCTCGTTGTCATATTTATCATGACAGTTCCATGCACCACCTTTTTGAGGACCTACATGGTAGATCGTTGTTTGATGTCTTGGAGTGGAACTTAATCATTAGGGAAAAAAAATCTGTTCAAATGGGATAGAATAATCAAGACCTCGACGATCCTAATTATGCCATAAGTTCACATCTTTAGTGTTATATCGGTGGTTTGAAGAGAGAGGAGAATGCTAATTTAGGCCATTTCATTCGTTTCCCACATAGAATAGCACTTGATAGTGCTAATGGATCAAGTTTATTTGGAACAGTAAGAGTTATCTATTTCTATGAAGGTCAGCGAGTCATCTTTGGAAACGCAAAGCCACTTCGAAAATGGAAATGATTCTTGAGAAAAGTTCTAAACCTATCTTTAGTAAGCCTGGATCTCGAGGTTGAGATTAATTTTAAGGGGGTAAGGTTTGTGACATCCCAATGTTCTCTATTTTTTTGTAAAATGAAAACTTCTCCAAGAAAATTGTTCTATTACATAAATTAAATAAGATTAATATGATATTTACATAATTTGGATTTGATTTGAATTAAATCAAACTAAAATAAAAATATTTGGTTTTGAATTTTAGGGTGAAGTTCCCAATTGAAATATCTTTCTAAAATTTCTTTATAGAAAAATCATACCACAAATATCAATTTCAGCTTTTCACTAAAAGAAAACCCTATTCTTCTTATTCTAATCGAACGGGCCAATTTCCAAAAGCCCATCTCTCCTTTTCTCTATGCTTGTTTTCATTTCTTCTCTTTTTGGGCCGGATTGACTTGGTCCATTTATTTATACTTCCCTTCTCTCTCTTATCTTCTCTTCTATTTTCTCCCAAGCCGCATGTGCCGGCCCGGCAGGACAAGTTCATGCTGGCCACCTCCCGCACATTCGGTCCGTCGATCTATCGTTCGATCGATCTGAATTTTCATGCAATTTCCGGATCTACTCCCTCCGTCCAGAAATAAGTGTCGCGGATCGCGATTTTGCGAAAACCCCCTGAATAGGTTCGAAACTCAACCTGCAGTCCGCTTCACCCTTCGTCTCCGTGGCGTCGGCTCTGACGCCCCTCTCTCGATCCCTTTGCCCTCCTTGTCCATTGCTAGACGACTCCGGCTGCTCCGGCGACTCCTGACGCCGCGCAACCATAACCCCGGAACCATATTCGAGTCCAGATCCGATCCGTGTTCGAAGTTGCTGGGGTGGGTGGCGGGCGTGCTCGAGGTGAAGCCGACGAAGATGTCAAAACCGCCGATAGAGACCGTGGACCAGCCGGCGGGATCCTCTTTTGCCGGCGTCCAGAAGCCATCGTTGAGAACGTGGCCAGCTCCAGTCTCGTCGAAGTAGCTGACCAAGCCGACCGCGATGGTGTCGCCGATGCCGCCAGTAGATCCCGCCCGGAACATAACCTCGGACATCTCTTGCCCCACGGTGGGCGCCAACTGTCGTGGTATTGTCGAATCTAGCCTAGACAGGGGTGCCATCCGGCTAGGTAGAGAGGTGGGTGTATGAGATGTAGGCGATTCCGGTGACGGGATGAGCACGAGTTTACCCAGCTTCGGATCTCGCAACGGTGGCGAAACCCTACGTGCTGCTATAATTCACTATAAGGCAACAAGAGCCGATTACAATGAAAGTTAGAGTGTTCCCTGAGGCGTCCCTTAGGCCGGCTTATAAAGGCGTCCGGACCTAGGGCTTGCAGAAAGAAACCTACCGACTAAGTTACAGAGTTCTACTCGAATCCGGCTTGGGCCTTGCCTTGGGAACCAAGTCGGCTACAATGCAGGCCGCCTTCTGGAACCTTCCCTTAGCTGGATGGGCCTGCTACGCTTCATCATACTGGGCCGCCCGGTAAGCCGGATTCGGCTTACCACCACTATGGGCCACCCTGGTATGCTGGCTTTTAGTCATCTCCGTGAAGGTACCTGTTCGGCATAACCCCAATACCGGAACCATATCATCCTACTCTCTCGATCCCATGGCGTGCAAGCGTAGATCCGCAGCCCCACCACAAACCCTAGCCCAGGCTCCGACAAGGTATGATTTTTGGGATCCATGGTGGCGTCGACATCCTCGGGCTATGGAGCTGGGTCCCTGGGGCATACATGTCGGCGTAGCCATCCACAGGCTCCGGCAATCTTCGATCTTTGGCATCCATGGTGCCATGGGGCCTTCACCGACGTCGACGTCCTTGGAATCTGGAGCTCGTCACGACCGCCAGCCTCTTGTGCCTCGCTCACCTCCAACCTTCTATGTCTCCTGGTGTTGGTAAGCTTCTGCTTCTCCCCGTCACTCATCTACTCTGGTGCCCTCTGATATTCCTCCATAGCCGGTAAACATAGAGTAGCACTAGGAGTAGCTTAGCTTGAAATTTTTCCACCGAAGTGGATTACAGTACTCACACATATGTCATAAAAATCTGAATTTTCTCCACCAGAGTGGTGTAGATTGTTAGGAAGAACTGCACATGATTTAGAGTACTGTTATTTTCAGAGTTTCACATACTGTCATTTTCAAGGTCGTGCAACTGTACAATATCTGGGTTGTGAAAAATCCACTGTCCATGGTGATTAAATCTGTTATGCTTTCTATCAATTGAATATGTAAAAATCTGATGTATTTTGCCTAATCTATTTTTTCAGTTGAGGCTAGGCAGCACCGGTGCTCAGAGCGGCAATGATTCAAAACTTGGATGCTCGTATCGAACTTCCAAAAATTTCCATGGTGTCATGCATGAATCAAATTTCAATGTTCGTACCCAAACTAAGTTTTACCTTGTGTAAATATCCTGCTATGTGTTGACCTGCTATTTGTTTACCCTTGGTTACTCCATCGAACACTGGTGGTTATCTAGATGACTGATTAATACTTGCAGAGTTTATACTTAACTGGGGTAGTTTGTTTCTCCAGGATGTTTCCTTCTAGTTGCTGTGTGAACATGCAAAGCGCTTTTGTATAATTCAAATCTTGATTAATTGCACATTTAATCTGCACGACGTGATGACATGCTTAAGAAATTTTCTATGTTGCCAGGTTCTGAATAACAACCATAACATACCATTTTTGTTACTTTTGTGTAGAGTTATTATTGCTTACTTATACACTCAAGCAGGCTTAGTTGAGTGAGTGATTGTATCTAAACTACAATCAATGATGTGCTCTACTTCAAATTGAACTCGAGATCATTTGCTATCAACAGATGTATTTACAAGATTGCTAGTCTAGTAATCAATAATATAAAATTGTTTTTTCGTGGTAGTTCAGTCACTTTTTCCAACTTCTATCACAGCATCAATTCATTAGTTTCTTTCTTCAGCTGTTTTGATCTGCAGGCTCTGAGAGAGGTCGCGACAGAGGTCTGCAACCAATTGAATCGAGCTGCCGGTTAGACGACCTGGGATCGATCTGCCGGTGAGACGACCTGGGATCACGCTGCCGGCGAGACGGACTTGGTATCCGGAGATTGCAGAACCTGGAGCTCTCGCGGAGGGAGGAGCTACAGCGGCCGGCGACAAGCGGGGAGAGGCTCCGGCGGCCAGCAGGGAGGGGCGAGCTCCAGGGGACGGCGGCTAGCAGGGATTGGCTCCTGCAAGCATGAGCAGGAGCGCAAGGGAGGAGCTCCGGCGGCCGGCGGCTGGAGGCCAGCAGGCAGGATCGATTGATCGATCAGACGCAAGAGCTAGAGCACTAACGCGCAGGATCGATCAGAGCAGCAGCTCCGGCGGTAGGCGGCCATCGGGAAAGGGCCTGGATCAGGAAGGCAGAGATCGCCGGCGGCCATCGGGGATTCGCGAGCTGATCGCGGGATCAGGGGAGGAGCTGATTGCGGGATCAAAGGAGGAGATTTTGATCGTGAGCTGGTCGCGTGGTCGGAGCCTGGAGTGGTTAGAGTTCTAAATGTAAAGGGTATAATTGTAAATGGTTCACAGCTCAAAAAAATTCTCCCCTGCGACACTTACTAAAGATCCGAAAGGGCGTTGGTTTCCCTATTCTCTCCGATTTTTTATGGTCACGGAGTGATTTCTCCGTTCGACATCTGTCGCCGCCTCGTGCGTTCTCCGCTGCTTTCGATATGGCTAGACCATCCACAGCTCGATGATTCGCCACGACGTGGGGTCAAGGTTATCTGTTTGCATTGGGAGTTTGTCTTTTGTTCCTGTTTCGTTCAGCTCGGTCAAAGCGGTGCACAGCACCCGAGACTCCATCAACGAATCAGGAACTCGACGTCTTCACCGTCGCCTCTTCTACCACCTCAATCCATCCCCATCCTCTTCTCCGTGGGACACACCGGCACGATGCCGTCACCATGAAAGGTCGCTGCTGCCACTTTCCTTCCTACCCCTGAATTCTCCCATCTCCGAGCTCCCCATAGCAGCCGGCCCCCTCCTCCTCCTTCTCCTCTCTCTCGGACCCCTCGCCCTCTCCATTGGCTGCCGCTGGGAAGACAACGGTGATACTCATGCCCTCCTCGCTATGCCTGCTGTCTCCTCCACCTCCCTGCGCATCTCCATCGCGCCGATCAGGCCGAGCGTGCTGAGGTGCTCGCCCATCTCCTGATCCTCGGGCACAACTATGTTCAGCTCCGGCGTGATGCGATTCTCCTCGATTTGATGGTGACCGGCAGCCGCAGCATCTGCCTGTTCGTCGGCGGCCAACAAGGCGCAGGGAGCGCACGCGTCGGTGCCAGAAAAGGAAGCCGCCGGCTGTTCAACTCTGCCTTTTCCTCTCCTCTCTCCTTTGTTTGACCCCTTTGCTTCTCTTCTTTCAGCAGCGATATCAGTACGACTGGAGGATGCGACTCCTTGAAGGACCGGGAACGAAGGGCGCGGCCAAACTGCCTGCACTGCCATGCCCGCCTTTCTCACACACACGGCGGCAGCAACAACACCGTGGTGAGTGACCTCAGCTACATCTGCCGGAAGAGGTGATGGTGCTACAGCGCCTGCTCGTGCGCCGTCTACCATCTTTCTCTCTCTACCATCTGTAGCTACAACTGCTCCTCCACGCTGTCTTCTACGCGCCTACCAGCACCTGCTACTCTCTCTCTCTCTCTCACGAGGTTGGTGTGCGTGCCAAATGTTTGATGATATGTTTGTGAAGATTAGTTTTCTTGGCTGAATAATGCTCTGTAAATACTTGCAAGATTTGGAGGTGTAACAATTAAACCTCGAGCAGATCCCATGTGTCATCACCACCAGCGAGCTGCTCCTCCTTAACATGGTAAGAGACAGGTACACATGCAACTTGGAAACAAAATATATAGAACACTGCCTATTTCTTTGTTTGCTGCCTGATCATGATCATTTCAAAATATTATTGTCCTTCTCATTCCAATTTTATTGCAGACCAGTCCGGTACAACGGCCGCCGCATCACGAGGACAGAGAGACCACGTTCCGAGATTGGTGTGGTCGCGGTGGTCATCGTCGCCGCTGTGCTGCGACTAGGCTTTCTGCACGCGGCTAGACGCATACAACATCGAGTAAAACGGTCATGGTTGTTCGATTCGGAACTCCAGGGATGAAATAAACTCTCAACTTGGTTTCATTTAGGACAGCTTGCAGCTATGCTATGTGCCTCTCTTCAGTACTCATGAAGGTTAGCTTTTCTGCAAACAAATTATTTTTCAAATATCATGTGGTACTGCTAACTAGACCAATTAGTTTTGATTTGGTAAAGCCAATTTTTCAAGTGTTAATCGTTGATATTTGCTATAGGTTCTTACTCCTACTCCTGTATCTCTCTCCATTTTACAGGGTGGTGTAGTCAGTGATAAAAGGGGAGGAAGAGGCGAGGCTGCATCTCGGTGTTGGATTTGCTGGATGCAGGGTTGGCCCTGCGAGCTAGCTACATAAAAGGTAACTTCGGCTGGTTGTCGCGGCGCTGCGGGCAGCGGCCGTACATGATCTTTTTTCCTTATGCACTAGGGAGTATATAGATTCTTTATGTTTACTAGCTGCTACTGATTCTGAAGGTATGGTATTTCCATGTTTAGGCAAGCTGGCATGTTGGCACCGTCCATGGGTTTTGAAGAAATCTGAGGTTGAGGCTCTCTCACTCCAGCACTATATCTTTCACTCATGATTTGGAGATTGATTTAAAAAATTAAAGCCAAATATGTCAATTACTCTATACCATGGTGGTGAACTACAATATATATCTATGTTTGCCTGATAATGTTAATTTGTATACGCATGGTTCTTATATCTATGATATCAATGAGAATAGGTATATTGACGTACTCTTAGGTACGTACAGACATACTCTCTAGAATGTGATTCTCTTGATTTTACGACATAATTTTGCTCTTCCCTATAATATATGCATCACCATTTATTTTTGTGCTTTTAGGATTAATGTTTAAAGTCTAATTCCATTCATTTTCTATGAACAATTTGTAATGTCTTCTTCAGGTGGTAGTGAGCTTGATTCGTCAAAGCTGCAACTGAGCAATTAAACAAGTTACCCTTATATCACATCTTGAACCGTACAGCCACACGAACTTAATAATTCTGCTCCCTCTAAGTTTCTTCATCACCTTCGTATATTTTGTTTTCAGTTGGATCTATAAAAATATCATCTTATTATTAATCTGTTACAAAACTAGCTGAACTATAGATACAAGTATCTCCATATGGTACTGACATGACTGCGCTGCAAGTTTGCATATTCGTGATTGCCACAAATTAGCCATAAGTTGCTTAAATTATTCATTGGTCTTTTATCTCCTTCTGCATCCCATTTCACTTCTTAGTTTCTGCATATAACACTATCTCCAACTCATATTAGATGTTGATGGATTTCTCATGGTGCTGACAGACATCATTCCATCGGATTATAAGATCCAAGAAGGAACATCTACATGACTGATGCAAGGTACTTCTTCAATACCGAATTATAAGACGTACCGTCGACGCGTTCAACGGATTTTCTTTGTCAGTACGTACTGTTTTCTTTTATGCTGGTGTTGATTTCGTCTCTCCTAGGTTGCTCTCGTGCTTGACCCCAGGTATCTACGATTCCCGAGGGTTCTTTTATTGATGCTGCTGCTACTGCGGGCTTCTCCATTTGTATTTGGATGTGGTCGCCTTTTTATGCTGGTACGTGCTGCTTCCGGTTGAAGTGAAGATTAGTTTTTGTGTGAATTATTTTCCCCGACCTTTCTGTGATTTCTGTGTTAAAGATTTAATTTTGATTATGCATTGTTGATGATGTTTGTATGATAAATATGCAGCTAATTGATACCATGGCCGATCAATGTTCCTGGTTGGATATGTCGCTTGCGCCCCCTCTGATTTCTTTGTAGTCTTGTAGATGACTATAAATTATATATTGTTCGACGAGTCTTCTATCCCGCAACAGGCTCCTCCGATACTGGTTATTCTTTGGCATGGAGATCTTCTTTCAGAATATTTGGCTTGGAGAGCACACATGTCTTTAGATGATGTTTTAAAGATATTTGGTCAGACTTGATAGAAGGTGATTTTCTTTGTACAATTTGTTTATGTTTATCGATTGATGTTTCTGTATTTTATATAAATATCCGTGGTGCTTACTATTTAGTTTGGTTTTCTCATTTTGGCAAATCATTAGCTGAAATACTCAGCCGCTATGCATAGGTTGCTGTATATCAGCCAAGGCAATTCGTACATTATCCTTTTTTTCTTACTGGTCCAGTATTGGAAGGTACAGTTCATAGTTGTTCATAAGCTGATGAATAATGGTATGGAAGATGCATGCAAAAGTAAGAAATGTAACCATCAAATAATATGATAAGTTTACCGGCGCAGTTTGCTTTGTTTTCTGGTTGTGGATCTTTTTTTTTTATATGGTGTGCTTGATCTCTTACGGTGCACAAGTCATCTCAGTGCTTACTTTTACCTTTCTTACCTTGCAGGGTTACTTGCTTATTTTCATTTGCATTCAATAAAAGTGGGTCATTTATTTTCCAAAGTTCATGCACGTATGCATATATAATGTATATTGATATTCACAAAGCACTAGAGATTGGATCTTCTCTCAGAGGTAAATAAATTCAGCAATGGATGGTAGCTACATCTTAGTCAGTTTATCACCCCATATTGTACTATTCACTTGCTACTAATATGCCAGTAAGTGCAAATTTGATGTAAGAATAATTAGTTTCCTAAGTTCGCTTATTATATGACATTCTGTACGTCAGGTATGGAGAGTTCATACTGCAGGGTTTGTTATCTAAATGTTCTCTTCCTGTCACAAGTTTAGTACTTGGAAGTTTTTGCACCTTACAACGGTGAATTTCTTTCTTCTTAATCAGTGCAGCAAAAAATATCTCTTTTAGTGTCAGCTGCAGCAAGATCTAGGTGTTGTATCACCTTTGTTTCAGGTGATTTCGCTATTGTACATTACTGTGCTGCTATTGATGTTGTTTTCCTAAAATATGTACATTTAATCACAAATTCTTGAAAGGGAAGCTAATTATCACTTTTATTTCAGGTGTCCCTATGGAAAATCAAGATGTTTTGCTATTGCAATCACCCTGTCCCTAGCATATTTATCATATTTACAGTTAGTTGCAATTTCTTGAAAGTGAGGGAAAACATGGATGCAGGCAACGTGCCAACATATAGATCTTCGAAGGTGACGGAGTCAATCTTCCCATATCTAAAAAGAATATTAAATCTAAGGCATGAAGTAGGTAAACAGAAAATGTGTTGCTCTTTTGTTCTACATTTTGTAGCTCTATATATTATTATTCCTAAATGAATTAGGTTGTTAGACCCATCTCTTTTTCTTTGTATAAAGCAGGTACAGCTCTAAGCCTTTTCTCTAAAAAAAAATTGACCGATATGTGTTTTAAGTTATTGCAGATCATGACATGATGTATTCTCACACTACATCCTGGAATCTTTTTTTCACGAGCAGTAATCATGTATATCCGTTAAAGATAAAAACCGCGGCTTCCATCAAATCGTAAATAACTAATAAATATAGGATTTTATGTTACTTAATTGCATGAGTCAATCATCGTACTAAAAGTTAAAAAATGACGTCGATGCATTCATACAATGATCTCTGCTTTCTTTGTTAACTAATCAGGTTATGCTCTGCTATTATTGCATTTGTCTTGCCTATTACATCTTTCGTCGTAGCTCGCAATCTATCCTTAATATATCTTTCCCTTACCATTTTTCTTGCTCAATACAGGTGAGCACCACTGACAACAAACATTATATTGGCGCTTTGGTTCATATCACAATAGTTAGACATGATGTGATTATTGTTCAGTAGTCTGCAACACCACAACGTCCAATTCTCTTATATCATCCCGTTCGGACCCACGAGTACAAGCATAGCAGAGCTATGGCCAGCTCCACTTCGCCAGCGAGTAGAAGAACTAGCCACTGCCGTCCGCAGCTTCATCGCAAGTGTGAGCACTGAAACTAGCCACGCCCCCTGGCTGTGACGATCCAATCCAAACATCCACCACATGAAGACTCAACCGACCCCAAGACCAAGAAGATGAAGCTTCACTCAACCAGAACAACGACAACATCAAGCTCTAATAAGGTTGTACTTACGTAGAGACTAGAGTATTACCAGTAGCAAAAACCAGCCATTCCACTAGCCCTGTATACTACTTGTTACTGTCTAATTACCGACTATGTACAGACTACCGTAGTTTTCCTTGCAGCTTCCGTGTCACTATGTACCTTTCAGACCATGTTTGAAATATAAATGTACTTCCCGTACCACTCCAACCAGTAAGCACCAGCAAAAAATACAGATGCAGCGCGGCGTGACGCCGCGCCGGCCTTGGCTAGTATTTCTAGACGGAGGGAGTAAGTCTTTTCAAACGCAAATCAGGATCATAAAAAAAAAACGCAAACCAGGATGAAAGTGGACGCGGACGTCCGCGACGCTGCTTCAGCCGCGCCGCCAAAAAACCGATTGTCGACGCGTGGACAGGCTGTGAAAGTTTAGTGGATATTGACGGCTCGTCCGCAATGTCTGTGAAATCTTGACCTTCATGTCCAAAGTCTTCAGTCGTGTCCAAGTCGCCAAACACGGTCGTAACTAGTTTGGCATGGAGATCTTCTTTCAGAATATTTGGCTTGGAGAGCACACATGTCTTTAGATGATGTTTTAAAGATATTTGGTCAGACTTGATAGAAGGTGATTTTCTTTGTACAATTTGTTTATGTTTATCGATTGATGTTTCTGTATTTTATATAAATATCCGTGGTGCTTACTATTTAGTTTGGTTTTCTCATTTTGGCAAATCATTAGCTGAAATACTCAGCCGCTATGCATAGGTTGCTGTATATCAGCCAAGGCAATTCGTACATTATCCTTTTTTTCTTACTGGTCCAGTATTGGAAGGTACAGTTCATAGTTGTTCATAAGCTGATGAATAATGGTATGGAAGATGCATGCAAAAGTAAGAAATGTAACCATCAAATAATATGATAAGTTTACAGGCGCAGTTTGCTTTGTTTTCTGGTTGTGGATCTTTTTTTTATATGGTGTGCTTGTTCTCTTACGGTGCACGAGTCATCTCAGTGCTTACTTTTACCTTTCTTACCTTGCAGGGTTACTTGCTTATTTTCATTTGCATTCAATAAAAGTGGGTCATTTATTTTCCAAAGTTCATGCACGTATGCATATATAATGTATATTGATATTCACAAAGCACTAGAGATTGGATCTTCTCTCAGAGGTAAATAAATTCAGCAATGGATGGTAGCTACATCTTAGTCAGTTTATCACCCCATATTGTACTATTCACTTGCTACTAATATGCCAGTAAGTGCAAATTTGATGTAAGAATAATTAGTTTCCTAAGTTCGCTTATTATATGACATTCTGTACGTCAGGTATGGAGAGTTCATACTGCAGGGTTTGTTATCTAAATGTTCTCTTCCTGTCACAAGTTTAGTACTTGGAAGTTTTTGCACCTTACAACGGTGAATTTCTTTCTTCTTAATCAGTGCAGCAAAAATATCTCTTTTAGTGTCAGCTGCAGCAAGATCTAGGTGTTGTATCACCTTTGTTTCAGGTGATTTCGCTATTGTACATTACTGTGCTGCTATTGATGTTGTTTTCCTAAAATATGTACATTTAATCACAAATTCTTGAAAGGGAAGCTAATTATCACTTTTATTTCAGGTGTCCCTATGGAAAATCAAGATGTTTTGCTATTGCAATCACCCTGTCCCTAGCATATTTATCATATTTACAGTTAGTTTGCAATTTCTTGAAAGTGAGGGAAAACATGGATGCAGGCAACGTGCCAACATATAGATCTTCGAAGGTGACGGAGTCAATCTTCCCATATCTAAAAAGAATATTAAATCTAAGGCATGAAGTAGGTAAACAGAAAATGTGTTGCTCTTTTGTTCTACATTTTGTAACTCTATATATTATTATTCCTA
The DNA here is from genome assembly GCA_012064385.1 of Puccinellia tenuiflora. Lineage (NCBI taxonomy): Eukaryota > Viridiplantae > Streptophyta > Magnoliopsida > Poales > Poaceae > Puccinellia > Puccinellia tenuiflora. The sequence continues at coordinate 34,536 of QRDG01001816.1, read as the reverse complement.
AATGAATTAGGTTGTTAGACCCATCTCTTTTTCTTTGTATAAAGCAGGTACAGCTCTAAGCCTTTTCTCTAAAAAAAATTTGACCGATATGTGTTAAGTTATTGCAGATCATGACATGATGTATTCTCACACTACATCCTGGAATCTTTTTTTCACGAGCAGTAATCATGTATATCCGTTGAAGATAAAAACTGCGGCTTCCATCAAATCGTAGATAACTAATAAATATAGGATTTTATGTTACTTAATTGCATGAGTCAATCATCGTACTAAAAGTTAAAAAAAATGACGTCGATGCATTCATACAATGATCTCAGCTTTCTTTGTTAACTAATCAGGTTAGGCTCCGCTATTATTGCATTTGTCTTGCCTATTAAATCTTCCATTGTAGCTTGCAATCTGTCCTTAATATATCTTTCCCTTACAATTTTTCTTGCTCAATACAGGTGAGCACCACTGACAACAAACATTATATTGGCGCTTTGGTTCATATCACAACAGTTAGACATGATGTGATTATTGTTCAGTAGTCTGCAACACCACATACGTCCAATTCTCTGATATCATCCCTTTCGGACCCATGAGTACAAGCGTAGCAGAGCTATGGCCAGCTCCACTTCGCCAGCGAATAGAAGAACTAGCCACTGCCGTCCGCAGCTTCATCGCAAGTGTGAGCACTGAAACTAGCCACGCCCCCTGGCTGTGACGATCCAATCCAAACATCCACCACATGAAGACTCAACCGACCCCAAGACCAAGAAGATGAAGCTTCACTCAACCCGAACAACGACAACATCAAGCTCTAATAAGGTTGTACTTACGTAGAGACTAGAGTATTACCAGTAGCAAAAACCAGCCATTCCACTAGCCCTGTATACTACTTGTTACTGTCTAATTACCGACTATGTACAGACTACCGTAGTTTTCCTTGCAGCTTCCGTGTCACTATGTACCTTTCAGACCATGTTTGAAATATAAATGTACTTCCCGTACCACTCCAACCAGTAAGCACCAGCAAAAAATACAGATGCAGCGCGGCGTGACGCCGCGCCGGCCTTGGCTAGTATTTCTAGACGGAGGGAGTAAGTCTTTTCAAACGCAAATCAGGATCATAAAAAAAAAACGCAAACCAGGATGAAAGTGGACGCGGACGTCCGCGACGCTGCTTCAGCCGCGCCGCCAAAAAACCGATTGTCGACGCGTGGACAGGCTGTGAAAGTTTAGTGGATATTGACGGCTCGTCCGCAATGTCTGTGAAATCTTGACCTTCATGTCCAAAGTCTTCAGTCGTGTCCAAGTCGCCAAGTCGCTAGTTCAATGCTGTCAGTACTGCGAGCTTGTCCTGTTGGTCCAGATGCGCTTGTGGATGACGTCCTATCATAAACTAGGTTTCTCATAGCCGGCTTAGGGCAACTCTAATGCGGCGATCTAAACGGACACGAATTGTGTCACTTTTTTTGTTTGGGTCATTAAAATGAGTTCGGTTCTGTTTAACATTTTTTAGGCACTATACCTACGGCGCGACCTATTTGGTCTGCCCTGTCCTTGTTTAATTTGAAATTATATTGGGACAGATTTCATTTTCAAGTATAAATAAATAAGTCCCATAATTTTACAAGACAAAGGATGAAATGAGGAGCATAACCGAGGTAGCACTCGTACAACACGACGAAGCTAGACAATTGTAGAATGCTCCTGGGAGTGAGGTGGTGAGGTTGAATACCGCAAAGACTTCAAGGCGAGCCGGTAGCTTGCTAATAGAGGCATGATTCCGTGAGACGATTGCGAGGCGAAACATTCCATTTTTTCCTATGGAATTTTGGAATCGATTTACTTTACTACGACCAGATGCCTACTGGATTAAACCGGCATTTGCTGTTATTCCTTTTCAAATATTCAAAGAAACGATCAAGTTTATTCAGCCAACGACTCGGCCACATGTGCCATGACAACCTCGACTACCAGCGGAAGCCGGTGGCATGCCCTAGATACATTCATTCGCTAATGACGAGGGGATGCCAACTCCATATACGCTTGTATTCCCTACTCTCAATGCCTATATAAAGCAGTAAGGGGCACACTCCGAGGGGGTACGTTATACGCTTATAGCAATCTCGCACGTGAGATACATCTTATAATCTTATACATATCTCTCGTGAGATACATAGACAAGGTACATCGTGTGCCAATCTCGCTTTCGGAAATCCATCGCTCGGCTTGCCTCACACGATCCTTAAGCCACCCCAATAATTATTGACTTGGCTTTTCTTGGGTCGCAACGCCGAAAAACAAAACTTTTCCCAAGTCACGACATGCGCAAGAACCAGCTCATGGACGAGGCTATGGAGGCTTACCACGTAGTAGACACGCGGGTGTGAAAACCTTGAAGAAGCGTGTCGGGGTAGTGTAGTCCTTGTACCACTCATCTCGGGCAGCTCCGCCTTGCTCCAGTGATGAACTGGTGAACCGACGGCGTGACTCCTCTGCGAGCCATACACACGCACGAGAAGGAGCACCGGCGGCGAGCTGCTAGGCTCGGACCGCCGGAACTAGGGACGACGGTGGTGGAGAAGACACTCCCACATAAATGTGGGTTTGCTTCCACTCACTAGCTGTGGTCTAGTGTGTTCGTCTACCCTAGCCCGCTCTGATCCCAGTCCTTATATAGGCAAGTGGGTGGTCCGCTTATTGGGCCTGCTGGTACGTGCATGACGCTTGCGGCCCAGCTTTATCGTCACGGGTCCTAGTGCCGACTCGAATCCCACTCGGTCGCACCATAGTCAGTCGAAACTCCTTTTCGGTTGGCTTCATTCGCTTAAGTGTGTGACTCTGTAGGTTCATATCAAGTCAGACATATCAAGAGATTCTTCTCCGACTTCCTGTCATGGCTCCGAGCCGGCAAACCCCTTTGTCCGAATCACTCCCATGAGCTATCGGTCTCAACCCGATAGTCGGTAGCGGCTTTTAGCAAAGCATACCGACTCCTGAAAGACATGAAGTCATGCCCATATGTTAATTCCATTTGCCTCACTATGTACCTTGTCAAAGCTACGGGCGAGAGTTTGTCATCGCTTTAATAGCTCGACTCTCTACTCGCCTTGTGACCTTGATTCGACTTGGATTAACTCATAATCCACCAGACTAACTCTTAGTCGAGTCGCATGGTCATGATTTTCGAATCAAGTCTTCCGAGTAGGTCCAGAGAGCATCTCTCCAAGTTAGAGAGGAAAATCTTGTCTTGTTCAACTACTTCACGTGGCTCGCTTCACGAGTCGACTCGAACTCTTTCTTTATAACTATCTTGGAAAAGAGTAGCGTTTGACAGAACCTAAGTCGGCCGATCCAGGACCCAGATAGTACAAGAACTTCAAGTCTAATGATTATGACATACACATTAGCGAGACACGTAAATGACAACTCCCTCTTTGAAGATAGTAGTGGGTAAGTCCGACTCGCTAAACTCTTTTTGCCGCGTCTGTGTGTCGAGTCGGTATCTCCGTACTCATGACTTGTGGAACCGAGCCGTCCATCGACTAAACACACTCTGTTGACTAGAGACAACGTGAATATATATCTTATTACAATGATGATTTCACAGCCAAATCACGCATTCAGAGACGAGTTCGACATACATCTGTAGTTCACAGACAACCTTAAATACAGATACATAGTGTCGAATCGGCCTGACGAGTCCAATTCGAGAGAGCACCTGCTCTCCAATAGCTTTCCCACGACAATGCCACTGGCACGACATTCTTTCCCCTTCCCTGCTCGTCTGACACTAATCCCTTTCTTGCCTCCACGTCCTTCTCCAATCCCTGCTTGCATCGTGTGACACTTCTATGGACATATGCCAGTTTCCGTCACATACACCAAATGCAAGCATAGCACCAAAACTCCAAACCACACAAATGAAAAGAGACAGCCAAATACCGTGGCCTCAGTGAGTCACCTTCTTTCGCCTGCAAAAACCACTTGCAAACCACACAAACTGAACCGAAAATGCCAGCTCCCCTCCGGCCGCCTCCATTTTTAGCAAACGTTCGCTTAAACCTTCCCCTTGCAGCCCTTCCTTCCCCTCCCTGCCACCTTCCCCAAACAACCCTCCTCCATCCTTCTCTGGCGTCGCCTATGGAGGGTGAGCCCGACACGGCGGCGGCGCCTACATCGCCGGAGGAGGGGAAGGTGACGGCCACAGACAGTCCTCAAGAGGAGGAGGCCACGCCGGTGGTGCTGAAGAAAGGGCCTTGGACGACGGCGGAGGACGCTGTGCTGGTGAATCACGTGCGGCAGCACGGTGAGGGCAACTGGAACGCCGTGCAGCGCCTGACTGGGCTTCTGCGCTGCGGCAAGAGCTGTCGGCTGCGGTGGACCAACCACCTCCGTCCCAACCTCAAGAAGGGCTCCTTCTCTCCCGACGAGGAGCTCCTCATCGCGCAGCTCCACGCGCAGCTCGGCAACAAGTGGGCTCGTATGGCCTCCCATGTAAGCTCCACACGCACTACAATCTCACTAACTCTCTCTATGGCAAGTAATTAAATCTTGATTCTTGACACGACGATCGTCACTTGGCCCATAGCTGCCGGGAAGGACGGACAACGAGATCAAGAACTACTGGAACACGAGGACTAAGCGGAGGCAGCGGGCCGGCCTCCCGATGTACCCACCCGAGGTGCAGCTCCAGGTCGCCATCGCCAAGCGCTGCCGCTACGACGATTTCTCGCCCTTATCGTCCCCGCAGCAATCGGCCAGCAATGTCCTTTCACTCGATGCCGCCGTGGACGCAGCTTCTGGAGGGTACACCAGCGCTCGCCCGCCGCCGCTCGACCTTGCTGGACAGCTAACCATGGCCAACCGGCCGGTGCAATTCCTGGCCCTCGCGCCCTTCTCGGCACCGTCTTCCCCATGGGCAAAGCCATTCGCACGGAACGCGCAGTATTTCCAGCTCGCGCATTCGTCGCCCGTGTCGCCGACGACGCCGACCGGGCCTGTGCACCCGGTCACACCGGAGCTGTCCTTGGGCTATGGCTTGCGCGGCGGTGACCGCACTCGATTTACTCCTCTCTCGCCGTCTCCGGGCACCAGGGTGGAGCTCCCTTCAAGCCAATTGCGCCCGGCGATGCCGCCGTCCTCAGCTGCCACCGCCGCCGTCGCAAGCGGCGGTTTGGGCCAAGGAGCGTCGCAAGATCAGCAGAACGCGGCGAGCCTCGAGGCGATGCTGCAGGAGCTGCATGACGCCATCAAGATCGAACCGCCGGCGCACGCGAACCGAACCGTCGACGGCCACGCAGATCAGAACGGTGTCAGTGGTGAGTAGTGCATGTCGTGCGTGAAGCATTTCTCACATTTTCCATTTCTTCGATGCATCCGAACTCTTTTTTATTTGTCTCTTTGTTGGAGAAGAGAACAAATGGTCATGATTATGCTGTGAGCCCATAGATTACTACTAGATGAAAACCTTTTTGTTCGTGCTTCCAAAATCTCCCTTTGTTTTCTGGCCAAATTCTACATACTTCTTGAAAAGCAAAAGAAGAGATTATTCTAGAATTTCAATTAACTCGGCTGTATATAGGAAAAATAATGTGTTGAGGTAAATAAAGAATCTGTACTCACTAGGAGCTAGTTCTGAAGCAGGGTCACTACTGTTCGGCATCTTATTTGGTTTTACTTTTGATAGTTTTAAGGTTAGTACACTACTGCAGGTAGAAGCTACATAGGATTTATTTAGTCCTTGCAAGACAGCGACCGATTTTGATCTTCTTTGATGATTACTTTTCCTTATCTCGCTAAGTACTTTAATACCTTTATTTCCCTTTACCCTTTTCTCTCTCACTCCCACTCTAAATGTACTGCTTTACTATATACCTAATCTAATCTCTGCTGCCAATTCATGCTTCCGTTTTGCTCTATCATGATTGCTCCTTACCTCCCGTTGCAACACGTCGTGTTCCTTCTATAATTTCCAAATTAACAAAACCAAGCAATGCAAACGTGATCATATCCAGCACTACTTTTAGGAGATTTACTAACAGGGAAATGATCTGCCTAGCTTGTTAGTGCAGAACAGAATCAAATGGGAATTATTTTACACCTCATGGTCCAACTAGCACGGAATATATATTCCATTAAGCGGATGAAACTTTGTGCCAACATCAACTTCCATGAAAAAATTCTGTCTAGTTTGGGACAAAAAATATAAAATTTTGATGACATTGTGTTAGCTAGCTTGATATATCAGGACTGCTTGTTCTAACCAGTTCAACCTCATCTAGGTGACAACAAATCAGAGGCCGAGCTGAAAGACGACATCGACACACTGTTCGAACTGATGATACCGACGGCTTTCCCCACGCCGGAGTCCGCAGCGCCAGCCGCTGTGCCCAACCACTCTGGCTCAATCTCGCAGCACAGCAGTGACGGCCAGGACCAGTCCAACGTCGACCTCAGCATGGATCATCTTCCGGTCATCGGCGGTACCGACTCATCGGAGCAGGACTGGGCCCTTGACGGCGCATGTCAGTGGAACAACATGTCCAGCATCTGCTGAGAAAAATCGTTCACAACACTTCCGATGGTGCAGCTACCTCTGATGGGGAATCAGGACTCGAGTCGTTCTTTGATGATTCTAGGAAACCCATTATGTGGGGTGTTTTGATGCCAACCTTTTTTCCATGTGTGCAAGTTCATGTTGTTAAGGTATATCGGTCATGGACCAAAGTGTTCCATGTTCATCGGACTTTCGTTCCTTAATGATGACTCAATCTGAGCTGCCCCGTACAATCCAATTAAAATTTGCATCACAATCTAATATTTATATATCCTGGCTTCGGTTTCGAACTTTCGATTATGTTTTATGCGTGCCAGACATGATATGTCATAAATGAGATCGTTTTGAGGCCGTGATCGTTGACTACGGTCTACTATCAAGTTGGCAGTGCTTCCTCTAGAAATAGGGACCTTTAAAGTGTCAAGTGGCCGGTCTAAAATTCCACTTAGTTCAATTGGAGAACCCTAGTTCAAATTTTGAAACCAAATTTTAAACTAGAAATGTGATTTCGGTGGGATCCCACTTACATTTCTAGGGTCTTTGTTGTTCTGCACACACGTTTAGCACGGTAGCTTTGGGGCAAGGGGATATGTCGGATATTTCCGAGTTCGAAACTATAGCCCACAATGTTTCCGGAACACGGGAATGCCCCCGGCCTCTGCACACGGACCTGCACTTCCCACAGTGTTATACCCTAAGAGAAATGTTGGAGGCCCAAACACCGTTCTGTTTAACTTAGCGTGCAATATCATGTGTATGCACAGATTAAATATATATGAAACAGTATGTTTCACCTTGATGTAAACTGGTTAACGTCTAATAAAGCGCTATTTATCGAAAAATAAAATAGTATGTCAATCGTCTGAACTGACTCCAGGTGGACAAGTTTGTGCACACAATTAGCATCAAAATTGCAGTTTGTAGATGATTGGGAACTACAGTTTATGCACACGAGTTAATGGAAACATAATATTCGATATAAAAAGGCTCTTGGTAGTACAAATTGAGGTGAAATATGCTAGTCCTCAACTCTCCATTCCTCTGTTTTTCCGGTGTGGCTCTTACTTCTACAAATGCGAAATTCAAGCAGGGCTTGGTAGTCACAAATCTGTCGTGAAATCGTCGCATATCATGCATAGTGGCTTGCTGCCTCCGGTCTCCTATGATGCAGCGTTGATCGATCGAGGAACAAGGAGCAGTTGGATTGCATGAGCGAGTACCTCTCCATGCTAAATACGTGTTGTCCATTCTTTGCTGCTTGCTTCCTGCCATAAGTTCCTCCCGTAAGGAGGTTGCTCTTGTTGTGACTAGCTCCTCCTAAGTTCCTGGCAGATTCTTTTTTCTCAGTGGTTCTCGGTGACAGAAGCTTCTAAATAGTTGTTCGGGCCAGGGGCTAGGCCAAGACACAAAACGGATCGCCACCATAGAAAGTAGGATACGTGGAACCGTAGAAGGGTTATGTAGATTAAAGACAAAACAAACCCACATCACAAATTGAATGAAACAGAATTAGACCATTGGCAATAGAGGAAAATGTGTTTTTTACCACGCTCTATCTTCGGATAGAAGGGACATTTTTCGTGGCTATAAGAGTTTTCGCCACGTCAGGTATCGTGGTAGAAGCTGCATGGTTGACTTCTCTATCACGGTTCACGAAATCCGTGGTAGATGGTTTCACATCAACCACGAAAAAACATACCGTGGTAGATGCATGTAACTGAGATTCCGAACGGATTAAAGGTGACACATTAACTCCGACGTCATCTCATTACCTGAGGTGCATCACCGAAACGGAATATATTTTAGGCGTCACGTTGGGTGCATCTGTGTGCCCATGTTAGCATTTATCCGACGTGACCGTTACTCTACTACGAACTTGATCCGTTGTAGATTACCGGCCCATTAGAAAGCCATGAAGCTTAGGCAGGCCGGCCCAACAGAAACCCCATTTGGGTTAAACATGCCAGCTCATTTAGATGAAGCAGGCCGGTCCATTTAGGTTAGGCATGCCGACCAATTTTGGTTAGGCAAGCCGGCCCTAAGCTGTCATGTGCCCACCCCCTGTGGCCCATATTTGCTCGGCATGCTTTGCATCATGTTTAATCCCATTTAACAAACCCAATCAAAGGCACACGATTAGCAAAAATGTTTACCAGTGAACCAAAAATATTTGGCTGGTGGATTGCCTAAATTAATTATGGAAACCTAATTTAATTATTATATAATTTCAACCAAATTAAAATTACATTAGAGCTATGTAATTTACGATATTTACCAACCTAAACCTCAGATTTCAACCTTGCTGAATGTCAGGTGGTTATTTTTAGTGTCTGTGAATGCTTGTTTGATCCAACTGAGCATTCGAAAAAAACATCAACGAGTTAGCATTGCAAAATAGGAAGACCAACAATGCACATGAACATAGTTATACAATCAGGCAGAAAATGATAGCGAGCAGCAAACATGCACATGAACATAGTTATACAATTAGCTAGGCAGGAAAGGACTACGAGCAACTAAGATGCAAAGAAACTCCCAATTCCTAAATAGTCATTGGTTTGTTGTCTCCTTGCCTGCGATAGAAGGCGCATTTCGCATTGCAGAATAATTGGGTGTGGGGAATTTGGGTGGATGCACGGGATGTTTTGGCACGCACTAAAAATTGAGTTGAAAGCTTCCACATTGGATTCTATTCGGAACACGTGTTCGTCTTGTAATTGCAAATAAAAGACTCAACATAATTTTTCCAACTTTGATGTGGAAAAATGATTTTCTATTTTATGAGTGTTGAAAAATGTTTTCTTATAAAGAGACTACCAAAAATATGGATTAAAATGACATCACTGCAATTTTCACATAGAGTAGATGTCGTGGGACGGTCAAGTATCAGATATGAAGAATTTTGTCGATCTATAGCTATAATTGCTTTTTAAGTTTTGGCCATTTTTAAAAAATAACTCAAATTTGAATTATATTTTAAAAAATCATTCTAAGGTACCCGATCATGATTACGTGTAGAAATTTAGCATGCAATTTTGAATGGCCAAGCATGCATATCTTTACCACATTTTCAAAAATATCAAAACACATCTAAAAACCCCCAAAAAATTGCGTAAATTGTCTCTCATGTGACATGATTGATTGGAAAAATAACAAGTCTGGAATGTGAAACTTTTGGAAAAAAAATGTTCACTGAATTAGCTATCATGTATTAACATTTATGGGTTTCATCCCAAGTTACAACAACGATGGACATATCAATGGCAAACTTTATTATAATTTCCCCGTATGATGTGTACGTCTTTTCAATGCAAATGACATATCCAACATAATTTCCCATCTTTGTTGTGTAAAAATATAATTTTCCATTTTATGAGTGCCCAAAAATGGTACCAAAAATATGGATCAAAATGGAACAGCTCTAATTGTCACACAAAGTAAAACTTGAGGGACGGTCAAGTATCAGATATGAAAAAATAATCTCGCTCTCTAGATATATTTGGTTTTTAAGTTTTGGTCGATTTCTCAAAAGCAACTCAGATTTGATCTACAAGTGCTTGATTGTTTGGTCATACATTTTTTAAAAACTCATTCTAAGGTACCTATCATGATTATCTTTTTCAAAGACTCGACTTGTACCTATGAATGGTAAGGCGTGAACTGATCCTATTTTGAAAAAAAAAATTTCAAAAAATAAAAATGGAAAACTTGTGCATAGTTGACAGAAAAAATAACACCGCTCACAAATTTCCCAATTTCTCCATCTTGAATCTCGTTCAATCCATAAACACATGCATCAAACGTGTGCGTACTTCTTGTTGAAAACAAAAAAAAAACACAACATAATTTTACAACTTTGTTGTATAAGAAAATGATTTTCTATTTTATGAGTGCCAAAATATGGTTTTTTGTGAAACAGCTACCAAAAATATGTTTCAAATTGGCACTAGTGCAAGTTTCATACAATGTAGACCTCGTGGGACGGTCAAGTGCCAGACATGCAGAATTTTCTCGATCTGTAGATATATTTGTTATTTTTTAAATATTCTGGCTGATTTTCCAAATCTTACTCAAATTTGAAGTACAAGTGTGTGATATTTTGTTCATACATTTAAAAATAATCATTCTAGGTACCCTCTCATAATTGCAGGGAGTGTACAAGCAAAAGTTTCAAATATTTGACCTCTACCTGTTACCGTCGTAGGCGCGCAATCGATCTATCGACAATTAAGCAATCACAGCACGAAGACGACACCGAGATTTGTTAATGCAGTTCGGCGAACTCGCCTACTCTGCGGGGCATGACTACGGGCGCTCCTCCTCATTGATACCACAACACCTGGCTGCCCTAGGCGCCGGCACAAGCCGCCGGCTCCCCCTGCGTGTCTGTTGCTAGCAAGTCGTCATAGGTTACAACGTGTGGTGCCCCCCATTATATAGGAGGCCCTAGAATACAATGTGTTCGACTCCAACACTACACGTACCTTGTCCACACCTATTACAACTCCAGGTCCAAATGTAACCCAACTCGTACATAATATTCGACACAAACACAATAAACTCCACCTTGGCGAATATTCTCCACCACCTTGAGTTCGTCCAAGCGTCAAACTTCCATGTACTCCGGACTTGAGTTGTCTTCTTCGTAGCTTACCGAGAGCTACCCGACGAGTCTGCCCCAGACCCGCCGCCTCCGTGGAACACAGCTGCTACTCCTGCAACTTCGGTCTCCATGGCTCCACCTACAACAGTGCTCCCTCGCAACTTGTAAAGATGCGAAGCCGTCCTCTCTCCCGTCATCACGGTCACCTCGTCTTCCATGATACTCATGGTCTTCTTATCCCGATCACAACGGAATATCATACCACCATCATGAAGAACGCCAAGCGAAATTAGATTCCTCTTTAGCCCCGGCACATGTCTGACTCCCCGAAGCACCCGCTCTACTCCGTCAAACATCTTGATTTTGATGTCACCTACTCCATCAACACGGTGGCCCGTGTCATCACCCATGTAGGCTGTATCAAGCTCACCAGACTTGTACGAAGAGAACCACTCCTTATTGGGTGTCACATGAAAAGAGCTAGCTGAATCCAACATCCACGCTTCACCTTTGGTTGACCGTCTGTCTGATACTAAGAGAACCTCACAGTTGTCGTCCGAGTCATCACCACCAGTTGCCATGTTAGCACTTGACCCACCATTGAGATTTGGACAGTCCTTTTTCATATGTCCCCACTGCTTACACTTGTGACACTGCACCTTCTTATTTTTCTTGTTCTTCCCACCATTGACCAGCAAACCTTCACTATGAGCGACTTCCTCTGCGTTGTTCTTCTTCCTCATATCATAGGACAATAACGCCGCAGTGACATCCTCAAGCTTAACAGTTTCCTTGCCATACGTCATCGTAGTGATCAAATGCTCATACGACGGTGGCAACGAACATAAAAGAAGAATCGCCCTATCCTCTTCATCAATCTTCACACTCAGACGTGCTAGATCCGTGACAACCTGATTAAAGTCATTCATGTGCTCCACAAGATCCGACCCCTACTGCATATTCAACCTGTATAACTTCTGCTTCATATACACCTTGGTCGTCGCAGTCTTGGACATAAACTGACTCTCCAATTTCTCCCAAATCTTATTCGGCGAATTTTCATCCATCACATGATACATGAGCTGGTCCGCCAGACACAACCGTATGGTTCCGGCTACTTGCATCTGCAACTCCTCCCAGTCATCATCATCCATCTTAGCTGGCTTGTTATCCCGCAACGACTTCAAGCATCCCTGTTGTGTCAACAAATCCTTCGCCCTTGTCTGCCATAACGCGAAGTTTCCAGTCCTGTCGAACTTTTGCACTTCAAACCTGGTACTCGTCGGTGCCATGATTTTTCCTATACGACTGACCTGTGAAAAATAACTGAGCTGATGTACCCGTGTGCAGGTAGCAAGAGATCTTCTACCTGTGCTTCACGTACTGCTGCCCCTAGCTTGGCTTATAACTCCTAATGGCTTGAAATTATTGCCTAACAAGCTGGCTCCTTCCGATGGAATCTGTCGTAGTATCCCTTGATGGATTTTTTCTTGGGAAATGCTTCTGATCATCCGGGGGATTACGCGCTCGCCATCCTCCGGGTCGTGTGCATGCCACGTGCCCCGCTGCGTGGCCTGAAACCTGGGGTCCACCCACGTGCTGTTGAACGTTATCCTCTCCCCAATCCTGCAGTTTGCATCCAGTCGTCGTTGCCTCCAGAGTCCAGATGAGAGAGCTGGCAACGCGCGCGCCGCCGCCGGCCGCCGGCCGCCCACGCTCCGGCAACGCTGCGATGCCGCTCGAGAAGGGCGGACGACGACGACCTCCGACCGCCTCCTGCTACCCCGGCCTACGTCCCCGAGCGACGATCTCCGACCCCCTACTGTTGCCCGGACCGCGCCCCCGAGCTCGAGAAGGACGGCGACGGTGACGACCTCCGACCGCCTCCTGCTGCCTCGGTCCGCGCCCCCGAGCTCGAGAAGGGCGGCGACGGTGACAGCCTCCGGTCATGGATCCTTCTTCTCTCCCCGCCATGGATCCCCTTCCGCCATGTCCAGTGGTCGACTGGCCAAAGGTGGTCGAACCCCATGGGCGGTGGTGCTACAAGTAGTGGGGCGCTGGTGCTACCGACCGTCGGCGGTGGTGCTACCATCGGTGTCCCGCAGTGCTGCCGTAGGTACGTGGCGTTGCTACCATGGAAGGCCGACGGAGCTGTCATTGGCTTGCGGCTTTGCTACCGACGCTGAGCGGCCCTGCTACAATCGACGGGCGTTGGTGCTCTTAGGAGCCAGCGGAGTTGCTACCGACGTTGGCGCTGGTGCAAAGGACCTCGCCGCAAGAATTTCTTTCTACAATGCTGCAATATAATATTTTTTTCCTATTATAGTTATTTGGTTTTGCTACCTTAGTACAAATATTCTTTTTGCTACAATAGCACAAAATTCTTATTACAACGAAAGGATTTTTTGTTGCAGAGTAGCAATTACGGGATTTGGGAGGATTTTCAGATTTGCTACAATACTACAAAATTCTTATTACAATGAACTGTTTTTTGCTGCAGAGTAGCAATTGCGAGATTTGGTAGGATTTTTCGATTTGCTACAATACTACAAAATTCTTATTACAATGAACCGTTTTTTGCTGCAGAGTAGCAATTGCGGGATTGGAGATCGGAAAGGGACACATATCGGCTCCTTGACCCGGGGGATTTTTGCCCCAAATTCCCCGGGGGCCAGCACTGTCCTTTTTTCTTCCGCTGAATCGATTTGCCGGCTCGATCCCTCCCGGCCGCCTCCTGCTGCTATTAATATAGCGCTGCAGGTCTCCGCCACGGATACGAACCCGTGAAGACCGTCCGTGTACGTCTCCACCTGGGACTCGGTCCCCTTTTTTTCCAAACAAATCCCACGATCTGCCGCTGATCGATCCGCCTGCCGCACGCACCGCGCGCCTGTCGCCGAGCCTGGCCTACACCGCTGGCCCGTTGGCCCATATACACAGCCAAGCATGAAGCATTGCTCCATCGCGTTACGCCGGCGCCGCCGGAACCGATCGATCAATTGCTTAATCTCGTCGAGAAACTCCGATCCATGCCGAACTCACGGAAAAACTCGTGGAATTGCAGTCCACGAATCTATATCGACTGATCAATCTTCTCGACTCCTCTAGATCAACATACCGCAGCCTTCAACCTTGCTCTGATACCACTTGTTACCGTCGTAGGCGCGCAATGGATCTATCGACAATTAAGCAATCATAGCACGAAGACGATACCGAGATTTGTTAACGCAGTTCGGCGAACTCGCCTATTCTACGGGGCATGACTACGGGCACTCCTCCCCATTGATACCGCAACACCTGGCCGCCCTAGACGCCGGCACAAGCCGCCGGCTCCCCCTGCGTGCCTGTTGCTATCAAGTCGTCATAGGTTACAACGTGTGGTGCCCCCCATTATATAGGAGGTCCTAGGATACAATGTGTTCGACTCCAACACTACACGTATCCTGTCCACACCTATTACAATTCCAAGTTCAAATGTAATCAAACTCGTACATAATATTCGACACAAACACAACACTACCTATGAATTATTGAGCGTGCCATTTTTATGCTATTTTGAAAAATATCAGAAAAATCTAAATGAATTAAGAAAAAAAAGGGAAACTTGCGTAAATAGTCCTCTCAAGTGACGTGGTTGCCAGGAAAAATAACAAACATTAATTGAAAAAAAAACACTGAAATGGGTATCATATATGAATATTCATAGCTATAAACCCGAATGACCAAGACGATGGTCATGTGCATGACATACGTTTTTATCATTTGCCCGTATTTATCACTTGTGTGCGTCTTATCATTGCACACAAAATACCCAACAAAATTTTCCAACTTTATTGTGTAACAAATGATTTTCCATTTTATAATGAAAAAATAATTTTGCATTTTCAGGGTGTCAGGCATATTTTTAGGGCTGACATTTTGCCATTTGAACCCAAATGACCAAGACAATGTCCATATACATGGTGTATTTTGTTAAAATAATTTGTTTGTATTTGGCACATCGTGTGCGTGTGCGTCTAGTCATTGCACAGAAAATACCCAATATAATTTTCCAATTTTATTGTGTAAAAAAATGATTTTCTATTTTATGACACATAAAATGTTTTTTTTTCATAGGTGTCGGGCATATTTTCAGGCCTGGCAGTGGAGATGCTATTACTGATTTGGAATATTTCTCTTTCTTGATACATTGTCCAGTGCGGGTATATAACAACGGGAAACACTGGAATACCCCGCGGGATCCCGCGACTCTATTGTCCGGGTCGAGTGCGTGCCATGCGTCCTGCATTGTGGCGAAACGGAACGAGCAACCTCCTTCTCCTTCTACCTTATCCTCTATCGTTCTTTCCCCTCCACTCCTTGTCTCTTCCTATTTCAGCACAGCACCTGCTCCTTCACTGCCACTTCCGCCCGCCGCCTCCGGCCTCTGGCCACTGGCCACCGGCCTCCTCGCCTCCATCCCCATTCCCCTCAAGCTCTGCCTTGCCCCATCTCCTCCCTGCATACCCACCTTATCTCGTCGGAGACCTTCTCCCTCCTCCCACTATGCATTGGGCCAAGCTCCGCACAGGCTCCACGCCTTGATGTGACCACTTCCTGAGCTCGTCTCTACGGGCGCACTCCTGCTAGTCGTCGGTGCCCTGCGCCAGTTCCTCGCTGGCTGGAATCATGGCCGGCAGTGGTACGGTGTTGCGTCAGAAACGCGTCGCACGAACACGTCCTCGTGTACCCGCGGTGTCGGGGGAGATACTCCGCAACTCGCCCCGCTGGAAGCCGTCTTACAGCGCGATACGCAAGACAGCCAGCCGGCGCTTTTTGAAACCAGACGTCCCAGCTCCTCGGGAGGGACCCCGTCGGAGGAAGCCGACGACGATTGGCTGAGCTAAGCCAGATTTTACCGCTCTCAGCTCGGTTGTTGATATTCGATGAACTCACAGGAAGTCGCCGAATAACGGAAGCATGAACAAGGGTTTGAGGGTAAAAAGTAGGGTTTGTATTGATTGTCGATTGTTTGCTTAAGTTCAATCGGCCGCCACCTCTTACATATATAATGAGGCGGCTGGACTTCCCGTACAAGTGTTGTACTTCTACAAGGATTACAACTCATAGTCTAAGTCGGTTTCTATCTCTATTTTAGGTAAAAAGCCTTGGCCCGGACTTCAAGCGTCCATCTCCGGCTTCTTTTGGAAAGTCGCCTTTTGTCCTTCCGTGTTGACCTCGAACTTGTTCTATCATACAACATCCGACTTCTGCTTTGGGCTCCCAAGCGTTAAACAACCTTGCGTCCGGCTTCCCTAGTGCGGCTTCTGGAATCTTCAGGAAACTCGAGTCTTGTCTTCACCAGGTTCTGGTGAAGCCGGGTTGGCCTTTGCCGGGTCATCACTTCAGGTCCTATCCAGGTCGCCAATCCTTTTCTAGGTGAGTTTGAACCCGTGACCTACCAAAAACGGGTGCTAACATACGGCTATAAGAGATCTACTGCAAGGGGTGAATGAGGTGCTCGCCTCAACCTCGTCGTCATGCCTAAACGGCGGAGGTGCTGCTATGGGGGCGGCGCTGCTACAAGGGCGAATACGATGATGCTACCATCAGCAGCCAGAGATGCTACCGTCGGCGGACAGGGTTGCTGCCGAACCGGGGCGGTGTTGCTACAGGAATGATGTCGGTGATGCCGGAGATGCTACCTTCTACAGCTGGAGATGCTACCGTCGGCGGCCGGAATTGCTGAAAAATCGTAGCGTTGTTGCTGCAAGGGGCTGCCGATAATGCTATCGATGGGAGTAGGCTTTGCTACCGACGGCAGTCGGCGATGCTGTCAATGGTATGTGATGTTGCTGCAAAGGTATAGCAGTGATGCTACCACGATACTGCCTGCAGCCGTTGGTCTTGTCAGCGGCGGGTGGCATTGCTACCGAAGGTACTAGCAGCGGGCAGCCGTGGGCATCGTTGCTACCATAGGTTGTTGGCGATGCTTCCATCAGCCACCACGAATGCTACCATCAGCGACGTCTTCTCCAGCGACTAGCCGGGCTCACGGAGGAGCGACGAGGGTGTCGTGCCGTCTTTCTCGCATGACGGGGGTGCCGTGTTGCAAGGAGGCGAGAGAGGACACGAGGAATAATGCTTTTCCTTTTTTCGGGACCGTGGGGGATTTTTTTCGTCCAAGGTGGACACGTGTCGAGCGTTGGATGCGGGGGATCGGTGCTTCCGATCCCCTGGGAGACACCTAGCGCTGCCCTATAAGAAGTGCACTTCTGCGCAAGTAGGAATGGCCTCTGGCCACACACTCTTACAATGCCCAAGTTGGCAGGTGATTTCAAACCCAAACACACACCTAAACTTAAGCCGCGTGGCCCAAGAGGGCCCTAGCTTCTGTCGCAGTGGACACGATGGTCGTGATAAGACGGACGTCGAGCTGCAACAAATGCGCCCCAGATCTGACCAACTGCGGGCTCCCACCTAGGAGCATCTCCGTCGATGTTCCTAATAGGATGTCTGATAAGTGTGTTAGGCAAGTTTTATTACGAGATGGCACAGATTTCCTGGCTATTTGGGCCGGTGTCTCCATCAGATCTTCTATTAGTCTATTATCTAGTTTTCTTTATATATAAAACATATTTTTATGAGTGCGGTGATTTGGAGGACGAGCTCCACGAAGCTCGTTTTTTTGAAAATATTGAAAAGCACATTTCTGAGTTTCGAAAAAATGTGAAAAAAAACCTAGACGTAGAACATGACTATTTCTACCGCTGTGTAAAACACCAGTCCGAAATATTTTGTATTTTGGCCTGTGTAAAAATGACAAATTTCTGGATCTGAGATGTGAACAGTGTAAAGTTCGAATTTTTTCAGATTTTTCGGAATTTTTCTTTTTTGTGTAGGGAGGAATACAAAATATTTCGGGTTGAAAATTTGCAGAGTCATACAATATGTCATTGTCAACATATAGAAAAAAATTCAGAATTTTTCGAAACTATAAAATGTCAATTTATTTTTTTATGAAAAAACGGGCTCCGTGGAGCCCGTCCTCCAAAAGCACTTTCCGTTAAAATCATATTATATAGTTTTAAACACATAAATTTTGTTTAATGACAAGAAAGAAATTAAATAATTCATACAACAATTAAAATGAAATTCAATCCGACACTCAATCTTGAAGTCCTCTACGTGCCGACAAATGCTATTTTGCAGTTGGACGTGACTATGGTCGTCTCGGATCTTCGTATGCATGGCGAGAAAATTGGCAAAGTCGGAAGGCACCTCATCATCAAGCTGGGCAAGAGGGCCCTGCGAGTAATATGGCTAATCATTAACCACCAGAGCATTGCGCTCATTCCCAGCGATCATGTTGCGCGTGATAATAAAAACAGTCATCACTTCCCACATCTGCTCTTTCGACCACGTGCAAGCAGGCTACCTGATAATAGCAAAACGAGATCGGAGATCACCAAAAGCCCGCTCGACATCCATCCTTGCACTCTTGTGTTCTTTAAAAATCAAATTTTGTTCTGCCCTACAAGGTAAGAAATTATCTTCCTAAATGTAGACCATTTTAGATAGATGCCATTCGTTAGGTCCGCCGATCAGGATTGACGCGCCTGCCCAACACTCCCACACCAGTCCCTATGGACCGGGGACGGGCTGGGGTTACGACAACTCCAACGCGCCGACCCATTTTGTCCGAAATGCCCCGTTTCGGTCCGTTTGGGTGCAAAGCACGACCCAACGCGCCGACACAAATGGACCCATGATCCGTTTTTCGTCCGTCCCGCATCTGGCCAGACCCATTCCTGGCCCAAATCTGGGGCAGGTTTGCATCCACACGGACGAGAAACGGAGCGTCGCCGCATCCGGCCGCATTCGTCCAGTCCGGTCCACCTCCCCGATGCGGCCCCACTTGGCAGCGACTCAACCGACAACCAGGTCCTTCTTTTATCCACGCGTGCGGGGGGACCCGTCCAGGTCATCCCCCCTTCTGGCCACTAGTGCTCCCTCGCCATCGGCAGCAAACCCTAGCCCACCGTCCCACCGTCCAATGGGGTTCTTCAAGAAAAACGGCAAGGGGCGCACAACACCGAGGCCGGGTCCTCGTCGGGGCAGCGACGGCGCACTCCCGCCTCGGCCGATCCGTTCCAGATTGCGTAGCTGGCGGTGGCGAACCAGCCGCGCTTAAGGGAACGGCCCTACATCGACACCTGCCGGT
Source organism: Puccinellia tenuiflora (assembly GCA_012064385.1). NCBI lineage: Eukaryota > Viridiplantae > Streptophyta > Magnoliopsida > Poales > Poaceae > Puccinellia > Puccinellia tenuiflora. Next base: position 15,183 of record QRDG01001816.1, on the reverse strand, counting down.
GGTATTGGGACAACGCCGTCCCTCTCCCCTGGTCAGACGTCCATCTCCCGGACAACTGGCATCTGAATCCGGAAAGGATTCCGGTGCCTGCCGTCCCGACCAACGACCGAGCCAGACAACAGGAGATTCGGCGTCGACGGGCCCAACTACCGCCAAACCTCCTCCACGACCCGGCATTCGCGCCGGAGAGTCCCTACTGGGACACTTGGTTCCGCGATGAGCACGACGCTCGTCGCCGAAGGTCCTGTCCGTGCGGCTGCCGCCGCCGCCCCAACGACGCTCTGCTCTGCCGTCCCTACCGATGTGGGTGAAGGAGGAGGAGCAGCACGAGCCCGCCTCGGAGGAGGAGGAGGAGGACGAACCCGATCTCAAGCAGGCCCTGGAGGAGTCCCCTGCGCACACACGCCGCAGAGGAGGCCCGCATGTGTCCAGGGCTAGACATCGTGCTGTGCCGGTCCGCCTAGGAGGCCAGCATCCGCCGCCGCCACCGCAGTGGTAGGAGCGGATGGCCATGGAGCTGCCGCCTGTTTCACCTTGTAGCGCCCCGACCCCAGAGCTATACAGTGAAACGTTGTGCAACCGGTCATGCTACACAATCGAGGGTTACTGGGTTTACCAATCCCAGGCCAAAACACATTGGCAGGCGTGCTCGGAATACATCATCGGCACACAACACCTCGATCATGCCATAAGCTCAGACATCGCTTTCACGTATAACAAAGAGACCAAGACTGCGGAACAACTGGCACATCACAGACTCTACGACACAAAGATATCATAGTTCAACTCATATAATTGAGAAAGATAGCAAATGACACATCAGAGGTCACTGACCCATCATTACAACAAGCGGAAGCAAATTTAAAGTTGTCTAAACAACAAGATACAAATTATGGCCTAAGAGGCCTACAAATAAACATCCCGTGCCAGCCTGTTACATGACGTCCCAAGCTGCCACCTGGGAACCCCAGACTACTCGTCGAAGTCAACGTAGAACCCACCTTCCAGTTCGGTGGCGTCCTCCTCTGAAACACATAATAATCAACAAAGAAAGGCTGAGTACGACGTACTCGCAAGAATTAGTAGGGCGATATAGGCCCGATGCTGATGGAGGCTCTAATGCTGTATAATGTAGCTGGTTTTGCATAAAGCTAGTTTTCCTTATTAAAAGACATAAGGACCCTTTGCATCGTCTACTCAGAATGTTTTCCTAAAAGGGATAAGAGAGTAAACTTTCATCTTTGGTTCTCAACGAACCCTTTTGTAACCAGAAGCAACTCATCTCCACCAAGGCACTCCCTCGAATCACCCTCGAGGAAATGAACCTTTACCACACGTTGATTATGCAAGCTCTAGCTGCCATATCAATTAAGTTAAGATTTTCTATGATCTCGTAGTCCGTTCCCAAGTCGTCCATAACCGCGGACCCGACTTTTCAAAAAGATTAAACCCTGCAGGAGTGTACTAATTTACCCATTGGTACCGTTCGGCTCACCTGATTGGCCCTCTTCCGGGGAAGGCCGGCGAGTGGGCGCGGTTAAACCTTTACCTCGCATGAGACTATCCAAGAGTCATCTATGGCCACAGGGCAAGTTTACCCAGCCTATTTCAGCCCCTGCCCCATCGCCACGTCCTGAACACCACCATCCTCATCATTCCTTTTTCCGCTCACACACACGCACAAAAGGGAAATAGCAAACTAGAGGACCCTTGGATACGCCCGCACAAGTTATTCAGTTAGTAAGGAGCCCATACCCCCACCAATGGAAGCACGCTCGTCTTGGTTCTAGAGACAAGAACTCGCACCTAGGGGCAGGAACGAGACAAAACACCATCCCCGATGGCAACTCATCCCAGCCTTCTTAGCATTTTAAATTTAGCATCTCCATTAACCACCAAGTCCGCATCATTCCATCAACATCATCAATATGGAATTTAATCAACGGACATAACTAGCATACGACTAAGCATGGCTAAGCATATAAATACAACCATTATATCTTTGTCTCCGGCCAACACATCAAACCTATTGTTCATAGGAGGGGAAACATGTGATGGTTCGGGGAAGACATGCATTTGTAGGATACTCTACAACTTGATCAAAAGAGACATTTGAATCACATGCAATATTATGGTGGACAAAATAAGTTTGTAAAAACAATTGGATGCTAGATGCCAAGAAGGTTAGGTTAGCTCTTGCCTTGCTGATAATACTGGGCGCGTTGATCGTCGAGGTATTGTGGTGGAACCTCGACTCCTGAATCTAACGAACACAAACAATAACAGGAAACGAAATAAATAACACGAATACAAAGGTGCAATGCACAATCATGATGAGATGGTCAAATTATGCACTGAAATCATATTGGGCATGTCCCACAAGTTAAATGGAACCCCTAAAATAAATATTGCAATTAACGGGTTAAAACTCCATATTTAACTTAGTGAATTAATTAATTACTCAACATGTCCAGTACTGAAATATGAGGTCTACATGCATGATATTGACATTATTAGATAGGTATTATTCCACTGATCAATTTGGTACTTCGTTTGCAATTTTCCGATTAACGATGATTAAATGGTGATTTAAACGGTTATGCGATTTAAATCATTTTAACCAATTCGAAAAACACATCAAAGGAAAAGTTAGTTTCATAGTGTGAACTTAACACAAGTAGATAGCATTTGAATTTCTAGTCACTTTGGTATATCATTTCCAATTGTTGGAATAATATTTATCAAGTTATGACATTTCCAACTATTGATTTAAATCTGCCATTTTATTTAATTTTAATAAACAGCACCAACATTGCATCTAAAATTACCTCAAATGACATAAACTTGTAGATAATTGTTTACTGAACATTTTGAGAGCTTATTCATAATTTTTAGATAATTAAAACTCAAGTTATGCAATTTTCAATTTCCACAAATAATCTGCCATTTTAGTGATTTTAAATAACAGCAAATTAAATGATTCATTTTAGCATCCAATTACAAATAACAGGTAGATATTAATTCTCTGAACAAAATGGTACCTTATTTGTAATTTTTGGAGCAATATTCAAATTGTTATGAATTTTCAAAGTTGGACTTTAAATCTGCCCCTTTTATATTTAACAATTAAAGGTAATTTAATTTAACCAAAATTCAAGTAAAGGCACTAACAGGTAGAGCTTATTTAGCTGAGCATGTTAACATATTATTTGCAATTTTCTGAAATATAAAACTCTAGATATGAATTTCCAAAAATTTGAATAATTAACCGATGATTTGCATTTCACATTTTAAATTCAAATTCAGAAATTCATTTGCATGTATAAGTTACAAATTTGGATAGGTTATGAAAATCTAAACATTTTGATATAAGGTACACATTTTTCTGACTTACCATTTATTAGAAAATGCAATTTCCATCTTCTCTGTTAAAACTGAAATTGCAAAACTGAAGAACGGCCGACGTAAGCATGACGTCATCGGGGAACAGGCGGCCTGTTGATCACGAAATCGTCGGCTTGGGCTGGAATTGGAGGAAGGTACCTGCCCTACGAGCTAGAGGGAGCAGAGAGGAGTCGGGGGGAGCGGCGGGTTGGACCATTTGGTCACCGGAGCATGGCCGGCGTCCATGGAAGCGGCGGCCGACGGTGGTGTTCGTGGGGAAACGGCATAGAGCGAGGGAGGAGGAGGGAGAAGTAGGCCATTCGGGCCAGGAGCTCACCAGGAGTACGACAACGCAGACGACGGGGCCGGAGGAGGCCGGAGTCGATGGGGAGGAGCTCGGCGGAGCAGCGGCCAGAGCGGAGGAGACCGGGACGATTCTGACGAACGCGGGCCTCCCAGCACGGGCTGGTTGCCCCGGGAGGAAGAGGAGGCCGAGGTGGTCCGGAGGGACACCTCAGGCGAGCTCGGAGTGGCGCAGGACGACGGCGATTTGCGCGGCAAGGCGGCGGCGACAGGAGCTCGGCACAGCAAATTAGGGTTAGGGTTTGCACGGGAGCAGCGAGCAGGGGAGGAGAGGAGAGGGAGGAGCACGGGGTCCTCATAGCCACGCAGGGGGGCCGCAGCGAGGAGGAGGCAGAGGAGATCGACACGGCGACGGCAGCGTCCATGGCGCCAGTGCCAAGCACTGTGGCGACAGAGGCGATGACAATTTTCTAGAAAACCCCCTGCCTCCTTTTTCCTTTCCTGTTTTTCTTTTAAATTTGAAAACAACACCTTTTGGGATTTATTTGAGGCAGCAAAACATTTTCTAAAATTATGAAATTATTTAGGTAGGCTCCCCATGTTATTTAGAAGCTCCACAAAAATTGGTTCTGCAAAATAAAAAGGTTTGCATCACATTTGCTCATAGGGTTTACAAATGACAATTTTAATAATTTCCAAACTTTATTGACTTGGAATAATTAAGCAATTCCATAAACTATGAAAATATTTATGGGGGCTCCTAATATTATAAGGGAGCTCCCATGATTTTATTTTGAATTTTGAGAAGTTGAACTTGGAGTCAAAATTCACCATTTGTTTAAACCAATTTGAATTCCAAATATTTATTACTTTGCTTAACAAGCAATTGTCTTTGACAAAGATTTAAACAATTATATTCTTGGAACTTCCTGGACAATTTGGAAATTCCAGAATAATTTGGTTTGCTAAGTTGAGCAATGCATTTGGGTTGGGAAATTTGGGAAGGGTTTGATTCCTTTTAATGATTTCCATTGTTTGCAATATTTAACTTAGCAATTTAAATATGTATGCCATGATGCAAAGCAAAGCAAAAAGTGAAAATTTGGCCCATATTTTAGGGTACCAAATCTGGGCTGTTACACACCTCTACCTGAGGGGTTAATCGGCCTGAACTGGAGCTGGACCGGCCCGCTCCCCCAGCTGCCGGAGCAGCCGCAGGAGCAGCAGCCGATGCCCCCGGCGATGGCGAGTGTGCCACCGGCCCATCTTTGGGCCCTGCCACCATTCATAGACCTCGGCGACGACGACGACGAGGAGTAGGCCGATGGTAGCTAGGGTATTAGCTAGGGCGGTCTTTTTATTTATTTTCGTTATGTGCAAACGGGCCGTATGTGGCCCATCCCCCTATAGATGAATGAAAAACGGCCTTTTACTGGCCTGCTAAGGATGGGGGAAAAAAATGGGCCGGCCGCGTTGGGTGTAATGCGCGCAGCCCGTATTCCGCCGGAGATTTGCTATCCATCGCCCGACCCAAACGGATGAAAAATTGACAAAAACCAGCTCCGCGTTGGAGTTGCCCTTACCGAACATGTTATTACCGCTATTTGGGGCCCCGGCTTGAGGCCGTTTTTGTACCCGTGGCCCTAAATAGGTCTATTGGGAGTGCTACTAGAGCACGGGTGCATTCATTGCCGGCGTTTGCCTGCTGTTTACCTCCTCGAGGTTCGCAGCCTCAGGAGCGAACCACCCGCCGATATGGACGCCACCGCTAACTATACGTGTGGTTTACCCGCTACTGATAGGTCTCTATTACGAGTGCTACTGAGAGCACGGGTGCATTCACTGCCGGCGTTTGCCTGCTGCTTACCGCCTCGAGGTCCGCAGCCTCAGGAGCGAATCACCTGCCGATATGGACGCCACCGCTAACTCTACGTGTGCTTTACCCGGTGGATCCCACCCGCAAAGACGAGGGACGAGACGGGGGAGGAGAGGCTGGAGGTCGGGGGTGCCGGCAACGCACGTCTGTGGCCACATTAAAAAATAAGAAAAAGGGTGGCTTTATGTTGTTGGTATGCTGAACAATTTAATGGCTCAGTATGTCGTCGACTAACCTGCCCAAATTCTATTACTACGTAGTAGAAGAATATGACGTCATGAAACACTGAGAAATTTTAGTTCAGTCCACATGAAACACTGAGTATTATTCTCGGTTTGTTTATTTTCTTTCTGTTCGCAATTCAGTGTGAAATGTGGCAGTATCTTTCAGAGTCTTCAGGAGTCCATCAAGGTAGCCACTAGCCAGGTAATCAGGAACTCGAATATGTCTAGAAAGTTATAAGCACAAGATAAGACCTTTCTTGGTTAAAGAATATGACTCGGTTATTTAACTACTCCCTGTTTTTAAAAGTTTATTACCAATGTAGGAAATCCGAAATGGTCATTTGAGATGGGACCAATAAAATGAAAAGGAGGGAGTACATAATTATCTAAATAGTGATTGTGCTACAACGACTGGTGTTAGCACATCTAATTTTTGCTGAAGTTTACAAATGAATTTAATAATTTGGAGTCCATACAAATGACATGGCAGCTATGTCACTAGAGTTCTGCATTGATATAATTAGGGCAGTTCTGCTATTTGTATTCGTTGCGTCATTGTTAAAAATATGTTCCAGCCATACATAGAACGGAGATAACTGAAACTAATTAAGATTAGAGGAATGGAACAAATAAAATTTGTTAATCCGAGGTACTGAAAGCATTTTTATAACAATTGAGTAATTAAATCAGTCACCAGAAAATTAACCTGACATGGGTTCTTACCCATTCTCATAAAAAATATTCCAGGATACTTACTTTTTCTTCTGATTACAACTATTGTCGACAAACAGTATACTGTCATGTGCCTATATATACACACATCTAATGAAGGAGTGCACAACCAGAGTTCAATTCTAATAACCCAGTAATTCAAAATATCTCTCAAGGCAAAAGATCATTTTGCTGTCTTCTGCATTTATTCTCCCATGGAGAGATGCAGAGGAGAACTGAAATTATAATTTTAATGACGGTAGAACAATTCCGAATACAAAATACAAGCACAATATATCAGTAAATCTACATCGTTGTTACAATTTGCTTTTTTTCTATTTCAAAATGGAGAACGAGGCCCCAGCCTCTGCATCGAAACGATTCACACAGCCCTACATCGTTGTCACAATTATTCGAATCCGATCTATTGTAATATCACTGTGAAGAAATATGACTGCAAGAACGTGTAACTTTGTAAACTTTATTCAGATATATATAACAACAATACAAGGACCTATGATCAGTATAGCAAAGCTAGATTGCTAGAACAATACCATCAAAGGGCAAAAGGAATCAGAACTACAAACCTTTCCAAGCAATCCATTGTCTGAAACTGTCCATTTCACTATATATGCCGTCCAGTTTAATCACAAATTCTGCTTGATGAAGTCGAGATTGAGTGTGTCACGCACAATAAGGAACATGCCAACCATAAGTACCAACAATATCCCCGACGACATGATCCTCTGCTCAATCTCGCGGGGGATCTTCTGCCCACCGCGGGCTGCCTCAAGAAGGATCAATGCCAATGTCCCCCCATCCAAGGCCGGCAATGGTAGCAGGTTTATTGCTGCGAGGTTGAGGTTAATTACTGCCGCAAACTGAAACAGGCCGTCAGCGCTTGACCTGGCCACCTCCGCGCCGACCGCGATTATCGCAACAGGGCCGGACACCTTCTCCGCCGTCTGCGAGAAGTTGAGAAACGTCTGCTTGAGCCCGTCGAGGACCGCCCCGCCCAATGCCGTGAACTCGCGCACGGCGAGGACGGTGGCCTCGGACAAGTTCCTTGGGTGGACGCGTGTGACCCGGAAGTTGGGCGAGAGCTGCACGCCGATGCGTCCGGTCCCATCCGCACTGGTGTCCGGCACGACGGTGAGATCAAGCGACTGCCTGTCCCCGACCCCGGGCCCGGTTCTTGACACAGTAACAATGACCTTCTTGTTGGGACTGGCTTTGATGAGGTTGACAAGGGCCGGCACGGACGGGTCAGGCGCGGTGCCAGGGACGGCGAGAATGACATCGCCGGCTAGTAGACCAGCACGGGCGGCGGCGGAGCCGGCGACAACATCGGGTACGAGGACGCCGGTGAGCAGCGCCTGGACAGGGACGCCGACGGTGAGAGCTTGGGCGTAGACAATGAGGAAGGCGAAGATGAGGTTGGCGATGACACCCGCGGAGACGACGAGGAGGCGGTCCGGGACGGGGCGGTTGCGGAGGAGGTCAGGGTCGTCAGGCGCGAAGCCGGATTCGGGGTCGTCGTCGGGGAAGCCCACGTAGCCGCCGAGCGGGATGGCCCGGAGAGCGTACTCGACGGGGCCGAGGCGGAAGCGGGCGAGCGCGGGGCCGAAGCCGACCGAGAACTGGGAGACGTGGATGCCCCGGGAGGTGGCGGCGACGAAGTGGCCGGACTCGTGTACGAGCACGATGGAGGCAAGAACCGAGGCAGCGGACGCGACGGACTGGACGCTGGCGAGGAGGTCGGATGGAGAGGCGGCGACGGCGACGGAGAAGTGCTTGGCGAGGTGGGGATGACGGTTGCGGCGGAAGAGGGGGAGGGGGGCGGCGACGTGAGAGTTGGAGTGGGAGTGGAAGGCGGCCGGTAATGGAGGCTTGGAGATGTGAGTGGTAATCATGGTGTGAGGGGAGGAAGGGGAAGGAGTGGATAATCTGGCATTCTTGAGAGGTGTGGCCGGTTTGTTGGGCTTCTGCCAGTTACGGCTGTGTGGTGTGGATTGATGCGAGTGTGACGGACCGCGGCCGCAGGCGCAGCATAAACAAGAGTGAGCTGTTCACCCTTTACCACTTGCCAGTTCAAGCCCTACGATTTGTACGCGCAGAGCAGATGTTTGTGCGTTTGCGTGGGCCTTTTTTTCATTTTGTTTCTATACCGTCCCGTGAACTGGTTTCATGGTGGGCTTTTTTCTATTTTTTTTTGTCTACTAAGTTGAGCCCTTACGTGTGTGGGCTTTCTTTTTATGTAGCGTTATTTTGTTGTTGAAGGGAGAGAAGGACTCTTTTTTTATTTGTTTTTGTTTTTTTGAAAAGAAAAAATACGTTTTGTTTTGTATTTTTCTTGTACGCTATTTTGTTTTTTGACGGAGTTGTGGGTCTCCGGGTCCCTTGTTCATCCACGCGGCTGAGAGCTACCTAGGCACTAACCTTCGAGACACGGCGGTGAGCAAGGGACCAAGGACACGGCAGTTTACCCAGGTTCTGGCCATCGTGATGGTGTAAAACACTACTCCTACTTGTCTGAGTTGTATTGCTCGTGGAGGTTACAATGGTGTTGTGAGTGTTGGCTTACGGCCGAAGGAATCGATCCGGGATCCCTCTCTACGGTGGCAGTGACGCCCTATTTATAGTGGCCTCGGCCTCTTCCCCTTGGCGGGAAGGGCTACTACACATGGCCTAAACCAAAGCGTGCAAAGCTGCCTGGGCAAGCCATGGTCCTTGGCGTGCTGAGCTTGGCGATGACGTGACCCGTCAGGGCGTGTCCCCCAACGGGCGCCTCTTTGTCCCCGAAGGACCGGTCTTTGATCTGGGTCCTGGCCGGCATGACGTTGCTCCCCTCTTTAATCATAGAAGAGGTAATGGCCAGCTTATCTTGGCAGCGGCACAGAGTCTTTTGACATCACTCCGTGCAGGCGTGATGCGAAGGCATCCGTGAGGAGGAAACTTCCGCGTTGCTTCCTTCGGGAGTCCTCGTGAAGCGACCCTCACCAGGCGCCCTCGCGAGGGGCTCCTTAGTCTTCCCTCCGCGAGGGGGCAAGGCCCCTCGCGAGGCACATGCTAGCATGGCATGCCGCGTGACGAAGCGACGTGGCGCCTGCAGCAGGGGGAGGCCTCCTGCATGGCGCTGTGGGGTTGCTGACAGCCGGGCCACGCTACCCTGGAAGCCGTGGGCCCGACAGTAGCCCCCGGGCCCGTGCCTTGAATGCGTCTAACGTGGGAGTCGAGGAGGCGAAGACCGGGCGACGAAGACGAGACGGCAGAGGCAAAGAGGCAGGGCGCCAAATGATGTCAGGCCCCGTTGTGCCACGCGTCTGGCTCCTCCACTACGCGTGCCCGCGCAACTCCCACAAAATCTCCACCAAGATACGGCAACTGCTCGTCCTTCCTTCATCAAAGAGAAAACCGCAGCGGTTCTCCCATCTCCCGCGCTGCTCATTTCTCCACCGAAAACTCCTCCACCTTGCGCTCCTCTCCTTCTTCACTTCCTTCTTCTCCATCACGCCTGCGAGCTCGGCAACCATGTCGCCCAAGAGAGCTTCCGCTCCGAAGGGGAAGGGCAAGCAGGCGGCGGCGGAACCGTCCGCGCCCACGGTGCTAGGGGCCTCGCGCCTCCGCAACGAGGAGGCCCTCACCAAGGTCCGCGGCTTGGTGGGCGATGCGTCCAACGAGCGGGGCGCGACCGAGGTCCATGCTGGCTCTGATGTGGTCCGGAGGCGCAGCGGGTCGTTGCAGCCTGTCTTCGTCCATGCGCTCATGGCGGGGCTCGTGCCCCCGTTCTCCTCCTTCCTCCTAGAGATCTTGAGGCACTATCAGATCCACCTCCTTCACCTCCGTCCGGCTCCGATTGCCATCCTCGCCACTTTCTCCTACCTCTGTGACGCGTTCCTCGGCGTCCGACCGTCCGTGGCATTCTTCCGCCACTTCTATAGCCTGCGGATGACGGCGCACGACGAAATCACTGGGTGTTTCTCCTTTCGCCTAAGTGAGCGAGAGGCGGCTTGGCTGATCACCATGGCGGTGACCAAGAAGGTGGAGGACTGCGGTGACCCAGCACACCACTGCATGGTGTAGTGTGCAAGTCGTTGACATAATACTCACAGAAGGACCTATCTGTGAATATTACATCCCTTAGAGTGGTACAACAGAAACATAGCAGGTCCAAGGTAACACTATAGGATTACAGCAATATTCAATACAAAATCTCGAGAACCTCCTCGATACATAGAGGATAGCCTCATGCAAATGAAATCCAAAGAAGAGCCAATTCGTAGCACTAAGCTGGAGATTAACTCTAGCTCTAAAGCCCTAATCCACTACTGCTGTTGTCACAGCTTTAATCTACTCTTTCTGGAGTATCTCTATCCAAGATTGTACTCGTCCTTCCAATAGACGTGGTCGCCTCCATTGGCAGCGTGGTTTCCTTGATGTCGCTGACATTGGTTCTATGTTGCTATAGTTGTCATCGTTATTCAGTTGGTGAAGTAGCGGTTGACTCCTTGATGAAGATCTCGATGTCGTGGTGGACCACCGTCAACTCCTTTGATAGCTCCAAAATCTAAGCAGGGGGTCAAAAGGGAAAGGTGAGTAACCAGCGTTACCCAGCAAGTCCAATATGTACGGTGGGAAGTTTGATGCACTAGCTACAGCCTTAGACTCCAGGGAGCCTTAAGCTTAATGCAAGGTTTTTATAAACATTTCTTCAAGAGGTAGCTTTTATTCTGAAAACTATGCCCGTCATCCTTCACAGGGCTAGAACTTCATGGAGTTCCTTTCCTGTAGCGTTCGCAGCTCCTTCCCAGAACAGGGAGTAACATGTTACACTATTTTACACTCTGCAGAGGTGCGTTACTTTACCCATAAGAGATCAAGACTTTGTTGCACAACCGGGCGATCATTCCCGTCCACACTCTCTTTGGTGTGGGGCCCATTTTTTGATCCAAGTCATTCACTGTGCTTCTCCGCACAACCATGCCCACCCATTTCTGCATAGTAGGAATTACCCTAGATATTCAACCTCGCAAGGAAGAACTACCTAGACACCTCTGGAATTACCCTAGATATTCAACCTCGTAAGGAAGAACTATCTAGACACCTCTGACAGACCATCATAGACACCAGGTACCGTGGGAACTCAGGGATCCCACCTATCTGCATGTAGTCTCGCAAGATCTACATCCTACGGCACTGGCTGCCCGTTGACATGCATCCGAGAGAAGTATCACAGATGGCATTTCTCGTCCCATTCCAGGTCTTATGGTTAACGCATTTTTACGGCGCAATCATTATGACGGCATTTGTTGTTAAGTCCTAGGTAATACTTTCCCTTGCAAATGGAACCTCCGGTCCTATTCTTCTTACCATGGTCCCATCTGCCATCCATAATAGGTTACCACCACTCAGGTAGATAGCCAAATAGTCATATTATTAAAGAAATAGGTTTTATGCTTTCTTTTGTATAAAGGTGATAGTATATTATGGTTTTGCAAATATTTTTCTAACAAATATTTCAAGAGGTATGAGCAAGTGATGAACTTGCCTGTGGCAGAGGTGGCAGTTCATGCCCTTTGGGGTTATAGGGTGCGTCAGAACCCGGAGATCTGAAAACAGCAATGTAGTCCGGGTAAGGACTACTAGAAACACTTGCAAGATGCTATTATGCATATATATATGAAATGCATCGTAAGATAACCCGAGAATACCCAAATTCACAAGTATGGCTTTGCGTTACTGATTACTTTGTTAACTGAGGTGATTAGGGTTAAAGGATTAGTTAGGTTCATAATTTACGGAATTGGTAAATTACTTTGAATTGTTATAACATTCAGACTTAAGTGTTCGCTATTATTATTGCAGTAATGATCTACATAATTAATAAACAACTTACAAATGCTTATTTAAGAATTGCATTTATTCTATATGTTTAGGTAATCTAACCAATATCAAATATAATAAACACTAAAGTGGATGATTTTATAATGAACTCTTCTTTGTGTGTTTTACCTAGGATGAGTAACAGGATAGTCATTTACAAAATGGTATTTGAGTTTAAATTTTATATTTTGAACTTATATTTCAAATTGACTCTCTTTTAGAAAATACTTGTTTTTGAAACTAGTTAACTTCATTTCCACTTAATACCTTTGAATTATTTACATAAGAAAATTCTTTTAAAATAATTAAAATCAAATCCGAATTTGGATCTTAGCATTTTTCATTCAAGAAAATATTTTCAATAAATGAGATAAAACCATAATTGAAATCCTTATAAAATTTGGAGTTGAAAACATATTTTTATTTAATTTTAGAATTTTAGTTGGATTTCAAAATTTTAGGTGATGTTTTTGAATTATTTGAATCAAAATGGCCTTTTGGTAATTCTAAACAACTTTTTTTTGTTGATTGAACAAGCATGGATTTGACATATTCAAATAGATTTCGTTTTTCTAATTTACAAATCAAAAGTTATTAAATTTACAAGTTTGGATTATTTCTGGAATTCAGGTAAAAGTTTAAATTTCTGACAATAGGTCCCACTTGTCAGGGATTTAACAATTACATAAAATTATTTTAGAAAAAAGAAAAAGTTGGCTGGTGTCATGCTGACGTCAGCCTGGCCGGAAGTGACCAAGCCGAGCTCACGCTCGTCGATCTAACGCGACTGCGGGCGCGCGGGGATGCGCCTGAGATGCGCACGGTCTCCCGTGACCAGAAGATGGTGGCGCCGCCCGTTTGGGACCACCGGAGATGCTCCGACGAGCACCACCCGCGGCGGACGACGGCGGACTACGATGTGCCAGTGATCTGGAGAGGGAGGGAGAGGAGAAAAGGGTCCTGGAGGACCAGCGGCTCACCCTGAATACGATTGAGGGCTCGGTGGAGGCGGAGGAGGTCGGACGGCGACGAGCTCGTCCACGAACGCGGCGGCCGGGGTTGAAGACGACGGCCGGATTCATGGGGATTAGTCCGTCCCAGCCCGATTCCTTCGGCGAGGAGGAAGAGGAGACCGAGGCGGTCCTCACGGACAAGGTCTCGACGTCAGAGAAGCACGGGTGGCGAGGAAATCATGGTCGGCGGCGGCGGTTGTTCGGGGCGCCGAGGGCGTTCTCCCTCGTCAGGGCACCTTTGCGCAAACGCCACCCACCACGGCGAAGAGGTCGACAAGGTGGAGCTACTAGACATGCTTTTGGAGATCGGGGAGGTATATGTCGTCGGCGATGTGAGGGTTAGGGTTAGGGTTCTTCGGTCGATTGCTTGGGAGAGAAAGAGAGAGAGCGAGTGCGAGAGTGGGAAGAGAAGGCGATATGCGGACGTCTCCGATGTTCTTATCCTCGACGACAAGCAGGTAAGCAGAGTGGAGGTGTCACGACACGGCGGCGACTCATTCCCTGCCTTCTGGCAGGAGGAAGAAGAAAGGAAAAGAAAAGGATTTTTCTGAAAAAACCCCCTGGGCTTTCTTGTAATTACTAACACTTTTAATACAGAAACTTTGGGAATTTTATTAGGGAACTTAAGAAGCTCCAAAAATATTGGGAAAAATATATAGGCTCCTAATATTATAGAAAAGCTCCACATATTTTTATTTTGAATTTTTGAAACACCTTTGTCACATTTAAAAATAGGGAGATGTTTTAGTTATTTAAATGTGTTCACCTTTTATTTTATATGTAACCAAGTTCTTATGCAAGGGCATTATTTGGGTTAAAGTTGAGCTAGATATTTTGCTTGGGGATGACTCTCCTAAGAGACAAGCCTATCCATCTTATGTTTAATATAACCTTTTGTAGAATTTATTCTTGTGCAAGCCAAGTAGCTTTTGTTATTAGATGACTTGTGGCTTTTATTGCATGGTGAACTTGTGACTTTTCTTTTATGAGTCTTGAATTATATGGGTGGTGATGATCAAGTGGCTTTGCAAAATTCATATTTGTGGTCTTTATCATTTGGCTAACTTTCTTACTTGGGATTTATTTCCATTAGGGAAATATTTTTATGTGGCTTTCTAAAATAGGCACTAGATTAAATTAGAGGAATTGATATCTTGCCTTCTTGAGGAATAGATCAACATTGTCTCTTGTCCCATCTCTTGTATGAATCAAATGTTGCTTCTTACCCCTGTTGCCTACTTGACTCCAAATGATCCAAATCTGCTCCAAAGTCCATTGTTGCCTTTGAATTAATATTGATCCCTCTAGTCAATATTTGGATGTTAGGGCAAGTTCCTAATATCCATTGGTTAAGTTCCAAAATTAAATTGCCTCACCCTTGTGGTGAAGACAAACATTTTATTCATAAGAAACTCCTCTTTTGTCTGTGCTTATTTTTATTTGAAATTCAATTGCTTTTATGCATACAAAAGAAATCTGTTAACAAGGTAGCTCATCTTGTTACCAAACAACTTCTATATAACACAAAACCTTTGAATTTCCCCAAGTTTAACTTTACTTATAATTCTCTTTCTTTCTTATTTGTTTTGTCTTGTAGGAATGAATTTGAGTAGATTTGAAGATAAGAAGCTAAGATCACATAAGAAGATCAAGTTTGGTGTAATAATGTGGATTACTTAAGCATTTATATTTCTTTTATGTTTGGGAAATGTAAAGACAATGTTTTCTGGTACTCAACCAATTACATTATTTACTTTGTTTTAATAACTCTTTGAGTTGTGATAGGTGT